>JARHVA010000340.1:5612500-5700000 GCA_037957365.1 Torreya grandis
ACTAGTCTGACTCAGACTCAGAGTAGTAGACTAATTTCTTGGTCTCAATGTTAACCTCTTTCTTATTCTTACCTCTGGTTTGATTCCTAATTCCCTACTCAATATCTACTTCTAGCCTCTTTCACTTCATCCTAGTGGACTTGTAATCCTCTGTCTCTCACTCAATTTCCTTTCGAGTTTCATCAGTACCACCATTATGAGTGGTTATAGTCCCCTGAGGGATGTATTCAAACATTCCAACTTCCTCTTTATCATTTCCTAGAGTAGAGTTGCCATGAACTAGGAGACCTTTCATTTTCTCAAACTCATCAATTATCTCCATATACATAAGCTTATGCATGGTCACTTTGGTATGCAATATCTCAAAGGACTACTTGATATCCTCTATCACAATGGGGGTAAATAAGGACTAACCCTTACTAGAAATTGGATTTACATTTACAAGATCCCCCATTTGACTGTTACTTGGTTTAAAATCCCCTTATGTGAAATCATCCTCAGTGGAAAATTTGTTCTAGTCCTCTACTTGCTTAGTTTTAGGATTCGAGAAGTCATCCTCTATGCCTAAATCTTAATGCTCGATAGTGATATTAATAACCTCCATTACCACTTTAGACTAGAGGGGTTATCCCTTTTTTACTAGGAGCAAAATGAGCCCCTGGTGGATTAAGTCTATCGAGGGGTTGCTCTTAAAATTTGTGACCAAAGATTTCAGAGACTTATTGAGAAAGAAGGGTAAGCTAATAGTATGACCCCTAAAATGGTTGAGCAGAAGGAAATGGTGTGAGAAAACTACCGTGTGTTTTCCTTTTAGTAGAATGTATATTATTATTTACAAACACATGTTCAACCATTTTCTAGCTAAATATGCCCTCATGAACCCTTTTTGGCTCAAAGCTTTTAGGTTTTTTTTCTCCTTATTGTAAAAGATGTTGAACAACTCTTCCTTTCTCTTGTCTTCAACCCATGCATAATCAAGGCAAACTTAATCATAATTATTAATGGCATTATCCCATTAAAAATTAAATTATCCCCATCCACACATCTTCATAATCATTTGATGATTAAAATCATTTTAGATAATCTATAAATATAAGGGATATTTTCCATTTTAAACAAGTCTTGAAATAAAAGAAAGTGTTTCCATTTTGGAGAGCCACTCTCATTCAAGAAGCTTCACCTTTCTAATAATTACTCAACAATCACTTAATGACACTTGGGGAGATGCCATCGAAAGCACCATGATATTTAAAAGAATATTGTGCTCTATATTTGAGGATAAACATTTATGTATATTAGCTGGAAGCATCATCCATGAGGAAGGTAATTGTATTGATGCACTTTTTGTATACACACAACATTTTTTGACTTTATCAAATATTGACACTTTATCTCTTGTAATAAATCATCAAGTCTCAATCTCTCTAAGTGCACACCTTAATGGGTACACCAAAAAAGGGATGGGTAGACCATTGATGATTTATAAGATTATTGTTCCCTATACCACCACTTAAAACCAACATAATTCCATCTTATATGTTTCCCTAAGATTTGACACCTCCTTTACACACTCCTCCAAGTAATTCACCACCTCAAATAACCCTTACCTAAGACAAACCTCTTTGAACCATCCTCTAAACACATCGAATGTGTTAACCATGTTCTATAAATTGAGCATGTTATGGAATAAGGAAGGAGAGAAAGAGGGGTAGGACATAGAGAAGGTCCATAAATAGTCATTCATCATTAAATCAATAATAAAATAGAAATAACTTTCCACCTATTTTGAAAAGAATGTGTTGTCTTCTTGTTCTCAAAATTTTAGGCCAAGTTTTGATGATGTTACAAATGAAAAGTGATGTGGAAGATCATCTTGGTAGGTTTGATTCTTCTTGAAGTTAACTCCCTCTCCTTAGAGTTACACATCCACTTATTTGAAGGGAAGTTATAAGTTGATCCTTTGACACCTAACCTACATGGGAACCTTCTATGCCAACCCTAGCTATTTCAATGCTTCTCCAACTTGTGAGAGTTAATTTCAACCTTAAACATCTTCTCATATTATACCGTTTGTCATCAGGGTCTACACTCCATTTTAAAAGTTTGTTTATCCAAAGAAGGTGATATAGAACAACATTTATCTTAATCAAGGTATAATATTATGTTTTGGATATTGACACCATATATTTTTACTTCATGTAATTAATGTAGTATGTTATGGACTCCTTGTATAAAAATTGGAGATCACCTTGTAGCTAAGTCTTCATAACTTGTTTGACAAGAAGATAACAAGAGACATCCATATCATGGAAGCTCCAAGTATCCTTGAGGGATAATAATGGTATCTTGTCTCTATTTCATAAATTAAAAAACCTTCCATATATGGTATTATACATCCACAAAGATGTTATAAGGGTTATTTGATTATTGAAGCCTTGAGATAGGTTTGTAACTCCACTCTCTTAATGCAAGAGTGACCACACTCTTCAGTGAGGGTTGATTAGTGAATTTAAACCTATTTTATCATCATGAATACTTATTTAATGGATTTTAAAGTGAACTAATACTTCTATATATGCTTAATGAGCCTCTATAAATGGTTAATAAGGATTTGCTCACCCAAAATCTTACAAATAGGCTCAAAAGGGTAGTTTCTAAGGCCATTTTATATAATTTTCACCTCACACATCAAAAATAATGACTCTAAAAGATTATTATGGGATGTGTATAGATCATACAAGTGGTTTTAGATCCATTCCAATCTATTTGATGTGCTTATAAAAATATTTTTCTCTACTAGGCTTCTTTTGAGGTTCTGTTAGGTTTTGAAGCATCAAACTTGTTAAGGATTATTTATAAATAAAAAATACTTGATATCATTACTAATGACACAATATTTAAGTATTGGGACCCTAATAACATCTCCAAAAATCATTTAGACCCTTACGAATCTTCCTTCAAGTTCACACGTAGTGAAAACTACCTTCTCAAGCAATATAGGCTTGTAGGTGATTTCAAAGAGGGATATTTGGGAAAAAAGGGTATGAAGGTGATTTATTTTGGTTTTAAAAACTTCCTTATGATATGTTAAATCCATGATGTTTTCAATTTTCCTTCTCAACTATTTGACTCCTAAAACTCCTTGGATCCTACATTAGGCCATTGTTAGGGTTTGTGAACAGTCTTATGTGATTGAGCCTAACAACGTTTATTTTTCAATTTATCTCCATTGAAATGAGTCTAAACATAGTATTAATAGCTAAAATTTTTATTTTCACCTCAAAATATCCTTCATTCCTTAACTCAGCTCAAAAATTACATGTTTTCTTCATGTTTGATGTGTAGGCATGTAAGTCTCTTTTAGGCTTCTTGACTCTACTCCTTGTGTTTTGCCATATTTGAGCCCATTTGGTTAGATGTGAAATTATATAAAATTTATCCCCATGATTTATGACTCCTCCATGCCTTTAGTCTTGAAAATTTCTCTGATCAATTCATTTTTTTCTTCAACATGATATGTACAATCCACTAGGTGCCTATTCCTTACATGACTTCACCATTTTGGTTTATTGATGGTTTGAACTGTGAGTTGGAGAGATGTAAACTTATTATTAATTATTATATGAAGTAATTTAATAGCTTTCATTGATATATATATATATATATATATATATATATATATATATATATATATATATATATATATATTCTCTCTAACCCCAAACTACACACTCAAGTGTTTTGAGCCTTGTTCTTACTAAGTTGCTTGTACATATTTGGGTGCACTTTATTCCCTCAAGAGTGCTCATGGGAGTTTTGGGAAAAAAAATTGAATACTAAATATTTCCCAAGATTTTATATACCATATAACACAATTATAAACCAATATCTTACTGGTTTCTTGAGATTCTAACTTTAAATGCAAGTAAAGCCTTTATAGGTGTTACAAGCCTGTTAAAGCTTCTTTCAATTGAACTTAGCCATTTTGATGTTATATTTTATTCATAAATAATATAAATAATTCCAAATATTTATTTGAGATCTATCATACCTTGTGTATCTTCTAAAACTCTCTACCCAACACTTAACTTACCTCTTTACGCTTATCTTGCAGGTAGACCTATAGGTGCCTATTCTAAGCTTATCACCTTCTTCTCTCACCTTATGATTTATATTATTTATTTGGATGATCCAATAAGGAAATATAAAGTTGTTTTAATATTTTATCATGAATATAACTACTCCCAAAATGCATCAAAAAATTGTTGATTAGTCACAGGCCTGTATTCACTCCTTCACACCTGGAATCTTGTTAAAAAACACTAAGACCAATGGTTCTCATGGTATAATATATACCTTTTACAATTAAGGGAGATATTTGAGGGAATTTGGAGGTATTATTACTTGTCTAATACTCTTCATGCTTTATAAAACACACATATTTGTCAAGAATCATCTCAACTATGTTTGGAGACTCACTTAGCCCACTCGTGCATGCATAAATACCTTTTTTCCTTGAATTTTATTTCCTTATTAATGTATTTAAAATGTTTTATGGGGTTAAATAAGTTGTATACACTATGCACAACTTTATTACACTCATTATATACATAAAAACACTTTGCAACTCCCTCAAACCCTAGCTATCATGTCTAAATAGCAAGCTACTGAGATTTTCTTGCTAGTATAGCCATGAACACTTGGATTTTGCATCGAGTTTGATGTTAAATAGGTCCATAAAATTTAAAATAATTATTTCCAAACATTTTCATTCATTTAAAAATCTTGGATATTCCATTTCAAGGAAATAATCATGGTAGTGGGGTTTAACAAGGGGTTTTAAGCATTTACCTTCTTAACGATTGTTCATGGAGGTTTGCCTATTGAACTCAATTTTAATGACATTATTTTGAAGGGAATAGGTCTAGTAAACATCCCCTAATGTAATCTGGTCTAAAACTTCACCTCCTCCATGAACCAATGTAAAACCATTGACCATCTCCTAGATGACAAGAACTTGATAAAGGAATGGAATAGGTTTTTGTCCTTCTAGTGCATGTATTCCATTCTTAAGCATGGATTTGAGTCTGAGGGGACTATAAAGAGCCTTGGAAAGGGTTATAAGTTGGTATTTAGTGGAAACCCTTTGTAATGATACCACTACAAGCCTATTTTATCTAAAAAATTATTTATCTTGACTTTTTACTCTATTAGAGCTATGAACCAGGTGGCTATGGAGTCTCTCTCGATATTTGAGGTGGTGGAGTAACATACTAGAGCATCTAACACCTTCCTTTCCTTACAAATTCTTCACTATGTCTTGTTTAAACATTAGATATGATGAGTAGGTAGTTACAAAAAAGTGTTCCAATAATGAAAAAATATTTTTAAGACACTTTAGACAAGATGTATGGGTAAGTTACATGTATCATGGTTTTCAACAAGTGCCAAATGACATAAAAGACCCATATATAATGATATTATATCTTTATGTTTGATATTTCATATTAAGTCTCTTTAAAACATTAGATCATGACATAATACTAAAACAAATGAATTCCTTAATATTTCCAAAAATTAGATTAACCTCTCCAAAATATTGAAAAACAATGTTGCCAACCTACTAGATCTGATCCCTAGTCCACTTTCTCACCTTGAAACACATTATCTTATTCGGTGGTCATCATGTTCTTTGATTCACCATGACCTAATATTTAAATTTAATTTCACAAAAAACCTTAACATTTCTAAATTTACCTTAATATATGATAAACAGCTCACAAATGACCAAGATATGGAGGTTAGTAAATCAACAAATAATCATGACTTCACACTATAACTAGAACTAACACAAGATCTTGAAACAACCTAATACATCCTTGAAAAACCTCATCATAAGATAATAGATGAAATCAAGACATGACCCTTTAAAAGGTTATCAAAAAAGTTAAAGAAGCTTGGATTGAATGGTTTGAAATGTATTGACCTATGGTGGCTAATTTGGCTAACATTTTTGGTGACCGTCTTGGATTACATGCTTGCTATGCATCTAGACTAGTAGTTTTATTGCATCCATTGGGATATGGGGTCACTTGAATTTTTTTATAAATAATACCAAAACTAGAATTGAACATGACATTAGGCTTTGAAACAAACTGAAACCAAAATAAAACTCACAACACACCATCAGAAACAAGACACATACAATAAGACCAACTATGCTAGAAGCACTTAGAGAAAGTAAAGACCTATTCTAATATATATATAACTAAAAATTGACCTTATTACAATGGTCTAAAATTTACTACATTGATTTAGATTCTTAGTTATTCCCCATTTATATTTTAAAGCTAAAAACCATTATGTTGCTTTCAACAAGTGATAACAGAGGGCCCACTCCACAATGTGTCAAAATTTGTATACCTACTAGGATTAGCCCTATCTTCATCCCAATTCAACACAAGGTCTCCTTATTGCAATTATCTCTAAACATATCTACTTTCAAAGGTCTTATTCATTTGGGCTTGATGGCAATCCATGGTATGCATGGCATGGTTTCTTGTCTCTTTTAATGACATAAACTCTATCAACTTATTGCCATGAGATCACTCTCCATCATCTCAAGTTGTTGTGTTAATTATAGGGATGGTAATTCAAGAGACATAAGTATATTTTCCTATCTCCCATAAACAATCATGTAGGGTGAGTTACTAATATCCCTCTTAGGGGTGATTTTATCATCCCATAAGTTTATCTTCAACTTGGTACGCCAAGTTCTTTGAATTTATTCCACTATCCTCTTAATGATTATGATAAAATTATTATTTATGAACTATACTAGTCTATTTCATTGAATATAGTAGTTATAATAAGTGATTAGATATATTTGATGATTGATATCCTATTCAATTGTTCTTGCACCACTAAATGCCATCACTTTATAAGAAATTATTATGGAAAGGACTCCAAATCTAGTCACTAGGACTTCATAAATGTTAAGGATTGAAATTTCATTTACTTCCTTAAGGGATAGTACCTCCATCCATATTATGAAGTAGTGGGTATAAGTGATTACCCTCTTATGGCCTACACTTGAAGTGGGGTTGATCATACTAATGAAATCAAGACCTAATTTCATGAATGGCTAATCCACTTGAATGGGATTAAGGAGAGATGCAAGCTTTTATTTCCTAGTGAAAATACACACTTTTGACACCTACATACCCATGTATAATATTAATTGAACAAGATATGCCAATAATACCCATATCTCATTACTTTTTATAATATTTTTTTAGGTTCAAAGTGACCTCTTGCAGGTCCATCATGAAATTTCTCCAAAATATTATCAAGATAATCAGTTTAAACACATATCAATAGCATGCCATTGAGATATATTATAAGTATGAATCCATCCATAAGAACATAATGGATGGAATGAACTTTAAAGTACCTTAATTTTTCTCTATACAAACCTATAAGACACTCACCTGTTAGGATAAATATTACCATATCTTATGTCTAACTTGAAATGGATGAAGGTACAACTATATGAGATTCATCTTGCAATTCCAAAATATTTTTTTCATCCTCTTAAAGGTATGATTCCAAATGTTCACATAGTCCCTTTTATCTTACCAACTTGGTAACCTTAATCTCTAGATCATAGTCCATGACCTTGGTTATCCAACTAAACCTTTCTCATACAAATATTTGTTCAAGAGGAAGTCTCTTATGCTTGGATGTGACACCATGACATGAATTTTGTTATTAAATACCATGTTCATGAACTTATTGAGGATCCTTATGATTTCCAGCACTTATTTATATATAAAGGTGTATCTCTCTTCATAATACTCTATCCCTTGGCTAAAGAAAGCAATAGGTTACTCAAGACCTTCACCATTATACTGCATCAACATGACTGAGATGGAGTCAATGTTATAAAAAGCATATAAGAAGAAATATTTTTAAAATTAGGATTGATCAATGTAAGTGCTTGGTATATAACTTGTTTAATATCCTAAAAACTATTTTTCCATTCCTTAGTATAATTAGAATCCAAATGATTCTTCAACATGGTTGTTATAGGCTTCACAAGGTTAACAAATCCAAGTATAACTCTTCTAACAAAATTAATTCTTCCAAGAAAACTTTGTAGACCTTTTTTGTGCTTGGGTAAAGACAAATCCAATATAACACTTACTCTTTTAGGATATATGTAAATCCCTTATTTGGATAGAATGTGAACTAAGAGCTTACCTTCATGAATTGGAAAAACACATTTCTTGGGATTTAGAGAAATCCCATACTATCTTCACCTTTCAAAAATAAATATAAGATGATATAAAAGATCACTATCATTCTTTGAAAAAATTGTTATGTCATCAAGATACATTATCACCATTTCATTAATCAATCCCTTAAAATCCATATCTATGGCTCTTTAGAATATACCCTACATTAGATTTCCTAAATGGTATAATTTTATAGACATATGTTACCCATTTAGTATTAAAGTCTGTTTTATATTGATCCTCCTCCTTCACCAAGACTTGATTATATCCAGAGTAGTCATCAAGGAGAGAGAAGCATTGAGAAATTCTAACCATTTGAATAGTTTTCCCATGGAGGGTAAGGGGTGATGATATTTTAATGACACCCTATTCAACTATCTAAAATCTACACATAATCTAATTTTTCCATTCTTTTTCCTCATAGACATTATATTAACAACCCATGTAGAGTGTTTAATAGGGAATATGATGCTTAAATATATCAACTTAGTTAACTCTTTCCTAATTAAGATTTGAATATTTTTATTTATAGGTCTTTGTATTTACCTTACTAGATTGGAATTTGGATCAAGATCAATGGTATGTTGAGCTAGTATAGGATCAAATCCCTTAAGGTCAATGTATTCCCAAGCAAAGATATCAAAAAATTCCTTACACAACTCCATAAAATAAATTCTTTATACCTTAATGCATACCTCTCCAAGCTTAAAAATCTTGTCCTTGAAGATAGTAATTCTTTCATGATGCTCTTATTTTGTAGACATACTCACCTTCTCCTTACTCATTTGATCATTCTAATTGAAGATGTTTTCAACAGTTACTAACCCTTTGGGGAGTTTGTTTGATATCAACTGCATAATTTGGTCTCCATATTAGTGTTGTAACTTACCCTTGTTTTTTGAATAAAACTCAGCTTCTTCTTCAAGGAATCATGTAATTTGTTTATCACTCTCAAAGACCTAGCAATTGATATCATTATCTAGGATCAATAGCCTTACAACTACCTTGACATGTGGCTAGTTGTTTGAGTTCTTCACATCATTAGGAATGTCAAATTAAGCTCCTACTATAGCTAGCCTATCATCATGTTGGTTCTCCTCTCTTGGGATTGATTATATGTTGAAGGATTCAAAGTCTTATATAAGGTCCCATAGCCTATGTTTTAAAAAATTAAAAAAAAGGATTATTAGCATCATTTTTACCCTTCACTTGATGAACTACTAAATCACTATCACCAAAGGCTTGTAATTATTTTATTTCCCATTTAATTCCATGAATAAGTGTTGTTGGGCATATAAATTGTTAATTATAGTACTCAAACCAACATGAAATCCACCTAGGCATAAAGGGATAATTTTTTTGTGGTTATCATTTTGGGCTTTTTTATCCATCTAGAGGTTGCAGTGCATATCCTATGTCAGCTAGCAGGTGGCTAACTATCTCCCAAATATTTTGGGTATCTTCAATGATTTATAGAGATGTGTAAGGTAAAATGTGAAGTCCATATATATATGTCACTAATGTTAATGATGACCAAGTTCTATCTCAGCCCTCAACATGCAAATTTTACCTTGACAAAGATGCTCCTAAAGGCTATTTAAAGAGCTTGATCTAGAAGAGACAGGTGGAGGAATGAATTGTAGTGAATCTCTATAAAATTGATCTTAAATATCTATAAAAATGGATTTGATGGCCATTAAGGCTTAGGAATAGTATGGAAGCCATTAAGGCTCTACTTGTAAGTGACCAAGCTTGTTTGTGAGCCTCTGGGTTATTAAGTATAATAAATAAAAACTTTATTATGGACTTTGATTAATGGTGAAGACTATTGCATTAAAATTTAATATGTCTAATTCATATGTCTTTTTGTGTTGATAGTAAAATGACATATTTGTAATGTCATCCTTTGTATGCAATTATGTTAAGTAATGTTCATGCATGTTACTAGGTCACATATTTAATAGAGTCCATGTAAACTTATATGATGTCACCATCATTTGGTATAGAGAATGAGTATAGGTTTTATGCCAAGTATTACTATCCTTGTCAAAATCATGTGTCTAATATGAGTAGTTTGAGTGGATTCAGTCTTTTGACCCTTCAAGTGCCTATATGACACTAAGCTTAATCCACCAAGGGCTTGTGCCTATGGATCTACCTAAAGCTTTCATTGAATTGATTAAGTTTTCTAATTTAAGACTCATGCCATGGTAGAAATAGCCCAAAATGGGCCTTGATTCCTTCTCAACTATGCTTCAGGTGAGGACATAAGGATTGTGCCTTATGTGGATTGATTTCAGCACAACCAAGTGTTCAAATGTTGAGCATAAAGGGAATATCCCATGAATGTACTTGGTTGAAGTAAACTAAGAACTACCTAGATGAGTCTTTATTACAAAATTTTGGTTTCATTATCGGGTCTCATGTTAAATTTTATTATTGTGATGGTGTAATAAAACAATATATCGATTTTCCATCAAAAACATTGACCACTAGATAAAATAGGTAAAAGATAGCTTTGCATTGAAGCATCCAACTTGTAAAGGATAAAAACCAAAAATATGGGTTCAGGACAACCTATATGATGCTTTGTATGAGGTATTTTTCTATGAGTTACCTAAGCATGTGTATCAATGGTTGGTTGTATATTTAACCCATAGAAGAAGAAGCTATGGTTAGCACTATGGGTGGATGCCTAGAGAGGATTGAGACATTAGATGTAACTTAGACTAGAGAAGTGGATAAATGATGGAAAGGATCCCTTAATAGCTATGTACTTGAGTTTACAGTCTCAACATACTCATGCCCTGAGGAAGTAGAGTAATAGTTTTTGCATGACCCTAGAGGCATGTTTATAAATGAATTTTACACAAAGCTCAAAAATCTAATGATGGATTATCGTTTTTAAACTTTGGAAATGAAAGGCTAAATTACTTTCACATATAAGCTAAGAAAAAATGGATAAGGGGATGTGTAGGTGATGAATAATGAAATGGGACAAGTAAATTGACACTCGATAGCTCAGAAGATAGACTTATAATAAAATACGGTGTTGAATAATGGAAGATCTAGAACTTGGAAGTGCTGAGAGAACTTATAGTGAGCAAGAAGGTCATGGGGAAGGATCTCTTTAAATACAATAGTGAGAGGATGAGATATATAATGAAGTGATGAATTGAGATCAACATTTGACAAGTGTGGAATTTTTTGGGTTCCTACAAAATATTATGACTATAGATACATTTGACATGCCTAACCCCTTTGAACCTATAGTGAATGCTCACATGTTCGATCCCCCACTTAAAAAAAGTACAAAGTAATAATTGACTCTACTAATGACTTAGATCTTAGATATTTTGTAGACTTAGATTATAACATTGTGATTAAATATATTATTCCATATAAGGATATGAGTGTAACTACCTCTAGACCATTGGGGACTAGCTCACCACAATAAAACCTAAGCATGAGCATACTAACTCATCCAATGTTAGCAATGCAAGGTGAGAAATAGCCAATAAGAAGTGGTCTAATACCACAAGAAAGTAGCATAGTGCCAAGACATCAACTTTGCCAATAGTAATGATGGGGCCAACACCTAACCCCATGACTATAGGCATTGAAGGACTACCACTAGGATAGGCACTGGGGGACAATCTCTTCAAGTACTAGCTACTCCCTCATAGTAAATTTACTATAAAATGGCCATGCACTTGTTAGATTATTATGGCATGGAGAATTCCAAAAAATGTGCTAAAGTATGAAATGTAATGGCATATTTGAGGCATAACCTAGTTAGAGTGCAAGGCTACTAAATTTATGACCACTTTACTTGATCGTGCCCACACCTAGTATAGAAAATTTGATCCTAACTAATGCATGGTTGATTATGATACCCTGAAGGAATTTGCCATTCTAGAGTTTTAACAATAGAGGATCATCATGCTAAAATATATTACCTAAGGACTCTCAAAGAGTGTGTGCCTATACGATACAAGGTTCAAAACTCTCCTATGAAAGCTTTCATATGATATTCACCCTTCTTAGCATGTGTAATGGTTTATTGGGGGGTTACTTATACCATTATAAAGAGAACTTTTCATAAAGACTTTTGTAGACCCTTGAGAATAATTCAAAGCTATGTTAAAAATTGAGGTAGTCAAAAGTACAGATACCAAGATCAGCCCATTTATAAGAGTTCAAATTGCATCTATAGCCTCCCAACTCTAGAAGATTATCGGTAGTTGATTGCATGATGCTCAATGTGGACTATGGTGCATCAACTGTGAAGCAAAAGGCCATAATAGAACTAACTACCCATGGAGGAATATTTTCACTTTGATTATAAGCTTTGAATTTTGTCAAGAGGTGCATATCATCCATAATTTCCCTTTATTTCAACATTCTAGCCAAGTCAACACAACCATCTATTATCGATTGTGTGATGCTTATACCCATACCATTGTTGATTATTGGGTGATTGATGAAATGTATGAGAACATGAAAGGAGGTGCACAATAGGTCACTGTAGTAGTTAGAGGGTAGGATAACCAAAGTAGTCAGTATTATGACCAATAAAACATAAGATTTGGGATGTAATGAGCTATTAGAGGGTGAGGTAGAGGACATGGTGATGGAAGTTTCCCACTGTGCTCATTTTATAAGTGTGGCTCCACATAGCATTATCAATGTGACTACCCTACACATCTTATGTGTGGGTATTATTGAGGGTCCCATAAGGTTGAAGAATGCCCTGACCTATATAAAAAGTTAACCCAAATTAGGCCTGATATAGATAAGGGCACAAGAATGATCAGGCATGAGTGAAAGATATAAAAATGGACTCCAAAGATGCAACCTATATATAAAAATATAGTTAAGGTATAATAAAATACATGTAGTGGATTTACCACTCACCCACCAGTTATGTCAGTACTTAAGTTATGCTTAGAGTATGGAGATAAGGGTTGTAATGAGAACATAACATGGCTTGAAACCAAAGCTTCACCATACCTAGATGAAACAAGTGTCCTCCAAAACCTATAAGGGTATCTCTAATTAATACAAGACATAGAAATGTAGGGTATTGCCTCCTGTAAGAAGTAGGATAGCCAAGAAGCTAAAGTACAAGAATTAACTGAGATGATGTGTCACCCAAAAATATAAGGAATATTAACCCTATTGAATAACCTGCTCATAGAGCATGTAGGTCAAAATTAAGTCAAGGTAATTATGTCATGCATGGAGAGGGAATGAGAATTTTGACATATGTAAAATGCATAATATGACCAAGAACTCCTAGTAGATGCTACTATTGATGGATGGTCTATTTGTGACATTTTTTTAGACACAAGTACCAAGGTCAACATCTTAACAAGAATGCTTGGGATAAAATGGGTAGACCAGCCTTGAGACCATCCCCTTATGTACTCTTCATGGCCAATAAGACCCATGTGTATCCAATCATAATTCTAAATAGCATAGTTGTAGATATCATGGGTGTCAAATGCTACGTTGACTTTAAAGTAATAGAGTTAAAAGAGTAGGAAAACTACCTGATGCTTATAGGAAGGCCATGGTGTTATTGCAAACAATGTAGATATGCATTTCAAAAAGCACTACATGACATTTGAGAATGGAAAGGAGAGGGTAGTTATACCCCTCTCAAATGACCAAGGAACCCCTATGTCAAAAACATGGACATCAAAGATGAAATCAACCATATATATAACATCACGACATAAGTTTCCAAGACTCTAGACCTAAATGATCAAGGATTCCTCTGTTGGGAAGATGGATAATTAGCCTTAGACACCACCAATGTTGCTTGTGACTAGTGGGTCAAATAATCATATGAGACCACTAATCAATAGTGTCACTTGGTATACACAAAGGCACCAAAACTAGTAAAGATAGGTTGGGTACATATTGAGCATGCTTATAAAATATGTGTCATTTGTGCTTAAAAAAGGGGAAAAAGTGTTTCTCCTTAGTAAGGGCAAACTTGCATTGATTCCAAGATATGAAGGGATTAATTCTATAGAAGACTATTTCTATGACCTTAAATCATGAATCCTAAAAGAAGTGGATATAATGGGTGCACTAGTATACACATTGAAGAGTACTACCACTCATTAGTGGGTAGCATAAAAACCTAGTTTGCCAATTTGTCAAGATGTGAAGGTAGCCATTTACACTATATTTAGAAATAGCAATGAGGACCTATACATTTCAGCCTATTCTAGTGACTTTGATCCTATCACACATGTATGCCTTTATGAATAAATGTGGGTTGTTTGAGGATAAAATGCCCCAAGGAATCTATGGGTGCACATCTTCTATAGGACCTTGAAGAATTGGGCATGAGCATGGTACGCATTCAATGAGAAGAACCAAAAAATAAACAAATGGAATAATATTAAGGAGTAGTTTGTCCATACCTTCTCCTTTTATTTACAAAACTTGGAATTGATTGAGCCATTACATGTAGTTTGAAGATCAGTGTTTGAGGACATTGAAATATTGGAAGAACACCTACAAGACATGTTTGGAAAAAATGGGTTAGCATTCCCAAACTTCTTCAAAAATAAAACTCTCAATAATGACTCTAATGATGAAGATGATGACACATCAAAGGCACACAACTGGAATAATTTAATAGGGAAAATGAAGTTAGTGTGCCAAGTTGAGGATAACACCCTAGAAGAAGAAGACCTTACCCGTCTTTGGGTAGAAATAACTGAGGGAAATAGAAAATTTGAGTATTCACACCAGGATAAGAATGAACCCTATCAAGCACCATTAAAAAATACCAAGGTAGATATTAGTTCAGAGGGGGAACTAAAGATTGCTACTTTAGGCACCTATTGGTCTGACATAGAGCTAATGCATATTTTTAATTTCCTAAAGGAATTCCAAGACTTTTTCCTATTGAAATACAAGGATATGAAAGGATAACACTGATCCCTTAGGAAGATAAGCATCAAACTAGTCAATGGCACAAGACCCATCAAGAAACGACCTTATAGGATGAATGAAAATCTTCATGTCAAGGTCAAGATAGAGATCGATGGCATGCTAGTCATATGCATAATCTACCTTATGCAATAATTCAAATGGGTTAGCCCCATGGTCATCAACATCAAAAAGGATGGGTGTATCTAAATTTTTATTAATTATAGATTTTTGAATGCCACCTACACAACTAACCCCTTTCAAACTCCATTCACCAACAAAGTATTGGATGGTATTATAGATTATGAGATATACACCTTTACTAATGGGTTCTTAGGATACCATCAAGTCTAGATTAAGGAGGACAAGCCCAAAACCACCTTTATGATTAAATGGGGTTATTTTTCTTATAACATGATGCCCTTTGGGCTAAAGAATGCACTAGCAATGTTCTCTCAAGTGATGAACACTACTTTCAAAAACTTCATTCATAAGTTCTAAATATATTTAGATGACTAGATAATGTATGGGTTAGTGAAACATAACTATGATAATTTTTGCCTAATGTTTTAAATGTGTAGGTAGTTATAAATTCCATTAAACCTCAAGAACTATGTTTTCATAATGTCATTTGGCACTTTGCTCAGGCACATCATCTACAAGGATGGTATGGTCATTGATCCAACCAAGATTGCAACCATCCTTTAACTTCAAACCCAATTAATGTAGAAAGATGTTCATGCCTTTCTTGGACATTATAGGTATTATAGGAAGTTCATAATAAATTATGCCAAGATTGTGGAGCCTCTAGAGGAACTCTTGTGAAAGGATGGCCCATTTTATTAGGGTACAACATAGGAAGATGATTTTGAAACCCTGAAGCTCAAACTAACAAGTGCACCGATACTACAATTTATCAACTGACCAACTCCCTTCCATGTCCATGTTGATGCCTCTCATACCATAATAGGTGCCATTATCACACAAATAGGTGAATGAAAAATAGATCATCCCATTTCTTTCACAAGTAGGAAGATAATTAAGGTAGAACAAAACTACACCATAACTAAGTGAGAGGCACTTTCCATGGTTTACACCCTAAATTTTTTTTGAAAATATTTGTTGGTAACCCCCTTCATCTTCTTCATTGATCATGATATACTTAATTACTTGGTGAACAAGGCAATTTTACATGGGCACATTTGTCGATAGATTTTTTTCTAAGAATTCTAATTTATTTTAGTAGTGAAGCCTGGAAAATAAAACTCGAGCCTAGACCACCTGCCCTACATAAACTCTGGTGATGTGGTAGTGCCAATTGAAGATTATATACATAACATGTAACTTTATAAAGTTTAATTCATTCTAAAAGACTTGTCAAAAATCACTACATTTTTGACCTCTAGATTTGCATCTCAGACAATGATGGCTAAAGAGAAGAAGCAAATTGTGGTTTGTGACACCCCTTTTTAACTTATTGGGGGAATTATATAAATTGAGCCATGATGAAGTCATGTGTCTATGTGTCCTAGATCATGAATGGGAATCAATCTTGTAAGAGGTACATGAAGGGATTATTGGATTCAATTACATGGGAGATGCCATGGTGAAAAAGGTACTATAATTATGTTTTTGGTGGCCAGTTCAATTTCATGATGAAAAATGATATGCCAAAACATGTGATATCTACTAGTGCATGGTAAAGCAAAACCAATGGGATGATATTCCTCCATTCCCATCCTTTCCCAAGCACCATTTGAAAAATGGGCCATTGACTTTATTGGACCTATTACTCTCATAGCAAGGCAAACAAACATAAGGTACATTTTGGTTACCATAGATTACTTCACCAAGTGGGATGGAGTAGTGTCAACCAAATATTGTATGGTTACCATAGCAAAAAGATTCATCACGGAGAATATCATCAATTTTTATGAATTCCCACTTAGCTTGACTAGCGATCATAGAATGCACTTCATCAATGAAACTATTCAGATCCTGCTAATTGAATATATGGTAGTGCATCATAATTTGACACCATACCACCCCTAAGTGAATGGCACCATAGAGACATTCAATAAAATATTAGGGATATTCCTCACCAAAATATGTGATGTTGGTAATAAGGATTGGGTTGACCATGTGTCAATAGTATTATGGGCCTATCATATTATGTATAAGTGCCTAAAAAATGCTACACCCTTTCAACTAGTGTTTGGCATAAAGTCCATTTTACCAATGGAATTATTAGTGCCCTCATTTTACATTGTGAATATCAGTCAATTAGATGACCATGAATCTTTAAGCACATGCCTAGAAGAATTAGAGTGTTTAGATGGGACATGTACCCAATAATAATGGATCCAATAGATAGAAAAGGTGCACCAAAAAGTATGCCATGATAATCAAATCAAACGCAAGGTATTTACAGAAGATACATTGGTATTATTATATGAATCTAAGTACATTAGGAACCTAGGAAAGTTATAGATTAGGTGGATGGGACCTTATGTCATACAAAATATATTGGACATGGGCACATAAAAGTTGTGTACTTTGGCTAGTCAAATTCTCCTTGGGCAATTAAATGGCAATATATTGTCACTAGGATGGAGTTTGTGTCATCTCTCAATGACTTCCCAGTCACAAGTTGGTTGCTTTTGTTGACTATAATAAAATTTGGTGCAAGCCAAATCTTTCCTTATGTTTTTTTATTTTATGTTGAGTGAATAAGTGTGGTACTTCCAAGCCCATAGGATAACTCTTCTTGTACTTGCACAAACATAAATCTAGTTAGGTGAGTTGAGCATGATCACTTTATAAGTGCGTAAAGCTAGACACCTATGTTTATGGGTTCATGGGAAGTTTTTGAGGTTAAAAAAACTATTAGTACAAGTTGACAAAGGAAGGCACATAAGATGTTCATGCACAATAAATCAAGAGGAGATGAGGTGCTACAGGACCAAAATCAAGATTTATATGGGGTATGAAAGGTCGAAGAAAGAGACATGAAAGCATAGAGAAATTGACCAAGAAAGAGAGGTGAACTTGAAAGGAAGCATAACATAGAGAAGAAATGGAACCAAAGAGGCTAAATCACATGCATGTGAAGGTTGCACCCAGGTTTCCATAATAAGGGCAAAGGTTATGCCAAATTGAACTAAACATAGGAGAATGACCATCATGATAGCTAGCACCCACTCAATGATCGATGAGAAGTGACCATTTGAATTACTTATCACTTCATTGAATAAACCATTAGAAAATTTAATGCTATAGTGGTGGAAGAACAAAGTCTATAATAAATAGGGCACAAACATTTGAGTAGTTGTAAAATAGTTGTAGTTCAATAACTTATAGATATGGAAGATAAGTAGGTTTATGAAATTTTGGAAATGATAGAAGGCATGAGTCATCAAAATAACATTGGTCAGACTAATAAATAAGTAATTAGGAACAAAGAGATTGTTTATGCAAGCCTTTTGACAGTGAGAAAGGTCTAGAAGTTGAAGGTATATCCATGATATGTATTTTTCAAGTGTACAAGACCGAGGTGTTATATAATTAAAAAATAGTGTTTATAGAAATTTTAAGTTTGTTGATTTGTTTTGGTTTGAATAATAACAAACTAAACTCTTTTTTACTCATGATCTACATTTGACATGCTCGGTAGGACTGACACACCCCATGATCCACTTGAAAACATTTCGTCACCTTTTAAATTTTAAATAAGACCATTTTTGACCTTATTTTTGATATTTTTTATGTTTCCATTTTTTTTAAATTGGTAGGATCGCATCTGATAATTAGGGTATCAACTTGCATAATGGTGATAATATTATTATACTATTTTATGTGTGTGTTTCTAGGAAAATAATGAGAACACTTCATTTTGATGGGATCCCTTTGCATATTGATGATAATTCACTATAGATATATGGTAATGCACTACTCCATATAAATTTTCATATGCCAAGATTGAAAATCCTAATGGTGAGAATGACCTATATATCAACAAGATATACCTACTAAATGATGATATCATCTTGCAGAACGACATGATTTATAAGGTGACATTATCCATTTTTTTTTTCATTTTTAATATTAGTGGGATTGTCATGGAAAATAATGATATCACCCTGTAAATTGATGATATTATCCTACTAATCCATGGAATCTCCAGTTTCATGTTGACTATTTTTTGTCTTTGTAGAATGGTAGAATTGACCTACTAAATGGTGGGTTCACCCTACTAAAAGAGGAGATCATCATATTAAATAGCAAGATAATATTGTGCATTTTGCACATGAGTTATAAAAATAATCATTCAACTTCCCATAATTTCCAAAGACCATAATCCAAACTATTAACTTGTTTCTTGCAGGTTACGCTAGCCAAAAAATTCAATTTATTTCCAAACAAATCATGTTTTTAAATTACATTTCAATCAAGTGCTTAATCAAAGAACCAAGACTTAAATTTATTACTTTCAAAACACTCATTTTCTTATCATTTAATTAAGTTTTTTGTTACTTGATTTCTTGATTTCTTGTTTAATCTCTTTATGCATGTGTTCTCCCCTTGCCCCCTTTAGGGAGCTTCGATGTCCAAAAACCACATAGATTACTTATTTTTTTATCTAAAAGAGTGTTAGAGCATGCTATTCTCTTACCCATTCATGGGGTTATAAGAATCATAAATAACACTTGTTTCCTTTTTTCTTTTAGCTATGTAGGGTGGACCTCATCACCTTCTCACAAGATCATAGGTCATAGTGATTGGGACTTCAATCCCAAACATATGTTACAACCTCATATATTCAATGGGTTATATAAATTAAGGTTATGATCAATAATTATTTGTTGAGTGATTATTTTTTAAGCACATCTATGAATCGGTAGGTTTTTCATACTCCAATACAAACCTTAAATTGTACCCCTTAGATCTTGATTTTTTAGTAGCACTTCACTAAGGCCCTTCATGGTTGAATTGAGCATAAAGGGACTAAAAACCCCATGTTGCCAATTAATAATTATCCTATGATGATTCTTTTATCCCCATGTATTGTAAATTATATTGGGGACCATATAGACATTCTTATAAAACTTTATCTTAAGACCATCTACCATAAATGATTTTCTAGTGAGAGGGAAACCAACCTCCCCCAAGATTTCATGACATATCAATTGAAGTGAGGGTTGAGTGAAATCAACCTATCACTACTTCAGATAATTTAGTTAGATGGAATATGATCATGCTATACACCTATCTTACCATTAAAAATAGGGCTTATATTATATGTATTATTGATTGTTTGTTGTTATACCCATGTGTTACATGTTGCATACTTTATACTTTAAAGTGATCAACATTATTGTCAGTCCAAATTTGTCATTACAAATTTTTAGTGAGGCATCATGCTGATCAACTTCTAGGTCATTCTAATTGTTATGTTGTCTAACTGAAAAAAATTCTAATTTGATCTATTTAGGCCCAAATCTAGTTTGAAATCAATTCTCTATATTAGGTTGCATTTGACCCCATTCCTATTTTAAGCCAATCAAGTTAGATATAGTTCATCTCAAAACACATTATAATTTGTATTAGGTTTATCTTGAATCAATTTCAAATCTAAATCAAGTTCATCTCGAATCACATTCCAAATCAGGTCAACTTTGGGAAAAGTTAACTTTAAAGCCACATATTAGAATAACACCAAATCAAGTCTATTTAAATCCAATCCAATTATTCAAAACCAATAAAATTACAATTCAAATCACTTATATTTTCATTAAATATTACACACATGTTTGTTGGAAATGATGAAGCCATATCATCCATCTTTTCTTTCATTTAAATTATATTCAAGCCAATTCACCCTCTTTGGGGCATTTTTAATCTACACCAATCCATGCTATTTAGGGCCAATTTATTACAATACAATCCCCTTTCATTATCCTTGCTTTGGGGAATTAGTCTAAGGTTAATCTCAGTCATGGAATATTGTGATCCTAAACTTGTTCTAGCATTATCACTCTTTAGTTAGGATATGATAGATTACCTCACCTAGTTTAACCAACAGGTGGTCTACCTTATATATAATATTAACACTTCATCCTCTATTATTAAAATAAAATTGATATTAGAGCCAGAATAAATCCAATAATTTCCCCTCCAATGATCATTATCTATTGAAGACCCAACTACAACCAAGTCTAATAAATACTCAATTGATATATGTCATGATCCCATTCTCAATAATGATTAGATTCATCCACTTCCAATTCAAGTTCAAGATAGTCAACCCATTGTCGACATTTTTTGAATCATCCATATTTGACCAAATTGAAACCATTTTTAGTCCACATCTATTTCATGAAAAACCTCTATTTTATGAAGGACCTATCTTTGATGAGCCTATCTTCAAAGAATCCATTATTAAGAAAGAACCCATTTTTATTCCATTACTAAATGTACCCCATTTTATAAAATTACTTCATCCCAAATCATTCATTTCCAATAAAAAAGTGAATAAGGTACTTGTGAATAACTCATTCCAATGGGCCATTTATATGGTTGCATCTACATCAAAATCAGGTTCTATTCTAGAAAAACCTTCATATTTAACAATAGAAGATTAATAAATAAGAGTATCAACATAAAATATAAGTAACATTTAGTATAAATCAAATTCAGTATCAAAATATGTTAATGGATAGTATGACATTGGCTCTACAGTTATACTAAATCCACTCGAATCAAAATCAGCTTTAAAATCAACATACATTAATAGGTATTCCAACATCAACTACACACTTATAGTAGATCCACTTGAAAACATTTGTGATCTATTTATGTTTGTTGAGGATGTTTTATTTATAATTGGCACAAGTTCTCTTAGAAGCTTCTATACAGAATATGTTACCTTTTAACCTTCCATTACCATTTCCCATCCCTTTAACATTAACTAGCTTATCCATAATATTAATATTCCACCTCCCAAAAATGTAGATTAGGAAAAATAAAATCACACATTGTTGGACTTATTATATGGTTACATATTAGTTATAGAAATGATGGAGATCCAAGACAAAATTTAGGTAGAATAACAATATCCTAATGAACCCTTGTTTGAAGTTCTAGGGGATAATTATAGTCTAAACTTAGCATATTATAGTGAAACCTTATTTTAGGCATGAGACGATAATCAAAATCAAAAATCAACATACCTTAGTGAAGCCTTGCTTAAGGTGCCATGGAAAAATCAAAATAAAGAAGAATTTGATGGTGAGGTGCCAATAACTGAGCTAATTAGTTTCTCATTGCTTGATGAAGACATTATTGAAGTCAATAGTGACATAACCCATAGTCCACAACATATTTAGATTAAAAAATATAGCAGGCCTAAGGAACATAAAAAAAATATTATATTATTGAGAAACATTTTATATTTGTCACAATTAGAACATCTAGAACCAAAAATAATGTGTCTCTTAGTCCCAATGCCCTTTAGCCTTATAACATTTACACCCCTTATTATGATCCTAACATTTATCCAAGTCTTATATAATCCCTAAAAATTAGATCATTTATCCAATGTTAATCCTTGTTTCCTTTCTTAGGTAGCACTCTCTTTTATAGAGGTTACAAAAACACATTTTTAGAGGTTTCAAAAAATCAAAATCAATAACTAATGAAGATCACAGCAAGATCAATGTAATCCACATCATCAACAACATCATGACAGATCAACTATTTAGAGTGGGTATTGTCTTGAAATCAAAGGATATGTATTATACATCTCATAATCCTCCATTGAGTTAAGATACTAAAAAAATAAAAAACAATCAAAAGAGAAAGAGAAATAATTTGTCCATCAATGAAAACCATTTTTTGTGGTGCCTTGGGAAAGTACCATGATGAAAATTAGGTTTCTATCACCATGCATAAATGATTCATTTCCTACAAGAATCTTGACACTTGGGGAAGCCCCATCTTTATTGAAAGTCATTCCATGCAAACCATCTTGGCCAACTCAGCCTATACTATATTCATCTAATCCCATCCTATCATGAAAATAAATCTTCATGTATTGACCTTGTTATGAAAGTAGAAGCCATAGTGAGACTTGCATTGGGAAATATTTTGGCCTATTATCTAACTAGTACTTTAACAACTTGATGCATTGGTTCCCATGAGACATAGTCCTTATATTTTCCTAGTCCCTTTCATCATCTTCCATTATTATTTTACATTATCCTTTTCATTCATCTATTATTATCATTCCACATCCTGGTGCTAGAAAATATTTTCCCTTTATTAGTGACCTATTAACTTCTTTCTTTCCTTGGGATTAGAAAGTGTCAACCTATACCCATGATCACATGAGCTTAATATTGGTCACTCTCTTGTGTGTTTTGAAGTGTCAGGGTAGTTTAAGGAGGCATCACTTGCCAACAAGTCAGAAGAACCATGTTCAAGTGGTGTGTTATGATAATAAGTGTCATGGTGGCCATCTTCTCACTCTTTTTGAATTGGTTTCAAGTGTTAATTTTGTGATAACTATTTATAAGATCCCACAAAAAGTATTGAGGTGGCCCTAATGATCAAATGTTGTATCTCATGGCCTATTGTAAATCCATCTAAATATGTTGAGAGCCTATAAGATATGGAAAAATCATGTATATTATCTTTAAGGGGTATTCAAACCATGGGAATAGTATTATTATGGACCTTAGGTCACCATTAAATCATTATCAAATGTTGAACACATTTAAAGGGGTCCCATTATAACCATAATGCCATGATAGAGTGGTTTCATATGCAAAAGAGCCTTCTTTTAGAAAAATGTTTTTATTCACAACTAAGGGGGCCCACATGTGTGAAATAATGACTCTTTACATTTCCTCCACCCATAATCCATATTTTGAACACATTTTGACTCATCATTCCCCTCTTCTTGCCCACCAATAACATTTCAAGATTTGAAACCTGAGAAAATACAGGAAAGTGGTATTTTGTAGGTGTTTCTAGGATTATATAGACTTGTACAAAATGGTTAGAAGAGGTAAATAATATTTAATGGGACTTATATAAGGCATAAAATAAGATATACCATGAGTTTTAGAGTCAAAAATGTCAAAAAATATCCCCTTTTCTCCATTGCTCTTCTTGGTAGCCTTGCATAGCCATTTAGGTTTTTGTTTGGTACAGATAGAGGAGAAAGAATGAGGACCTAAGATTTTGGGCAAAGGAAGGGAAATTAGTTTTATTACATTTTGGGGAGTTATTTATTAATTTGGTTTCCCTTCTTTTATGAAAAATCACTAAGAAGGTGAAAGACTTACTATGTTTTCTCCATCTAGGCACGATTCAGGTTTGTTTCAGTTTCTCCATTTATAAGTGTGATGAAAGAAGAATGAAATTTTGGGTGGCTTCTCAAGGGTCTATAAAACTCTCCTACACCATATTTATACCCCAATTGACATTTTTTATCTAATGGGATAAATAAAACCTTCATATAGTCACACTTGTAGGTTACAAACTGTTATTTTTTAGTATTTTAGAGCCTTCAATGCATGAAATTTGTCAAGAATAGTTTATTGATTGTAATGATGGATTATTAGAGATCCATTAAGTTTTTATAAAATACTTGATCACATACCTAATGATAAAATGAGAACTCAAATCCTTTAATATCCTATCTTCAAGTGGGACTGTCTGTGTGCTTTGACATCCATTGCAAGTGTTACCAAAGTGTTTCATGGTTTATAGTTATTGAAGATCATTGGAACACTATAAAACATGTAGAGGTGTTGTACACATGTAGAGGATACCCTCTCTTATAATGAACAAACCTCATTATGGATCTCAAGGCTAAAAACCATAAAATATCTCCTAATGCTTTTATAGGGTTTTTTAGTAGGGTTTAATGTTCATTAACATTATTTAAGATTTTTGTGAAATCCTAGGTTTTAGTTTCTCCCTCAATATGCCTGATTAACTACATATAAATAATTTGCATTATTAATTATATAAATACTAGTGTCTAGGTCCTCCATAAGTGGTCTTGAATAAGGATTAACAGTCCATATGAAATCTCTCAAAAGGCATCTATTGTGTAATGGCCTTGTCAAGCTATTTCCACCCCATAGTAGGCTTTGATTCCAAACATAGAAATTCACAGGATTGTATAACCACCACTTATAGGTTTAATCCTTTATGCCCAATATTAAGGCATGAAAGTAAGGTCAAATGTTTCACAATTCCATGGAAGGTCAATGATGTTGTGAGAAGAAGAAAACTTAGTCAAGTTTAGGCACATAGTTGAATGTCAATGACAAAGCCTACAAAGCCAAGTTTAGATATACTTTAAGGAGTTTCCCAAAACCATCATATAGAAATAAACCTAGACAAAATCAAAAGAGGACTACATGGTTTTTAAAGTGATTATCTTAAGGGAAATTATTAAGATTCAAGAAAGGTCAACTGGGTCTCTAACATAGTCTATAAACCCTCCTCTTGCTCATGGACTGGTGTAAGCAATCCTTTGGAATTCAAATACCCATAATCACCACCTATAAGACCAAATGTAGTCTACCTCTAACACTTAATGTTAAATTATATATTCAAATGAAATATAGATCTCAAGCAAAGAGGTATAACATAGATACTATGTTGTTGAGAGGGAAAGGAGACTTAAAAGGATAACTTAACAAGCTGACTCAAGCATATACAATGAACTAAGTGAATATAAGTCTACCTAGTTAGTTGGGGTGTCTAGATGACTAGAATGATAGTGGAAAAAAATATGTAAGGGTAACCCTATGTTAATGTATAGCATCCATCTTTCTTAGGATCTCTAAAGGTATAATTAAGATTGAGAGAGTTGTCTGGTCTTGGTTAAAAATCCATGACACACAGGCCTATATGTATGACTTTGGAGGGAGTTTTGAGAGTAGAGTTAATGGAAAGCCAATTCAAGGAATGATTTTATACCTTGATTACACCTTAAATGATAACCCAACTCTATTAACATTAAGGAAAGAGAGGCAAAGACCACTCAGGCCTCTAGCATTAATAAATTCAAACATTCAGACTAGGCCAAGGGCATAAATGATAGACCTAGATGAGAACAAAGATAGAAATTGGAGTTTGATCAACTGATGATAGATGAAAAAGGTTGAATGTATATGGAAAAGTGTGCTAATATGACATTAAAGTTACCAATACACCTACAAGTGGCTCGAAGTCCTAAGGTTCAGTTTAAGCCTATAAGGCCTAAAACCTTAAGCCTCAAAACCCTAAATCCCTACTTGTGACATAATCAAACTCCCCATGGTATAAATAAGATAATGAAAAGGTGTATTATGATGATATAGGTCCTTATGAAGGTGTTTTAGACATAAGAAGGTAGAGGAATGGTCAATTTGGCCTAATTACCCTTCTTGAGCTCAATCACCCTAGTCTACCATTTTAAGTTGCCAGTTTTGGGACCCAATTATCTTCTGGGCATTTGGGGACCCCTATGTACTTACTAGCCATGGTAGAGAGACTTAAATTTATGAGATCAACTCTATGAATAATCTTTAACACTATCAACCCACCTAGAATGTTTAATGAAGACTTGAAGACTACCAATTTTCACTCAGAGCTCACCATAAAAGGTGCATGGGACCAAGAGCTATTAGGGAGTTTTGAATGGGTATATGAGATCAACATATATGTAAATAAGTTTTCAATCTAAGTCCTGTACTCTATGAACCAACGTTAAGATGGTAAGCCACTAAAACCTTTCCTAAACCTTGATAAGAACCTGATGAAAGAATTTATCCCCCCAATGCTTTAAAATGTGTTAGTTGAGTCTTAAAATTTTCTTTATGTTCTTATTAGGTATCATGTGTACCCAAATGAGCCACTAGTTGGCATGTGCATAGTGTATGGTATACATATTAGGATTAGAAAGCATTGATATAGGCCTATGTGCAAGAAATTAAAGAAATTCTACATGTTTTGCATAAGTCTAAAGAGTGAAAGATATAAATAGGTCAAGAATACTTCACAATGACCACCTATAGGGGTATACACATCTAATGGTCACCTAAAAACATGCCTAAATGCCTAGTTAGTTGATTGTGTATGCATGAAGAGGAAACAAGTGGCTTAACCAAGCCAACATAAGTGATCTGAGGGCTCTGGGGGTAGGATCCATACTCTCAAAGGTGATCAAATTCTCAAATGACTCCCTTTAAAGGAAAAACATAGAAACACTATCATTAGGTCTGTTGGCCTAATATCCTTCTCAAATCATTACTACTTAGAGATTGAATTTAAAATATAAGAAGGGGATGGTAAGACCTAAAACCAAAATGGAAGTATGTCTAAGGGAGTTTCAAAAGTACAAGATGCATTGGTTTGTAGAAAAAAGCTTAGAATTAGCCATTTTTGGCCTAAAATTGCCTTGATATGCACATAATGTAAAATAGTCACTCATAGAGCACCTTCTTGTGATCAAAATTGTACAAAGGATTTGCATGGAGTCCTGATCACAAGGGGAAGGTTGAGAGGCCTTATCTACTAGAATTTAGTGGCATTAGTTCATAGGTTGAAGGCCTAACCTTTATGAACTATTATTACGATTTTAAACCTCCATAAACCTCTCTAAAACCCTAATTAAATCTTAATGGGAAATATCTTGAGAATTTTTCACTCAAATGCATTGAATTGGTCCTAAAGATAGTTTAAATACATTATGAAATGTAATGAGTTCATACTCATGGTATTGGTTTGTATAGACAATAGTACAGGTGTACATGAACCATATTTTTTCAAGATTTAGTGATAAATCCAAGGTATATAACTAGATGAATAGTTTTATACCATTAAAGAAGATATAATGAAGTGTATTCCAACCTCTCATATCACAAACTACTCTTATTTCTCCTTGAAAATTCTTCTACATGTATGTGCTAATGAGGTAGCCTAGAAGTGTTAGTGAAAGGTGACCTAGTCACCTAAATGAGCAAGAGTTATAGGTGTGTATTATTTGAAAGGAATATATCATGGTGTGATATGCTTGATTAGACATAAAACATATTCACTTACCTATTCTTAAGGTTGTATGCAAGTCTCCTAGCCATCCAAGTAGATAGCACTGAGTGACTAAGCCTAGTTGCCTAATAGGCCTATTTGGTCAATTAAGGGAGATACCTATTGGCATAGAGGGATTATAAGAGAGTAAATTTAGGGTTATAAACATCCTTGTAACTTATTCATGGAGGTGATTAGGCACATTTCATGTCTATTATGGAGGATAGGGTAGTTTTTCAAGCCTTATTGACATGCAAGAGAGAGACAATATACTTAATGCTTTATGAAGGCCAATATGGACCACATTTCTACCTTTGTAACTATAAAAAGGAGATTTATTTGACAAATTTGGTGTGCTCATGCTATGAATTGAGTGAACCAAGACTGAAGGATCCTCCACTAGACCATTTCCTATGCCATACTCTCATTGAAAGCCATTATGTAGTCAAGGTAATAAATGGAGAGATCATGGAACTATTATTGATTTATGTAACTACTTATTGAGAAAATGAGGGTCATCATGACCTATTATCCACACTTACACACCATATTATCCTCTCTTTCCCTTCTCATATTCTACAAATTGAGGTTAAAAAGCCATTATGGGTATCCTCAACTAGGTATGAAGAAACTCTATCCAAATTATACCTTATAAACATTTTAAATAAATATAATGACTGGTTCAAATTCTCTTACTATCTTAGTGTGTTTTATACTAGTTTATTTTTATAAGAGTTGAGTCTTATCTTCCTTTGCAAGTCCTTGTTCTCACCTAGTTACTAGGAGATGGTCTTAAATAGGCCATATGGTGTGTCAAAGTGTCAGTGACTATATTTGAAGTGGAATATAATTGGTAGTGTCATGAAAACATACATTTCATTCATAATACTTGAGTTACATCCAAATAATATAGCCTCCAATGAATCATTGATGCTTATGAGTCTCTAGTCTAATCATTAGTCCTTATCTTGTTCATAAGTGTTATTAAAGGGTCAAATAGAGTGGATACAATATGTTGGTTCATCACCTCCCATTAACTTAGGTTTTATTTCATGCATCTCTTTATCCATTTTAATCATCAATTTAGTAGGTTTGTGAATTGAGCCAATAGATGATGCATCAAGGGAGATATCCCCAAAACTAGAGGTTCACCTCATTAACTAGGCCACCCACACTTAGAGGTGATCATATTGTATCAACTGGATGATGCAAGCTTGAAACACCATTGCCTCAAGTGTGCAATCCATACTAATAACATGACCCCTTACTCATTTTTTATATCTTATTTAGAAAATAAAAGCATTCAAATATTGCAAACCAATTTAAAAAATTAGATAACCAAAAAAGACATAAAAACATAGAAAAAACTTAAAATATCCTAAAGATATATAAAGCCACAAAATCATAAACATTTTAAAAGGTTTAAAATATCTAAGAGAGATATCAAACCGAAAAAATTAAAAACATTGGTCTTGTCTTAAATCTAGTCAAAAATATCTTAATCAATCATTTATCCAATATTTTTATCAACCATTAGGATGTGTCCTTTCCAAATCCATCCTATTTTGGGTAAATTCCATTCTAGCTTGTAACTTTCACCCTCTTTGGGTAAAATCAAAGTATGAAACCTATTTTAAGATATCTTATTATCAATTCATCCCCATGAATTTATTCTTTCCTATGGAAACCATCCAATTATAATCATCATTGAACCTATTCACATGTTGATTTTGACTTAACTAACAAAAATATACTTTTTATTGATTTTATTTCTTAGTTTTGTGTGTGTTTTCTCATTTTATATTATTTTTGTGCCTTGACTTAGTACATATGCATCAATGGGGTGATTACTTATGATTTTACTAAAATCTATCCATTAGCATACAACCACAATGTCATCTTGATTTTTTATATCATGGTGTGGTTGTATCATTTGTCTCTTGGATCAGGGGTTGGTCCTTATGTACATCATGATTAGCCCATAATGATGTTTTATATCATGGTGCATACCATTATGTGATACATTAAAAATCAAGTGCTTGAGACTTATATAAAATTTCACACTCCAATGGAACCTTATACCCTTGGAAAATCATACATTCTCAAGTTTATCATTTCGGTCATCTTTGAACACATCATATCATCACTTTTTCCATGGTCAAATTAAAAAAACTAAACATTTTGGCTATATATATGCTACTTAGGGCATGAATTAATGAACATGTAAATAAGATTCATATACATTGGTCCATCATTATTCTCATTCTAATAATATATTCAAATTTTATTTATCTATCCTTTCTCATAATATTTTCTCCCATTTCTGGGGGAACTACAATGGCTATAGGTATGTGTGGACTATGTAGGTAATGATCAATTATGTCCAATTTTTTTGGGGTCAACTTGGACACCATAATTCCTTATCTATTCAAAATTTATTCATCTATACTTTCTCATCACATTTTCTACCATCCTGGGATAACTATAATGGCATGAGGTCCACACAGACTATGTAGGAAGTGTTTAGTCATATGAAGTTATGAGGTCAACACAATCACCTTTGTTATTCAACCATAATTTCTTTCATCACTTTAAGCATTACCATGTGCCTTGTTTTTTATGTCTTCTTCATTCTTAAAAAATTCATTATACCATCACACCTAAATTTTAATCATTCATCTCATATATAATTTATGTAATGGATTGAATCCTTAAGCTATATTTGTCAATCAATCAATTTATTTGAATGAAAATCCACCCTATGAGGGTAAACTAATTAACTTGATCAATAAATTAAATCTACCTTGCTAGTACAAATCATTTAGTCAATAATTAAATCTATCCTGCTAGGGTAAATAAATTAATCAATAAATCCTCCTCTTTGGGGAAATTCAATAATTTATTATTTCTTCTAATTCCAATCTCAAAACTTTCACCTTGTTTGTGGAAAATCAAAGTGTGCAACTTGTTTTGTTATAGGTTAATTTAATCCTGTAGCTTTTTCCTTATTTGGGATATGTCAAAGTGTGTCACTTATCTTGGGATACATACTTACCAATTACCCTCTCTTTTGGGAAAATCATTTTTATACTCTATCATCATTGGATATTGAAGTTTGAAGCATTAGATCACTTAGATTAATCTCATCCATGGGATAATTTCATTCTTTTAATCCATTTTCTTCCCTTCAAGGGCATGTCCATCAAAAATATTTTTTGGCCAATCCCTCAAGGGGTTATCATAGGCATCCCAAACATGTTTGGGTCACTAGTGTGAACTCATTATTAGTAAATTGATCAAGATTAAACAAAATGTGAACAAATCATTATTCAATATCAAATCATCACTTCTATATCAAAATTTAATTAGAATGAGTTCTTGTAATGACGTATAAATAACTAAAACATGCAAATTCTTTTGTACATCTTATGTGCACATTCTAAATTATATTGATGAACCCTTGATTAGGTAAATAAACCATATCAACTTTATCTAATTCATTTTGAGTTAGATTATGAATTTAAAACTAACATTTTAGATTAATTAGGTTGAACGATTATTTGAATTTCAAAATTCACATCACTTTGGATTAAGTTAATTAACCTTTGTTAATTAACCTAATTTTAATCTAATGAGAAATTCTATGGATTTTAGAATATCTTATTTTCATTAATTCATTAATTGAATTATTACTTAATTATCATATCAATTAGCCAAGTGGTTGATCATCGTGACATCAGAGGCCAAGTTGGAAAAATATCAACAAATATAAGAATATGCAACCCATACTTAATCAATGCAAAATCAATCATAATTATTAATGGCATTACCACTCTAAAATTTATTGATCCACATCCACCATCTTGATCATCATCCAATGATCAAAACCAATTTGGAAAAATCTATAAATAAAGGGGACATTTGATATTATTAAAAAGTCTTGAAACATAATGAAGTGTTTCTATTTTGGAGATCCACTCTCATTCATCAAGCTTCACCTTTCTTCTAATTACTAAAAAATCACTCAATAGAGCTTGGATATATGCTATCAGAAGCACTATGGCATTGATGTAGATATTGAGATCTATATTTGGGCATAAATATGTATGTATACTAGCTAAAATCTACATCCATGAGGAAGGTAATCATCTTGATGTAATTTTTATTTGTTTATTTCTTTTAGATCTTTCTCAATCCAAGGGATCATGCTTGAGATGTTATATTTAGTGTTTTTTTTGGTTTGAATAACTAACAATGAACTAACCTATAATGTACTCATGATCTACATATATCATGCATTAATTTTTATTATTACTTTTACTGTTGTGCCATGATACATATCACGCACATGATGCTTATGTGCTTCAATGATATATCTATCTAGAAAATATTTCCTATGTAATTAAATGAAATATTTAATAATATGATGCAATACAATTAAAATGTCCATATGATACTACATGATTACATATTTCACATATTAAATAATTATTTTTTGAGATTAGTAACTTATAGGCTATGTATCTTATCTCAAAATGGGGGCCTCAAAATGGGCTTACCTTGAGAATTCAAATCCTTGTGAGAAATGAATTTTAGATTTATGAAAGTATATAGTTTTAAAATTATATTATGATTTAAAATTTTCATATTATGGGTAATGTGACATGCATGTGCACTCATTCCTATAGTTACAAATTATATGTTTTAAACATTTACAAGTTTAATTGGAATTCAATATCAATATAATATAATATAGGGGGCATGATATTCATTGATGTTCATTAAAATTTTCATAAGTTTCAAAAAATTTGAATTTCATAATTTTCAAAGTTTCAGAGTTTGATATCATTTCTAGATCCATATGCAATGATGTGATTCGTTTAGTGATAAGTGGAACACATTAGAGTTTAGTGACACTCAACATCTATGGTTTCACTTTTTTCAACCTAGTGTGTGGTTCCACATGTTTTATTTATATTTATTAGTAGATTCTATTGACACTTGATGATTAGGATTTTAATCATATTCAAAGTTATCTTAACAAGTGAAAGTATATCCATGCCTAATTTAAAATATTCACTCATTGAGATTTGATCACTCTCAATTTTGTCAAAAATTCCAACACTACAAGCTAATAAATTTATGGTTTAGTGACACCCATGGCCTACCACTATCCTATTTCTAATTTAATTTTTTTTAATTCTTCCTGGCCATGAAGAAAACATGGTTGAAATCAACCTATCTTCAATTTGAATGATCTATAAGGAGGCACACATAGTTATACATTTCCAAGTTATAGAATAATTATATTTCATATTATTTGAGGTGTTTTATTTCCTTTTTATCTTTTAAAAATTTAAAAATTCAAGTTTTACCTTCTATATTTTCAAATATGAATAGTAACTACTTCCAATGACATTGTTGTATGTTTTTTCATTGAGGCATCTTGCAAAGTCAAGTTTCACATAAAAAAACAAAGTGTGTATACACTCTTAGGTTTGCATCTCTTTTAATGTAGTGATTTCACTTCATTGCATCACTAGAATAAAGTGGGGTGGGGGAAATGGTCACACCCAAATTTAATCATTAAGTGCTTGAAAATGTTTAATCTTGACATTTTTACCCTCCTTAGCCTATTTGTCATTATGTTAAATTTCAATCTCTATGAGAGTCTTCAATATTCCAATTAATACCTTAAAAATATTGGAAACATCATTCAAACATCCCTATTCTACTAATATAATCATGTTATCCATATTATAGTAGTCTTTATCCTTCTAGGACAAGATGACACTAGGTAGATAGGGCCATAGTACAATGTTCTCCCCCACACAATGGTAATTTTTTTAAATTGGAGACATTTCATATTGACTCTCCCACACTTTTAGCAAGGTAAATTAACATAAATATTCCATTTTTTTTCTCTATAAGAACATCAATCCTCTTAAATAATAATTTGTAAATCACTTAGAAATTTTACTACACATTGATAAAAAAAACCACTATTCTTTCCAATTGTAATTTTATTTTATTTTAATATTCATAGACTAAGTCTAAAGGAATTTTGTTTTAAGTTAAGGGCACTAAATTTTAAGAATTTAAGTAAATCTATTTAGTTGCATTCATATATCAAAAATCAAGATTTATACACATCCTAGGAGGGAGAACTACATCAACCTAAGGCCCTTTTAGGCTATGTAGGTAGTGCTCAAATTATGTGGGTTCTTTCGAGGATATCTTGGATATTCTTCCTACCTAATTCCTCCCTTTGTATTTAATCTCTATTCAATTTATTGTGCAGGAGCTGTGGTTGATATTTCAAAGGTCTTATGCACATCACATCGAGACACATAAAAAAATAGTAAACCCTCTCATATAGTAGTAAGTATTCATGTAGGAAAATAAATTGCATAGTCAACAAAAAGTGGATATATTAAACTAACAAGGACACAATGCATCCCTATCCCCCTAGTGCAACCCTATCCCAACATAGTTTAAAATTATTCCTTCAACTTATTTTAAGGATTACTATAGTCATTTTTCATTAACAATCAACCTACATAGTTATCACAAATTTAGTTTAAGCTAGGTTTGCATAAATATTTTTAAATTTACTATTTATAGCTTATAAGAAATTAGAGACATTACTTTATTGTACATTTAGTTTTATGTATTTTATAATCTAAATAAAATTTTAATAGTTTATTTATTTATAACATTTAATTGTTAAATCAAAATAAACATATAAATAAAGGGACACCAACATATAATATAAATTACAAAAATTAACAAAGCATTTCAATCTTAAAAGTTTATAATAAACATTCAATGCCTAATTATATTATAAGCTGTGTACACTAGTGTATAATGGTTACATCTATATTGAAAAAAACAAATTCTTGTCATGGATTATGTGTTTCATATGTGATTGAAAATATCAAAATTTTAATTTATGCCATATATTTTCATGATTTTATATGTAATTTACATAATTATATTGATGTGTATAACATAGTATTTTGAGATGAGTGAGTTATAGGCTTCATCCCTCATATCAAAAAAGGGGTTTACATTAGACTTGTTTCAAAAATTCAAGCCATATCAGGTTGATCATTGGTATTATAATACATATTATGTGGTTAAAATGGATCACATTAAGACATGACATCATCAAGCAGATTAGGTGATTTAGATGAGTAAGATTGAGCTATATGTGGGGCATTCTACTTGATTGTGAAAAATAATTTAGAAATTCTATATCATTGTGACACAGATTAAATGAGTTAGATTGAGCATATATAAAATATTATATGGTTTATATTGGGTACATTCATCACATTATATAGATAATATTGATAAGACTTTTTAGATTATATGGGTTAGATTTAAAAGATTTATCAAATTGGTTAGATTAAGTAGATTGATAGATATTCTATGATATTATGAAAATAAATGATGGTATTATAAATTATTCTAAGGTAAAAATTGTTAGGACATATTCATCCTAACTCTTTTCTTTATAATTATTTCCATTAATAAAAATTGTAGATGCACATGTTTGGTAAGTCATACCTTGAGCTAATAATAATAATAATCATACATTCATGGGAAGTAGTAGCTAGCTAGTAAAGGATTAGTATAAATAGTAGATTATACTAGTGAAAAGTATACGTGAATTTTAATATGTTGAACTTGCTTAAAATAGTTTCCCCTCTCAAATAATCTAATGATATTCTAATGCAATTCTGATATATTTTTAATATAAATAATTTACTTCCATTTCAATTATAGTTTTATTTATGTGCATATACAGTATTTTTATAGGAAGGCTCATAAAATTTTATATAAGAGTGCATTATAGGGATATTTTCAACAAAAAATTCATAGGTTTATGGTTTACTACTTCTTTCCACTATATAATCTCACCTCGATCAATTGGGATCTTTGTGATTGGAAAGTGGTAGTAGATGAAGGCACTAAGATTTTTCACCTATAATATATATTTATTTTTCCTATTTATATTTTATTTTAGGATAAAAAATATGTTTTAGTAGTTTTAAAATTAATATAAAGATATCATTCTAGGCTTAGCGGTTATAAGGTTTACTTGTGAGGGGCTCTACCCCAATATGTAAGCCATTAGACATTATTTTATATGAATTTGTGATTTCATGTAACTTTGGGTATATTTGAAGACCCCCTAGTGGATTTTAAATATTATAAATAGGAATCCTTATATCACTTGTTACATGTGGTACACAAGTACATAGTCATCCCCATGAAGTTATTTGAAACTAACCTCAAAGATGCAATAGTTGACAATGGGTAAAATTAACCTCTGTATTTAGTGCTCTAAAACATTGAGCCATCACTATTTATAAATGAGACATGCATAAATATGACCTCACAACTCAAACATAGCTTTAGAAACCTTCCCTTATTTTTTCTACAATTATGTTGGCAAAGACCACAACCAGTGAATTTTCCCTACAAAAGTCACAGTTGATAGTAGAAATCTATTCATGGAATGTAGATAGAGTCTCATAAGAATCAGTATATTGAAACAATCTATGTCATCCTAGTTTGTCAAGCCATAACCCAAAATATCACAAAAGACATCAGTGTCATACATGGGAAAAAAACCTTACAAGTTAAGTATTTTCCAAATGGTAAGAAACACAAAAAAATTGAAAATTTTTTCCCCAAAGGGTAGCTGTCAATTAAAAAGGAGCCTAGTATTTTTCCATTTTCACTCTTACAAAAAATATACCATTACAATCACCTAATCAACTCGATAATTTTACATTAAACTTAAGTTATCATGTTTCACCACCCTTGGAACCAGATAGCTAAATTTGTTACCCAGGTGGGTTCCCAAACCATGGAAAAAACCATTATTTAACTCCAAACTCAATTCCAATCTCAAATCAAATCTTAGACTTTAGAGTTGGACATCCGTATACATGCAATAAATGTAAAAAATATTGATATCTATAACAAATTCATTGGTGATAGGCATTCTAAAGGAATAGTTTCATCCCACACCTTACCATGTGGCTCTAAATTGGACTTTCCAAAATTTGATGGCATAAAACCTATCATCTAAATTTATCATGGCAAACATTATTTCATATTTCACAATACTATGGGAGGATAAAAGGTACCCATGACCTCATTTAACTTCGAGAATCAAGATATGTAGTGGTAAATTTGGTATCACAAATCCCATGAGAAACTAACTTGGGATGACTTTGTCTAACTTGTGCTAGTTCATTTTGGGCCTAGTGCATATGATTATTTCACAAGCGACTTGACCAAGCTTTAAAAAATGAGTATAGTATGTGAATACCAATTTTTTTTTTGAGAAAATAACAAACCAAATTGAAGAGTTAATTGATTAGTTTTTCAAAAGTTGTTTCATTAATGGACTCAAGGATATGAATCAAGTTGAGTTCAAAAAAATTTAACTTCAAAACATTATGGAAGCCTTGGGGTTGACCAAGCTTTAAAAATAAAATATTAGATATAAAATTACTTTTCTATTTTTTATTGTCCAAACCATATACATAACAATTACTTGCAACAAATTCTCATAAAAATATGACCCACATTAAATGTCTCATATAAAAAAAAAATGTTCACATGCCATAATAATGGGTTGTGCTATAATTAAAAATAAAAAATGGACCTAGGGCCATAAATGCATTGAACATAAGTTGTATCTAATAGATATCAAGTCCTTACTAGGCATTAAGAAATTGGAAGATGCTCTATAATTTCACATTGAATAACCTAAAAAAGAAGTTGAAACACCAAGAACAATGAAGTCACACTCGAATATCTATATGAATTTATTCATAGGGGTAACCACCCATCAAATAATGAGGGTAAATGGGTACTTCAAGAAACATCCCATAACCATTCTAATTAACTCTAGTAGCACAAATAATTTCATTGATACTTGGTTGGCCAAACAAGAAAACTATTTTTTGGATCCCTATTCCAATTTTTAAGTTATGATTGTTGATGGTGGAAAATTTGATTACAAGGTAAAGTGTCACAATGTTTGTATTTATGTGGGGGGACTATAACCAAAAAGTATACATGTTTTTGTTTTTCCCATGGGTCAATGTGATGTTGTTCGTGGAGATAATTAATTGTGTACTATTAGACCTATCTATGGATTTTATCAAAAATTTGTATGTAACTCTCAAATAATGGCCAATAGTACACACTACAAGGCCTCCTTCCTTACTTCACTAGTGTCATTAGTTACTATTTCATAGATAAACTTCTCAATAAAGGCTCACATAGGATAATCACTCAAATTTGCTCTCTTCAGCTTGGTAAATCTCATGAACCAACCATCCCTATGAATTATAAGATATTGTAGTCAAACATGCCTGGGTATTTGAAGAACCAACAATATTTACACATCATCTACTACAATACTATCACATTCAAATCATTTTAGGTAGTTTTCACCCCAACATTAGGCTATATTGTTACCCTTTATTCAAGAGACTAAAATTAAAAATATGGTTCAATTAATACTTCAAGGGTGTGTCATTCATCTAATCATAAGACTGTACTCCTTAGTTTTATTAGACCATAATAAATATGGATATTTATGATTCTACATTGATTTATGTGAGCTAAACGAGCTGATTATCAAGGATAAATTTACTATTCTAGTAATTGATGAAATTCATGGTTACAAATTATTTTCCAAATTGGATCTACAATCTTGCTATCACAAAATCCACATCTAGGATGAATAAATTATCAAAACTAATTTTCACACCCATGATGGCCACTATGAATTCAAATTCATGCCCTTCAAGCTTACCAATTCCCCTTAAACATTTCAAGTCTTGATGAACAAACTATTTTTCCATTTTTGATAAAATTCATCCTAGTATTCTTTGATGATATATTGATTTATAAGAAAATGTGGGAAGAGCATTTGCAACATCTCAACACTAATTTAAAACTTATTTCGTACCACTAGTTATGTGAAAAATAGTTCAAACTTTCTTTTGGTTAGTAGGAGGTAGAGTAGTTTGGCCATATTGTCTCAAAAGTGGGTGTTCACTTTGACCTTGAAAAAAATTGAGGCTATGTAAAATTACCGTAAACCACAAATAATAAAAAACTTTCATGGATTTCTTAGCCTCATGGGATACTATCATAATATTTTCAAAGATTATGGGAAATTTCCATCCCATTTAAAAACATGATAAAAATATTCCTTTTGTGGTTCATAATAGCCGAACAAGATTTTGATACACTCAAGTTGGGTATGTACTATACCTATTTTACTCATTATTGATTTTTCAAAACAAATTGTCATCAAAAGTGATGCTTTTGTAAATGGGTGTTGTCCTCGTGAAATAAGACAATCCAATCACCTTCACCAAATAAACCATCAATTATCATAATTTGGTGTGCTCAACATAAAAAAATAGAAATGATGGATTTTAACCATGTAGTAAGTGACACCTATACCTAGTGGGCCAACATTTTTGTATCAAAAATAAACATAAAAACCTAAAATATTTCTTATAACAATGGGTCTCATCCCCATATCAACAAAAATGGGTCTTAAAATTGATGGGGAATGAATATGAGATCACTTACAAAAAAGGACAGGAAAATCTAATAGCTCATACACTATCTTGCTAATATGACAACTAAGTGTGGTTGTATGACTTAGATGTAATTGTTATCAACCAAAATTTCACCCTTTGGAAGGTAGTTCAATCCTTCGAAATTCGTAATAACATGTAAATAATCTTAGGTTGTGGGTGGCCTAAACTTGGATTGAATCTCTAAGTTAAAGGGCTATCTCCCCTTGATGTATCACTTAGGCTCACAAACTAATCTACCAACTTTATAGGAAAAGAGAGAGAAACCTATTATAATGGAGGTGATTCACCAAATACACTTTACCATTACCAACCAACTACAAATTCACTTTTACCATGAGACTAACCTGAAAAAAACACTACTCCAAATCTACCTTTCTACATCAACATTTAACATAAAGGTTGAGAAGAATGCTTGGGATAGGAGGAATAGTAACTAGGTCATGAAATGACATACAAGTCACTCAACCTTAACACCTCACATATAAACTTCAAAATACCGACAAAAAGACTTTCAAATTGAATATGAATACTAGAAAAGGACAACATACCAAGGAAGCAAAGCTAGTCACTTGATAAGATCAAACTAGTTATGCACACACATTGAAACCAGTAAACGGAAGAGGTAAAATAGAATTTTATCATTGATAAATTTTTTAAAATGGGAAGGTATTCTCCATACCCAGGTGGAGGATATAAACATAGCCTATCAAAGTTGAATATATAGATAAACATGAGAGAAGAAGAGAGAAGGGCATAGGAGAGAGAGGTTTCCAAGTGTCTCACAAGAGAGATACAAATAATAAGGAGTTATAAATAGTATAAAAAAGTCTTAAATGGACAAGTTTTCCTCTTCTAAATATACTTTATCTCCCAAGTGGCATGGAGTTCCTTCTTATTACTTGACACCTTGACTTACTCTTCAAAATTGCTCATTTATTTGGCTTGTAAATGGATAAGTGGCCTCATTCAACATGAATTCTTATTTAATCACATATTTATCTATTTATAACACATTTCACTTGTTTAGGAGTCTTCATAACTAATGGTATAATGATGATTACAAATCCTAAGTATCTTAAAGCCTACTTAGCCTTACTATGCCTACTTTTGCTTAAAAGTGTCACTTGGTTTCATCCTCTCCAAGGGAGTATCTCTCTATGGATGTAATCTTAAAATCATATAATAATTAGAAAAAATCATTTATATTCATCAAACTCTCTCCAAGACCTCATTTTGTACCAAAAGCTCTCACTAGTACCCAATTCCTTGTAACCTTGAAATCATGAAAACCTCATTGTGTATAATAATGTATGAATTTTAATGGGAAAATAAATTTATTTTGGAGGACACAATATCCCATTACATCTCCATTCCAAATTTTAGGATGAAACTCTAAGTGGAAGTGTCCTTTTGATACTATTCTCTCTCCTTAATTAGGCCTCCATGCCTAGAAGATTGAGTTTCTAATCCAGACTTCTCACACATAATTTAAACCACCAAAAATCATGTTATTAATTTCCATATATTTTAATCAACCTCCATACCAAATTTTAGGTCTTGAAACCTTGTGGAAGTGTGAGAACCATGAAATGGTCCCAAAACCTAGTCTCTCTCAAGCCTTTTTAGACTGCCTTGAAAAACCAAACCTATAAGATCAATTACATGGTTTATTGTATGAATTTTTGGAATTTTACAATTTTAATACATCCAAAATCATCCTCATTAATATTTTTCATCTATTCAATTTCTCAAAACCCTACAAAATGCCTTAAAACCCTAAAAAACATGACATTAAATGTAGTATATATAATTGCAGGTACATGGAAAATTCATGGTGAGAACCTACTTGGAGTGAATAATGATGTAAAATAATTTTTAGTATAAATAAAATTAATTTCATTCACTTTAGAGGCCCATCTCTTTCAACTAATCATGACTAGGGTTTTAGGAGGGTTTAGAGTGACTTAGATTCTTAACGATTATCTATAAACCCTAGGACCTTAATCCTTAAACCAATTCCATAATTTTCAAGTAAGAAAGTGTCATAAAGTACTCCTAAGTTCTTAGAACCATATGAAAATCCTATTTAAAGTTTCAAGTGCAAGATGTTTCCTGTTGGGTCTCAAACTATCTCAAGTTTACTAGTCTACCTGCCTATAGGTATCAATTATGGGTTCTTGTTTATGAATAAAGGTGAGATTATCCTTCATGATGAATTTATAAAACCTTATCAACATTTCTCATTATTTATATGAATTTTTTAACCTTGTTTCACTTTCTAAACCTTCAAGTCACCCTAAAACATAATTCTTTTACTCAGGTTATCCTCCATCTATAGTCAGGCCTATAGATGCCTATTTTAGGCCTAGGGAATTTAAGTTTCATTTCATGGTTAGTCTTACTGACTAAATTTTTAAACCTAAAATATACCTATACACCATGAAAGGTGTTCATTCATTTCCATCACCTTATGCACAACATTCAACCACCATATAGTTAGTGTTTACTCAATTTTGCAAACATAGTATTGTGTATGCTTAGTGAGTGTCTTGACTAAGCCTATCACTTTGAGTGATCTGATCCTCATTGACCCTTTATAACTTAGTCTCAAATATTTATTCATGATCCTCATGACTCATCTATGCTTCAACACCTCTTAGTGTTCTATCCCAATAGTCAATACTCATTTTTCTCTACTTGTATGAATAGGCATGTGAGTGTTTAATTAGGTGCATGCCTTTCTAAGATTGACAATGTTCTATTGGTGTGAGGAAATGAAACATATGAGGTTAATCCATAGGTTTTTATTGTTATATGAAGACCTCTATGTGATATAGTATGTCCTTATAATCCTCTATAACTATCAACAATGGAAGCACATCTGCTCACAACTTGCAATGAAGATCACACTATGTATTATAGTCATACTCAAGTCTAGAAATTTGAAGGAGTTGAGTGATCATTTATTACACAAAAAAAAACTTAAAAAGGCTTGAATGAATTTCAATAAGATAAAAATTCAATTAAAATAACATTTTTTTCATGTAAATTTTTCTTATTTTTTTAGAAAGAAAGTTGTAAAACTTGAAAAAAGGGTGAGGTTAGTAGAACCTAATATGTTGTGCACGTGTTGATCTAGATGATTGTGGATACTCCTCATTATCTAGGTAGGATAAATTGTAGATAATAAAACACTAAAAAATTGGTTTATTATTTGGATAGTAGGGTGGATTTCCTAGTATGAGCTAGATCCAAGAAGAACATGATTCCTAGGAGGCTGTCAATCCACACTTTTAAATAGTTAAGTTCTAAAAGTGAGATAAATTAATTGCATAAATAATAAAAGATACTAAAATTGAATACAAAAAGTGATTTAAAAGATATTAATTTTACTAATTATAGTAATAATTGATTAGATATTAATCCTAAATAAATTAGACATGGTTTAGACAATAGAGTGATGTTCTGTGATTAGGCAAAAAGTTAGAAAGTAGAATTTGATTAGGGTATGATAGGTCAAATAAATTTCTTGGAATTGACACATAGTGATCATTAGTGGTTGGGTGTAACTGTTAGTGTTTAGGTTACCATCGGTGTTTAGGTGACTATCAATGGTTAGGGATAAATCATTGGTGGTTAGGTAATTGTTAATGGTTACTATCAGATTTGGCTTGGGTAAAAAGAAGTTTGGTTAGGAAGGTTGGAGAGAAATTTTGAAGGGTGGGTTGGGAGAGAAATAAAGGAACTAATTAATGAAAATATATACTTAGCTTTATTATTTATCTGAAGAATATTGAGGTGAGTGGCTAAAAACGTTTTGTGGGCCTTAGAGTAATTTTGACAGAGTGATGATGCCTTGGTTGTTGATTATTGAGAAACAACACTTTTGATCTCTATCATGGTTTCTAGTTTTCTATAAGCCTTCTTAGATTCACTGAGAGTGATAAGGACACCTAAAAAATAAAATTTGATACACAAGACTTTGATGATTTCTCATTTCTCCTCATTTTTCACCTCCTCTTCTCTTTATATAGGGAAAAGGGAGTGGTGAAATAAGAGGTTCAATAATAGGTTCAACAAGTTATCTAATCTTAACATTAACATGTATTGATTATGAACATGGATCAAATAGATAAAAATAAAAAATCAAGTTGTAATTGAGTGGTAGTTAACCTTTGAAGTGGTTAAAATTCAACCATTGACGGTCGAGGCTAACCATTAGTAGTTAGGGGTCGACCATTGATGGTCAAGGTTACAATAAAAATGGCTAAGTTTAGGCATTTATTCTAATGACTGATAGGGTAATGGTCAGGAAGTGGTACCTATGGGTTCAAGTGGTGGTTTAAAATTTAGTTTGACATCTAGAACCATAGTGCATAATTTTTTTGTGTCTACATTTTGCCCATTTTTGTTATGCAGTTTGTATTACCAAGTTGTAAAAAAAAATGGATGGTGGGTCAAAGGTTCAACTACCCTGAGTATGGCAAGAGGTGTTCCCCTCAAAATGGGAATAGATAAGGTGAAATTGAACTGGGTGTAGGTTTGGTAAGTGGGTATATTGATAATAGGTTTGGGTATTAAAGCACAAACATGCACACAAAATATGATTAAGCACAATAGTGTAGATCACATATAGAATAGTTTACCATAGTTGAGGTAGGTGGTAAAAATAATGTCATCACTAGAAGGATAAGTGATAAGTGGACCAAGTGACTACATTTAGGCATGGTGGTTAGGTTTCACTTGTAAATACAAGTCTCCTAGGTAAGGTCAGTGATTTATAGGTATCTAAGGTAGGAAGTGCTCTTGAGAAGACACAAAGGGTTAATATGCAAAAGTAGCACTAATTCAAGTTGTTTAGTATTGAAATTTAGTCATTTTGGTCAAAATGACCAAAGTAAGGTTATCACAAACATGTAAAATTTGGGCCCAAATATCCAATTTCAGGTGAATTGGTTGGTTGGTTATTTGGTGGAGAAGGTGATCTCTAATGGTTGAAGGCTTTAGGTAAGGTTGCTTAAAGTATTTTGATCATGGGTTAAAATGAGATGGTAGGGTGGGTTAAAAAACCCTAAATAAGTTGGTTGTCAATTGTTAGGGTTGACCATTGATGGTCAGGTAATGATCATCAATGGTCATATGTCAACCCTAAAAGGGTGACTATAAAAGGTAGACCAAGGATTCATATCCTTATTTTATAAACTTGTAACCCACGATGCTTTCCTTGAGTCTTTTTCAAAGATTGGCAATGGTTGGCTTTTGAGTGAGTAATTGAGTGAGTGAGTTATTATGGTTGATTGATTGGAGGTTTAACTAACGAGGATGTAAAGCGGTCAAGTAAAAGTGTGAGGCCAAGTGGTGATAGTTTCCAGAGCTCCTCCATGATGGTAGTTGAGGAATGAGGAAGGCATTGTAATTGAATTTGTTTATGTTTAGTGAATTTGTTATTTGTTTGGTTGATTGTAGGTTAGTGAAACCTAGGGTTAGTGTTTGGGTTTGAAATTAGCAATTTATTGAGTTTTTAATGTGAAATTCATAGAGGTGGTGGACAAAAGGTAAGGTAGGTGAGGTAGGGTAGTTTTTAAAGTAATTTGGTATTGTTTTTTATGTTTTTCATTTATTATTTTGGAGTTTTGGAAGGTTAGGTCTAGGGTAGTTTCACCGATGGTTACCACATAGTGACCGTCAACGATTTCTATCAACCATCATCAATCGATAGGTGACCATCAAATGGCCAATGTATTGACCATCAATGGTTGACCACCTAACCATCATGGGTCGACACTCAATCATTAGTGGTCGATATATAAGGTGAGGATAGGTTAAACTGGTTAATGATTTTGAAAGTTGGATAAGGTTATTTAGGTAATAAGAACCCATGTTTTAAGTCTTAGTACCATAAAGGTAGGGTGGTAAATTATAGGTTTAAAGAATGGGTGTTATAAGTAGGATCGAGTAAGATTAAGGGAATATAAATAGAAAGGGTATAAGGGTGTGGTATGAAAAGGGTTATGGGTACCAATTGTGTAGATGAGTTAAGGTAGGTTAGGTCAAATTGAAGTTAGGTCTTGGGTGAAAGTTGGATGAGGTAGAGCTTATGTGTTTGAGGTGATTAGGGTAAATAGGTAGAATTCCAAGGTGATGTTTAACAGACTAGGTAAACTAATGTACCAATATATCCTTAGAGGTGAGGGAGAAATTATAGATGCATGATCAAGTGCCCTAGATACTTGATGAGGTAGGTTGAGGAATGATGGATCAGGATTGGGATCATATGACCAATGTAGGCCTCAGAGGCATCAATTACTACCAACATGTGCCTTGGGATGTGGTTATATTAATGGAACTCATTGAGAGATGGGACCCAACCACTAACACATTCTTACTACCAATAAGAGAGATCACCATTCTACTAGAGGACATCCATCATATTGTGTAGCTACTCATATAGGGTGAGCTGATATACCTATCAATAGTGATGAGAGAGATGGGTATATGGATAATTCATATGGAGAGGACATTATGTTAGTGAGGTGGCATTATGGAGGTTTTAACTACACACCAATTTACCATAGGGATATGGATGTGAGATAGTTATTTATGATTATTATGATAGCCATCATATGCTACACACTATTAGATTTGAGTAGTGGGAGATTTCCATACTTGTTACTGGGTGTGCTTGTTGATATGTGGTTAGATCATACAATATTTGTATGGGAAATTGCATTATTAGTTTAGATCTATCAAGAACTATGGGAATACCTTGCCCATAGGAGATATGGGATCAGGATGGGTTTCATGCTACATTGTTGGGCTTATGAACACATTAGGGTACTAAGACCTAGGGGACTACCATGTCATAGTTTTGTTCAGATGGGTTTTAGGGTTGGTTACATGTGATGAAGAGGTAATTACATACTCACTAGACTAGGTGGATGAGCCCAAGACTTAGATTGGTTTAGAGATCCATTAAATGCATTTGTTGAGGGTGAGGTCAGTTGGTGCTTGTATGTTAGATTTCTAGCATGGGTGAGCTATGCTAGACATACTATATCATTGTAAAGCTATAGGTGGGTGTTTGGGAGGTGAGACCATGAGGTAGATCTAATCCCTTTTGATAGGGTGAGGAGATAGTTTAGGATCATACATGATATTTTGGGGGAGTTTCCAAGAAATAGGAGGGAGGATGCAGAGTTCCCATTGTCTGCTCTAGAGCTAGAGGAAGTGTTCATTGATCATGAGGAGTTGTTGATGAGGGCTGATGTTGACAATGTAGGTGTCACTAATGACTACCCTACATAGTTTCAAGCACATTATGATACAAAATTTTTTGGAGGAGATGATAGTTAGTAGGACATGGATGTCGACATAGATGAGGGTGGATGCCCCTAGTAGGTAATCACTAATTTTGAGAGAGATCAGGCATAGGTGGCACTAGATGTATCACATGTATCCTTAGTAGTAGTGACCCAAGAGAGGGATAAAACATAGGGCCAGGTGGCCACTCTTACTGGGGAGAGGGATCAAGCTAGAGCTTAGTTAGTTATGGTTATATAGGGTAAGGATTCTCTCAAGTAGGTAGGAGGGTGAATATTGGTGCCTATAAGACCATCATGGACTATATTCATGGCAAGATATGTAGTGATAGTTGAGGAACTAAGGTATTATGAGGCCTTGGTTTCCACATGCCTTCCATATGAGCCTAGATGGGGTGAGTATAGAGTAGGGATCATCAAATGGGATAACAATGTGACACTAGGTTAGTGGATTGTATCTACAAGTGGACAAGTAGGCTCATGAAGTGGATAAGCTCCAGGAGGTAGTGGTGCACCTCTCATGAGACCTTATATTTTGATGTATTATATGATTTTGATATTAGACTATGAGTTGATGTAATGAGATGTATATACCCTATTGAGAGACATGTACACTATTATATATATGATGATTATTTATGAGTTCATGATAAATAGATGTGATCATGGTTTATGTTTTACTATTCATGGATGTGTTATGATCATGATGTTGCTTATGATTATCATGTTGATTGTTAATGTTTACTTACTTAGCTTAGGTGTGTGATGATGTAGCTATTTAATTTATGCTCATGATGATATTTGATATTGATGGATGTTTTTGATGATATGATGATAATTATGATGTGGTAATGGTTTATTGGTGACTATGTTTATGATGTATGCTCATAACAATGTTGATATTTGATGGATGTTATTTATGTGATGATGATTAGCATGTTATGTTTTGTTGGACATGGCTATGATGTTTTTGATTATTGTCATGGTTATGGATGAATATGTTCATGTTGTGGTTATGGCTATGATGTTGATATGATTATGTTCATGATGATTAATCTCATGCTTTAAATTAATGAGTTTACACTTCCTTGTCTAGATTAGACATGTGGTGGATAACATATGTGAAGGACTCATTCATTTTTTATGTATGATTAAATTGTGATAGATATGATAGATATTAGTTGATGTGATTGATCATTATATGATGCTTGGTGTATGAGATAGTTAGTTTATTAAAATGTTTTTATGATTAAAAACACTTTTAAAAATAAGGTAAGAAGGTCATCATTAAATAAAACACAAAATATTTTTAATGAATTTATTTTTTTAGGTGAAGGTGAAGTAATATGAAAACACAAAGAGTAAGCTGGATAATGAAACTAAATGTGAGAAAAGATAATACAATCAAAAGACAAATGTCTTAATGAATTTATCAACAAGTAGGCATGAGATAAATAAGAAGAAGGCATGATACTTCTTCATTGGCAATGATTGAGACAAACTTAAGGTAGATCAACTTATGAACGTAATCCCTTTGAATGCTTCACATTACCATTTGTTAATTGGTTAAAACATTTTTTGACCACCCAGTGTCAAGTAAGCTCAAAGATCTCTTATTTATAGAGGGTATAAAGGGATTATTAATGATAATGGAACCTTATTGTGAGACTAGCATGCCTCTTTTGGAAGTTACCAAAGAGCCAACATCAACAAGTCCATATCATATGAGGTGTAGACTGATCAATGTAGGAAGTCTACTTATGAAAATCAATTGTAGCTTCTAAAATTATGTTTACCTTTTCTGATTGTGGTATTGGGTCTTTTGATACTTTTCTAGTGCTTAGAGGGATTAGGGAAGCTGATCAATGTAGGAAGCTTCTAAGAAATTGCTATCCTTTGATAAATGTTTTACTTAGCCATCCTTTAAGGGAGTGGTCCAAATTTTTGAGATTCATTTAAAGATTTTGATATCTATCCTTCAAGGGAGAAGTTTACCTTATATTGAGTAATTTTGATTGGTTTTGGTAGTTGTCCTTCAAGGGAGCAATCTATGATGCTTGGAATGACCCATAGAATATATGATTTGTTGTTTTTTTGTGATTTTTTTTATTGATTTTGTATTTTATATTAACATAGATTTGATTATATAGGCTCAAAATTTCACCTTCATAAAGGCAAAAATAAAGCACAAGAAGGTTGATGATGGGTAAAAGAGGTTTAACCAACAATGACCATGGGAATGTATCTTATAAAGAGATAGAAATCACCATGAGAATCATGCCATGGGTAGAGCTATGGTACCCATGTTCAAGCTTAGGCTAAGGCTATGATGAATAATCACATGATCCCACTTTAATTAGTTGCTTTTAAAATAAGGAGATAAATGTGGGTGAAAATAAAGGATGATCTTAAGTTATACAAAAGGTGAGGTTGATCTTGTTTAACAAAAGAAAAGATGCAGATATGAAGTATTGAGGGGCTCAGGTTCTATTTTCCCTTTAAGAGAGGATAACTGGTAAGATCTTGATATATACTTGTGCATTATGATATAAGGTCCAAGACAATTGAAAGAAAACTTTCCCCACTTGATTTTCTTCATATTGGTGACATGTTGATTTTCCTTTAAGACGAGATCTATGATATTGAATTCTCATACTTTGAGGCTATTGTTATAAGCATGCTTGATGCATTATTGATAGATATGAATATGGGTAAGTGCGACCAAATGACATTCATCAAGTAGTTCAAGTTGGGATAAATGGTCTTGATGATAATCACCCTTAGAAATGAAATCTCACAGTGATATGTGAAGAGAGGTAATTTGGACTTCAAGAGGTAAGACACCCTCTACTCTAAACACAAGAGTGAAATGGGTATCACCCATAGGGGTTTGAATGCTAGTCCAATATGCCCATAAGGTGAAGGGGATGTGTAAATGCCAATCCTGACCAGATGCATGAACCATTTTAGTTAGCATATTGTTGAGAGTTTTTTTAGAAGATTCAGCTACTCCATTTACTTTTGGATGATAAGGCAATGAGAAACTTAAATTGATATTGAATGTGTCACAAAGACTTTGTACTTGTTTATTCTTAAAATATTTACCATTATCGGAGATAATTTTATAAGGAACATCAAAATGACATATAATGTGATGGTTGATAAAATCAACAATATTTTTGGATTTGGTGGAGATGAGAGAAATAACCTATACCCATTTGGTGAAATATTCTATTACAATGATGATAGAATAATGTCACTGTGAAGAATGGGCATTAATTTCATGAATAAGATCTAGACCCCATTATGAGAAGGGCTAGAGATCCTTGGATACTTGTAGACTATGGATAGGTGCATGATATAAATTGGCATGTTGTTAAACTTTAACACACTTATTCACATAATCACAACAATCTTGGTTGAGAGTAGGCTAGTAGTAGCCAAGGTGAAGGATACATTTAGTGATAGCTAGACCATTAATGTGTCCTCCACAAATCCCATCATGCATTTCCCTGATAGTATGAGAGGCTTCATGACTATGTAGACAATGAAAGAGGAGACCATCAAAGTTGTGTTTATATAGAATTCCCCCTAGTATGGTATAATGTGAGGTGATCTAAATAAACTCTCTTCGATCATTCCTAGAAAGGTTGGAAGGGATGATGTCAAGGTTGAGATAGTTGAAGGTCTGTTGATACTAAAGGTTAGGTTGGGTCTCATCCACATTGAAGATGGTAGGAGAGTCTGATTTGATATAATAAAGCTTTGTAAGTTGATAAATAATGATAGATAGATTAGAGTTAGAGGGTACAGATAGGATATGGGAAGTGAGAGAAGCCATTGTATCAATAAACTTGTTCATAGATCATGGAGTGGTTTAGATAAGGTAGTGTTCAAATGATGCTAAGAGTATGTTAGATAATTGTTCATACTATTAAAAAACATCAATCTTATAGTGATAAGAGCCATTTATTTGATTGACAATGAGTTGGGAGTGTAGAAAGGATTACAAAGAGAGTTAATCAAGCATTAGTCAAGAAATCATGAAAAATGCATTAAAGACATAACAAAACTTAGCCTATCTATTCATGTAAGCATTAAAAAAGATAGCAAGAAATAATTGAAAGAAAGTAACAACAATTACCTTCTCAAGTGGATTCACCATACAAGTGTGGCACAAAAGGATGTTCTCCCTTGATCAAGAGTTCTTGTCTTTATCAATAATGGTCGTAACTCCTCCAATGCCTCAAGAATTCTTTACATAACCTAGGCTCAAAATAGATGAAATATCTAATCTAACCTATCAAATGAAGCTTGCTAATGAAAAATAATTATCAACAAAAAGGATTTTGGAGACAATTTACATTATAAATTTGCATAAATCAAGCTTCAAAATGATGTGCATGGCCTCTCTATTTATATATTTTTGAGATTGATTAGGATCAACAATGACCATCCATCTCAAGATTGAGATGTGTGGCCATGAAATAATCTAATTATATAATTAAATACATAAATATCCCTCATATATATTTGGGATAGAGGTGAATTTAAGAGGTATAGAGGGTCTTAATGAGGCATGGGAGACCAATAATCTTGATATTTTATGCTTTTATAGCTATGGATGCCACCCCTTGAAATGATGTCATTAGGTGATGTAGTTAATAGAAATCAATTTCTAAAAATAAATATTTAACAAATATCATGGAAAATCCACTTAAGATATTGATTTAAATTAATTAGCCTTAAACAAGGTTAATCAACATTTGTGCAATTATTTGGAAATTGGCCCTCAATTAATCAAAATGGTCAAAAAGTCATATTACTGGGTTATAATTTGATTAGAGAAGAATTAGAAGGTGATGTTAGATGTATATAGAATATGTTCCCATTTAATATGTTATCAATAAAAAATAACAAATGTACGTGATGTGTACTAATGAATTAGAAGAAAAGAGTGATCCAAGACAAAAAAAGGCATAATCATCATTTTGGCTCGAAATAAATTGTTCAAAGTTAGGAATCACATAAAATGCATTGCCCCATTTAGGGATACATTAGCCTAAATTGGCACTTGTAAATGATAAGATTGAACGAGTTAGTGTATCTTATAGATTTTGACCTAAAATGTGCATTTGAGTGCAATTCAAGTAAGATTGATAATTTCAACACAAATGGTGTTAGGAATTGGATGTCTATATTTTGCCCTTATTTGAGAAGGTGTAGTGAGACATTCAGGCAAAGTAACATATTTTCAAATAAAAGAGTTGTTTAAGAAAAAATAGAATAGACCTATGATGCCCCCTTGAGAGGACATACTAAGATGGAAGAGAAGGATTGAGTCTTGAAAAGAGAGATAAAGTGAAAAATTAACCCATGGAATAAATCACATCTAGACGAGTTAATTCTTACATTCATGATTACCATCAATGATTAAAATATAATTAGAGGTATAATAGGCCTCAGTAAATAAGAGGAATGGGAAAGATACAATCCATAAATATAAGGGGCACACTTTAAATGTACCCAATTTGAGAGTACAAGCTATGCACTTACGACATTGATCAATCTCAAGACAAGTTACACACTAAATATTTCCACCATGGGCATTATTGTGGAGAGCTTGGAATTAGAGGAAAATAGAAAATGTTCTACTTCAATAAGGGAAGCACCACTAGAATGGGGTCTCTAAAGAGAAGATAATAAGAGGTTCCCCAGTAGAGCAAATGTGATTGTGATAAGATAGATTGCCCTAGTAGGGCTAATTTTGATCATTTGATAAAGAATAAATAATGGTTTTCCCTTATAGAGATGATTTGATTTTGATGTTGTTTAGATGTTATGCCACATTATTAGCAATTGACAAACAAAATAGCTCAAGGATACAATCCAACAAATAGGTTAAAGTGAGTAGGCAAAAATTTACATGTGATGGTGTAATGGCTTAGGAAGCCATATAAAACCCAACATATGAGAATGCAAAAAGTGATGGGAGAGATGAAAAGAATAATGGAAATGGCTAAGCTAACTCTAGATGTATAATACAAGTGGATGCTACCTACATAGTTACATAGACTCATGTTCCAACATGAACTTCAGGCCAATGTAGTTTACACAACTTTTGGAGAAAATGGAATAAGGAATGATGAAAACTAACCAAGAATTGATTAGACTCACAGTGTATGCAAAGAGATGCATGTCTAAGCTTAGAGTCAAGTGCTAAATTCCATGATACCTAGATGTCTATATTCATATTATGAGCCTATATTATGCAAAGTGTTCTTGAGAACTATTTATCAGATTGGTGTTGACATTAAGACATTGAAACCTGAGCACAAAGATCTTGATATATCAAAATAAATTATGCATCATAAGTATGAATAACTTAGAATGACATAATATTCCAATTTCACTAAGCCGTTTCAAATGTCAATACCTATAACTAAGGATAATGGTAAAATAATGACCAAAACCAAAGTTACAACTATCTACATTTAAACTAAAAAGCAAAGACAAATAAAAAGAAAACAAGACATCTTAACAACATGAGATCAAGATACAAATAATCAAGATCTATGTGGACCATCAAGATGTACTTGGAAAATAAAACAATGAAGTAAGACCAAACAAGAAAACAAAAGACCATCATGACAAACAATAATCAAATTAACACACACACAATGTTTTTGAGTTTTTGAATGGTTTACGAATGTTTTTAGAAATTTTTAAGTATCTCAACTCAATTGAGGATTAAGAGATACAAAACGGTGCAGCTCATGTATGGTGAGAGCATGCCAACTTAAAATGCTTGAAATACGGTGAGAGCATATGATAAGAGGGATTGAGTTGACCTTGACATGAATAGAACATAACCTATATAACCCCAAAATAATCCCAAGTCACAGTAATTCTACCCACACAAAAGGAGATGGAAAACTAATTAGTCACAAAAAATTCACAAATAAAAGGTGAATAACATTATAAATGATAATAATAATGACCAGATGATGCAAAAATGCATGATAAAAAAGGAATTGTACCTAATTTTCCCATTGGTGGTTATAATTAGCAAACAACATCATAATACTGATTTGCCTAAAGGTGGTACCAAGACAATACTGATTTTCTCATAGGTGATTATAATCAGTGATACCAAATAAGATGATAGATGAAAGATAACTTGTCAGATCAAATGTCACACCACTTTCATAGACTCTCATTCAACATATAATTCTAAAATTGTTGAAACTAGATTGGAATCCCCCCATACAAAGTGCAAGATGAACCAAAGGAACCAATATCAAAATGGGATCGGTAGGATGACTAAAAACAAGCTTGGGCCAATAATAAATAAATGGTATTAGGAAAATGATCAAAATAAAATTGACTATAGTGGCAAAAAACTCTCCCCTAGGTGATTATTGGCTTAGATTACACAAAAAATGGTGAGAGCATTGCATAGGTTGCTCACAAAATGATGAGAGCATTCAAACTTAACAATTGCTTACAAAATAGTGAGAACATAGAAAAGGGGTGATCGCCCTGACCTCAATAAAAATTGAGCACTACCTATATAGTCCTTAAGGATCTCAAGTCAATATAGTTTAAACAATGTGGTAAATGGAACACAATGGTATAATAATGCCTAAAAAGGGTCTATCACTAGTAGAATTTGGCAAGTAAATGACTACATGACTAAAACTTTTAGTCACAACTAAAAATGTCTAAATTCTACTATTTTTTTGCAAATAAACTATAAATGAGTAAATAAATGACTAATTTGGTCATCGACTAATTTTTTTTTAGTCATACAAATAAAAATGACTAAATAGTTACTCATACAAATACAAATTAGATGAAATTTAAAAAAAAAATGGTGTGAGTGTATTATGTGCAATTCATTATTCATTGAATATTGATTCATTTCGTTAGTTGGTAATTAGCCTAGCACTAAGGTGTTTTGAGTTATAATAACTACTTGCATGGGTGATAAAGCTTGTTTGGAGAGGACCTGAAGACTTATAAAAAGGTGAGCAAGGAATTCAAAATTTACTACAAAGAATTTGAAGTTGATGAGGCTCTCTGTGGTGAAGTTAGATTTAGGGATGCCCTCTACAGTAAATTCAGAGGTAATTTGAAACCCTCATTACATTAAACACAAAATTTATAGGTTTTTGATTGGAAACTTACAGTAGTTACATGGGCAACTGAGTACCAAAACCATATAAATAGTTTAGGGTTTACACGACTAATTTTTCATTAGTTTCCTCTATAAATTTTGGAAGATATGGGAATTGAACTTGTAACTCAAGTGAAACACCACCTTATTCTAATCATTGGAAGAATTCCATATCCTTAAAGTGCATAGAAAAAACTACAGAATTGGCACTAGGGATTTTATTTATGAATTCAACCCAAATGCCATTTCTTAATGCCTAAATAAAAGTTTTTTGAGCCAACTCTAGCTCATCACACTCAACATGAAGAACCCCAATGTTGTTTAAAAATTTAATGGGTACTTCTTCTTTGCTCTTCTTCAAAAGAGACTTTACTATCTTAAGAGAATCTAAGGTTGCACTAAGGTATGATGATATTAATAACTCACCCATCTTGATAAATGTATGGGCATCACATGGATCTATGTGAGTTATCTTTCTTAAAATTTCCAAAGCCTTCTCTACCTACCCTTGATGAGAATATATATGACCTACATATTTTAAGCTGTCATAATTCTCAGGGTGGATCTCTAGAACCTTTTCAAAATTTGAGAGAGAACTCTTAAGATCTCCCAACTTCAATTGAACCTATCCATAAAATCCTATGGCCTCTGGCTTTCCTTGACTGATGCCATGTAATAGTTGCTAGTGGTGTTATAATCACCTTTAATATGATAAGAGCATGCAAGATTATAATATGAATGAGATTTTATGAGAGGGTGGTCATTTGAAACAAGAGCTATCTTACTCCACTGTTCCACAAAAAAATACTACCTTGTGAATAAAAAATGGTTTGCTAAATGATTCAATGCCATTACACAATACATGTATAATTCAAAGACTCTATGCATCTTTTCCATTCCTTCATGAACACTACCTTTTTCACCAAATGTGAGAATCTTACAAGTAAAAAATGCACAAAACTAACCTCAGAGATTTATGTATATGTAGAACATCATTTTCTAATGCCTCTATAATGGTTTATTGATCCAACTCTAGTTCATCATTCTCAAAATGAAGAACCCCAATGTTGTTATTAAATTCAATGGGTACTTATTTGATCTTCTTCAGAAGAGACTTTGGCATCTTAAGAGAATCTAAGGCTGCACTAGGGTCTAATGATATTAATAACTCACCTATCTTGATAAATGCATGGGCATCACATGGATCTATGTGAGTTGCCTTTCTTAAAATTTCCAAAGCCTTCTATTGGTCCTAAAATTTGTAATATACAAAACCTTAAAAGGATTCCAAGATTTATGATTAGGTTATGAAACCAATTTGGCCAATTGATAGGATCAACCCAAGTGGTTAGTATTATATACAGTTTAGGCTCTATTTTGCCCAAGTGGGAGTTACCTATATTCACCAATGATTAATTACTCCTCAAATTTATTAGTGACTTTAGAGAAAATTAAGGGATGTATGTAATTTTGTCAATTGAATCATCCAATTCACCCTAATCCAAATTGGCATATGATTTATATTAGATTTTTTAATTTTTTATTCTACTATTACTCCTAATCCTACATAACAAAAAATTAAAATTCAAATTTTTGAATATGATACAAAGAAATGATTCTTAAAAAGAATTGATCAGTTCCTTTCTCAATAAATGGGTAACAAATTCTATTCATAGAAATATTTATGCTTTCTATCTATCCACAACTTGAATTACTTGGCATGGGATTGTCTATGACTGGAATAGTCATGCAAGGTTATTATTATCTGGATCTTCTTATTATCCAAATTAAATCTTCCAAGTTACAGTGATCTACTCAATATAATTTTAAGGAAACCCAATTAGATAAACCACCCAAAAACAACAAATGTGTTTTGAAGAACTATACATATACTTCATATCTTAATTCAAATAATAAGGAGAAATAAACATGGAGACAACCAAATAAAGTATAACATGAATATTCAATAAGAAATTGAGAACTAGATATATGGCACCAGAGAAATGTGGTTTGATTTTATTGATATATATTTGAATAGGAGGCCTTACAATGTCTTTTTCTAAAATCAAATTCCTAGAGAGATTTCCCAAGGTCTTGGTTTCCTTCTTATAGGGGTGAAGGAAGCTACAAGCATTAGACATTTGACATTATAAAAAATGACTTTTCATATACCCACCCCTTAATATGACCTATTAACACATATACTTGTTGAAAAGTCTTAAAAAGATAGCCAAATATATTTTGAATACATATTAGAATGAATTAAACAATAAAAATACAAAACAAGAGGACACCCAAGATTTTTTGGTGCCATGTTAACATCAGCTTGATGTTCATTGCTCTTTTGCATAATTGGCCTACTTATTATTCAATTATCAAATATTGATTCTCCCATTGGAATGCTATAAATAATTAGGCCACTTATATTCTTGTATCTGGAGTAGGTTGGCCTGGTGATCTTTCCATATTTTGTCTAGTAGCACTTTGACATCAATGATAAAATTTTCATAGATAACATCCAAAGCAATTACTCTATCCAAAATGACATTGAAACTATGAATATTTATGTTTTGATCTTTTTTCAAGAAATCAATGACTTGAGAAACTGTTTGACCATATTCACTTTTCCATGCATCAAAACCTTTGATCTTTTTATCCTCTATCAAAATGGAAGGAATATACTAGTGTTTGAAGGTAGAAAAAGAATCAATCTTTGCTTGCATTTTTTGGCTCTCACCATTCACGTACTAAAGTTCTTCCAAGATCATTTTCACTATCTTCTCTACTGGCTTGAGTGAGGCTGAAGCACCTAGATTTATTTGTATAACTTTACACAAGGTTAGAAATGTATGGTGTGGAGTTTGTCATTTCTTGTATATTGGATCCAAAATAGAAATATTGACCTTCAACTGATTAATGGCTAGAGACAAGGAAGAATAGCATTCATGGACATCTCTCAACTTGTTAACAACCAATTTTACTTTGTATTCCAAAATCTTTTCAAACACTCCAAGGATTTTCAAATTGGTCTCATCCTTTGTCTTCTCATTTTGCTTTTTCAAACCTTTAATTTCTTTCTCCAACTTCAACTTTAATGAGTTCAAATAGTCAACTGGGACTATATTATCACTAGTTATTTGTGGCATAGGGGATTGATATGACATAATTGTTTGGCTTTGAGAATAAACACCATTCAACTACTACTTTAGTTTGACATTTTCCAAATATAGCCTATTCACTTCATCATTCATCTCAATTTGAGTTTTTTCATATTCGAGCAATCTTTGCTCCATTTTCTTGACAACATTTTGTGTGAACATTGTAGAGTGCCTGGTAAGGTTGGAAACTTCAAGCATTGATATATCCTAAAATGTTTTCACCATATATTTTTCCCTTAAATCCTGCACTACATCAAGTAATCTTGGCTTGTTGGTGTTATTCTATGTGGCCCATATTTCTAGAGTCTCTACCTTTGGTTTAAACCCATAACCATTGACACCATCCTCATAATAAAACTCAAAAACCATCATGGGGTCATCTTGATTATCACTTGGTCCAACAAAAAAAAATTATTCAGTTTAAAGCCAGGGATGATCAACATATTACTCTTCAAAACAATTTATCTAGCCTCATCAGGGCTGACATTAATTTCATCAATTTTCAAATCCTTGAAAGTCTTTGTCATAATTTGATCATTCTAAGATTCATTAGCACCCATTTTATTTATTTACACCTTTTATTTAAATTATTTCATCTTCATTTAGAGCCAAAAATATTTGAACTCTGGGGTATTGATGAAATCATCATCCTCAATGAACCTCATAGAAGCCACAACCCTTTCATCTTCTTGTAGTTCAGGCTCACCTTGTGCATGTTCATCCATTCTTGCTTCTAGTTTATGTAATTTTATTTCTTGACCAAAAATGGGTTGATCAACTTCATCTTCCTCTCCCATATACCTCAAAATATTGGCCACCTCCTCAGAGTCACCAACTCCTTTAGTCATTTCATATGGAACCAGTGGAGAAACATCATCAGTCTTTTGCCTTTTGGTAGGTGGTGAATCAGGAGCAACTAGATCTTACACTGACATTGCATCTAGACCAAGTTCTTGAATCATAAACCCTATTGTCTTTTTGATAGGGAGGTTGGTAGCCTTGTAGGCTACTTCTTAGACTTACCATATATATTTTTTTAATTATCAAATCTATTCTTTTCAAAGGATCTTATTCAACAAAAAAGATTAAAACATTAGGGTTTTATTTTCTTTTGTCATCCTCAATCTTCTTAAAAACTTCCCATTTTTTTCTATTATATACCTCTTCAAAAGTGACATGATTTCTTATCACATCCTCATCAAAATTGATTTGACAGGATATTCCCATCATAGTAAGGATGACATGTCTAAAAAAGTTCCTGTGACCCTCTAGATCACAAACTCTTTTTATCCTTGATTTCAAAGAATATTTAGCCTTCAAATAGGCTTGCAACTCCTCCAAGGTATCTGCACCAATGTACCATGCACCAAACATAGTGGAATATGGAAGAAGTGTTCCCTTCTTTTGTTTTTTCATCATATCTTTCTCTATCTAGAGTATTTTCCACATGAATTCAAGAAAATCAATTCTATTTGGCATAAATTTTGGCAACACATGGGCTGGTTGAGTACACCCATATAATCTTATTATAGTATGGTCAAGAAATAAATACCAATCAACAAAGTTATGTTTGTGACCCTATTTTAGCCTATGAGTAAGAGGCCTTAACATTTCTCTAACCTCTCTAGTCAATCTAGGAAAAAGGCTACCAAGGGAATTCATTATTATGATTGAGAAATTATCATGGAACATAACATAGTTATAGTTCTAACAATGAGTGTCCCATTTATAACTCCAACACTATGTAGGCAATCTTTGTCTCTTTTAATCAATCATTCTCAAGTCCATCCTACTAGACCAATTCCTTCTGTTCTAATACAAAATTAAATGATACAATAAATAATAGTATTTTAACTCCATAGGTGGCTTTTTCTCCCTTATTTGCAAAAATCCATCATGTAATTTCTTCTCAATAAATGATGCAAAATCATACTCAACATTAACCTTTAGATTTTGTATTCTCATCACCATCATCATCATCATCATCATGCCAACTAGAATTCTATCTTGGGCATCATTTCCTAGCACTTAACACAAGTAAAATATGTCCTTTTGAACTGCACAACAAAGTCATCAACTAGAAAAGGATCAACTATAGTGGTTGGGATTGAAATCCTTCTATTATTGGCCCCTTTCCTTATGTACATGGGAAAATCGTCACTCATATATGTATTTTTTAGACTAGTATATTCTTGTTCACTCTTATTCAAGTCAAATTTTGTGAAGACTTACTTGTTGAGCATGAAGCAATCAATGATTATATTTTAGTCCACAGCGATTAATGGTGACCCATTTGGCAACCTGATAGTTTTAGTGGTTGGATGATAGTGTTGTGCCAATGTCCTAATCAAATCCATATCAATGAATACATTTGGCACCACAAGCTTATCCAAATTCAAATTCCATGGGTTTATAATAAGTCCTTATCCATCTTGTTTTTCAAAAAAATACTAAAAAAAGTTCCATCTTGATATACAGACTCTAGCATCCCAACACCCCTCTTCTACATCCTTGAATAGTTTTTTATACACTTTGTCAACTTGACTATTAAAGGGACCACTTATTTGGAATAGGGGGTTCAGTGCTCTTAATTTTAGACTCAAATTTATTATGTGCCATATTTTGATGCTTTTATAAACTAGGGTTTTGATAGTCGCATGCTCTACCAAACTAGTTGAAAATAAAACACAAACTAAATACCAACTTTTATGAAAAGAGTGATGAGGTAGACTTACCCGATTGGAAGATGGATGAAGTGCACACATAGAGATTTAATTCACCATCTAGAATCACCATTGAATTTTTTTGAATGATGAAATACAAAGAAATTCCAAAAAAATTTCTATGAAGCTGATCATTTTGCCATTACTATAGTTCATGCCATAAAATTGACAAATCTCAGCATTCAAGTCTTTCAAACATAGACCATTAATTTGGTCCAATATAATGACTACGTGGTCACTTCAATAATAGGCATCAATAATAACCACTACAATCCATTGATATAGTCATTTCAACATTTAATACTTTACTGCATCATCGCAAAACCTATTTAGATCTATCATGGGACTGCAGGAGCTTTTGAATGGTTATATAGTATCTTTCACTATTTAATACCACCCTGTAAGCCTTGATACACATCATCATGAGATGGTGGGATACATGTTACCCTTTATACCTCATATTGTGTTACCACCAACCTTTGATTTGATCATCGTGAGACTACAAGATCCTTTGGCATCCCTTCACTATTTATTGTATCACTACAAGCATTGGATTTGACTATGGTGTAACATGGGACAAACTTTATATAACTTTTACCACTTACCACTATCCCACAATACTTTCTCTAAAATATGAAAATAGATAGAAATAACATATATTTTATAGAGTGTTACATAAAATTTATGTGAAAAATCTGACCCTAGAAATGTGTAATTAAAATTGTGATTATTGTTGCTCTAACATTTGGATTTGGTAGGAGATGGTTGAAATTATCATAAAAAATTCTCCTAATAGGGTTCTTGAGTAGATAATTCATTAATTGTGATTAATATGTACATTCTATAGTTAAATTTTTAACCTAGAGTGTCAAGGAAAATATATGAAAAATCTAGAGTGCAGACTCTAGAGAGTTAATATCTCTAATTATGTTTATTAGGGTTTGGGTGGCTAATGTCCATTGACTAAACCTTTAATAGTGAGACATTGTGTGATAGAATAATAAAATTGATGAGAATATTGAAATAATAAAATATGTGTCTCATATATTATGACTATGTTCAAAGTTAAGTGTGTAATTGATAATGTTTATGTGTGAAATGAGTTACAACACTTATCTATTTATAAGTGACTTTGAATTCAAATTTGATAATTTTAATAGATGATAAATGATCATAAAATAAGGTTATGAAACATTATGAGATTATATGCTATTATACCAAAAACATAACATAACATAATAACTATTATGAAACTTTAAAAAGGTGGTTTTCACATTTAAAAATCAACCACAATACTAATATCATTAAATTTTAAAAAATAAGTATACATATAGAAATATAAATAAAACTTAGGGAACCATTTTAAAATACCCTAAACTATCCCCACCCAATCCACCAATCCCTAATTAAATATAGTTTCCAAGTTCATTTCATAAAAGTCCAATCAAAGGTCATCCATCTAACTCATATAAAGTTATAGTAACATTAAGCCATCTTACCATACATACATCATATTTATCAAAATAATAGTCTATCCTTACCACCATACCACCATTTATCTTCTTGTCCACTGTGGGGGTATAATGGACCTTTAGTATTTACTCATACTGCATCATCGTATGTCAACATTTTGTTTATCACAGGGTCACAGTGAAATATTATATGCTACTCAAACTCTTGCCACTAGCAAACTAATTACTTATGAGACCTCTATGGGGCCATGATAATCAGTCTCTATATACTAAAACATCATAAGTGAAGTTCCTACATACTACAAGGAAGCGGTAACTATCTTTTCACTTTCTTTGGTTTCCACACACCCACCAAAGCTACTTGAATATATTGTGGGGCTGCGATAAGAGACAAAAAACACATCAATAATCAAAATACAAATATCTTTCACATGGATATGATATGGGATGATAAATATTCTAATGAGTTGGTTTCATAAAAACCATTTGATTGTTGTGATTAATTAGATTATAGATGGATTGTCTAAATAAATACACAACAAAATATTATTTGTGTACACAAAGAAAACAATCCAATGATTATAACAAAACACTCCAAATCAAACTTAACTCTATGAATGAATGTGAATGATCACTCTAACACTTAGTTATATGATACTAATGTGGTAAGGCTACTTCTTTACCTTTAACATCTTTGTTGTCTACTTGACAAACATTTTTTTATGTTAGTTTATTTTTCTTTGAGTGCCTTACACTTCAACTCTTTTTATGTTTGGGTTTTTTAGATGATTATATCCATGTATTTCATCCCTATGGTATGCTTTTAGATGCATCTGATATTATCCAATTTCCTATTTTTAAATATGAAATTATGATTTTTTCTTAAGCAAGAAAAATATCATGTATCAACTGAAAAATCCAAAAAATATAATTGTATTAAATAAGGTAATCTAATAATAGTAGGTGGTGGAGGAATCTTGAGGGACAACCAAGGTCAACCTTATATTTTATGCTCATTGGATATTGAGAATGATGAAAATAATTGGGTGGACACAACATGGCACTCCTAAAGGAGATGTATTTAGTAGAGTTGAAGGGATGGAAAAAGGTGATAATAGAAGGTGATATAAAAATATTAATCAATTCAATATCAAGTGGATCAATAAGTGAATGGATAATAGATGAGATTGTAAAATAAATTAAATACATTTTTAGAAAATTAAAATAAGTAATCTTTAAACATATCAAAATAAAAGGGAATTATGTAGAAAATTATCGTGGGAGTGTAAGACATACTCTATATAACTTTTAATGCTTACCACTAGCCTACAAGACCTTCTCTAAACTATCACAGGGATGTGGTATGTGTTATGTATCAACTTAGCTAGCCCTGAATGCCATACCACCATTTATCTTCTTGTCCACCATGGGTCTATCATGAACCTTTATTATTTGTTCTTACTGCATCACCATAGGTCAACATTTTGTTTGTTCCAGGGTCACAGTGAAATATTATATGTTACATAAACTCTTGTCGCTAGCCTATCAATTACTTTAGAGACCTTCGTAGGATTGAGGTAACCAATATTTGTATACTAAAACACCATAAGTGATGTTATTTCATGATATGGGGAAGTGGTAACTATATTTTCACTTCCTTTGGTTCTTACACACTCACCAAAGCTATTTGAATGTATTGCAAGGTTGTAGTAAGAGAAAAAAACATATTAATGATCAAAATACAGATATATTTCACATAGACATGATATGAGATGCTTATGAATGACTCCTATAATAATTTTATAAGTAATATGGACTCCTAGGATGAATTTTATAAATTTTGAAAAAAATGCCTCAAAGAAATGTGGTCTCATGGTGATGGAATGCCATAACAAATGCCATGACAAGCGAATTGTTATGGATTTTCATGGCATTCCATCACCATGAGACCACATTTATTTGAGGAATTTTTTCATCTAATTAACTACCTTGTCTATGTTATTGGTTATTATTATGTTTTGATAGATTTTTTCCAAGCATCCATAGCTTGTTCAAAAGCACTTGTTTTAGGATTTTAGCCATAGAAAAAATGCAGTGAATTGTTTCATAAAATGCTTTAGTAGACATGTATTAAAAATGTGGTAGCATAGAAAAGGCAATGAACTATTTTTAAAAATGCCTCAAATAAATGTGGTCTCATGGAATGCCATGACAAGCAAATATAATTGGCAGTTGCTCCTAGTAATTAGTTATGCAATGTGAAGTAATTGCATAACTTTTTAGGTTTACTTTGTAAAAACTATATTGTAATTGAAATTTTGAAATCTATCAACATCTAGTTATTAGTTATGCAATGTGAAGTAATGCTTTGAGTTTGAAAGATATGCAATATAATGTAATCAGCAATTTGAATATAAACTACAAAAATCTATTTTTTATAATTCATTAGTTAAACTCTCTATTTTATTTGCTCCCTATAACTCTATTGCTATGGAAATGTCTTCCAATTAAAAAAAAGTTTTTTTATCTTAGTCTACAATTTTTTACATTTTTTTAAAAATTTGATTTTTTCTCGATATTTTCAAAAAATCTTGAACTTTTGGTTTGCTAATTTTTTCCCCAAAAGATTTTTGTTGCCATGTGTATAAAATTACAAATGGATCAACGTTGAAGGTTGACTATGGATCAATACCATGGATTTGATGAGAGAGTAGCCGATGGGAGGAACATGGATAAATATCCATGTCCATGTAATAACTGTCTTGGTGGAAAGGTGAGAAAAAGAAATTTGATTTATTGACATATGATAAGATATGGGTATAGTGGTATAATACCTTGGAATTACAATTATTATGAAGATATGATAGAATTGCAGAGTGTGAGAGATGAAGAGGCAACAAATGTAGATGAAATGGCACCAAACATTGATGAAGAGGCAACAATGTTAGATGAAGGGTTTGAAGATGATAGAATGTTGAATGAGGGTCTAAATGATGATTGGGAAAAGTTGATGGAGGATGCTTTAAAGCTTGTGTATGATAATTACAAGTTAAGTTTTTTGACAATAATCCTTCAAATTCTTAACTTACAAGTGGTGTTTGGTTAGACAAATGAGAGTGTAGATTAGTTATTGGCATTATTAAGTTCATTACTACCACTTGACTCCACATTTCCAACAAAATGAAGTCAATGTAAAAATCAAATCACTAAACTAGGCTTAGGGTATAAAAACATCCACACATGTGCGAATGGTTATGTAATATTTTGTAATAATATTGAAAGTGAGAGTGAATGTCTGAAATGTCATGAAGCTAGGTATAGACAAGGGTTGAAATTAGCTATGGTTCCTAAAAAGGTTATTCACCACTTTTTGATAATCCCATGATCAATTTGAATGTATAGGTGCAGAGACATTGTTGAATTTATGTAATGGCATGCCCAAAATAAGATCACTGATGGAAAACAATGATATGTCCCTGATTCTAAGATGTGGATAGAATTTGATAATAGATGGCCTAATTTTTCTCAAGATCCTCATAATATAAGGTTGGGTTTAGCTCTAGATGGGGTGAACCCATTCTCAGATCAAATTATTAAATGGTCAACTTGGCCAGTGGTTTTATTAAATTATAGCTTGCCTCCATGGTTAGCAACTAAACCATTTTTTTAAATGCTATCATTGATTATACTAGGAAATAAAAGTGTGACTTTAGATACAATCAATGCTTATCTAGAGCCATTATATAATGAGCTAATGGAATTGTGGAAAGGAATTGAAGTAATTCAATCTTTAAGAGATGGTAATTTAATCAATTTCACTTTAAGAGATTCCTTATATTTTATGGTTCATGATATTCCTGCATATGGCACATTGTCTAGTCTCAGTGTTCATGGATACCATGGATGTCCTACTTATAAATTTAAGGATTTTATGAGGCACTCAAGAAGTTTGTGTAGGTGTATTTATTTTGGACATCGTGCTTACCTTAAAATAGATCATCCATATCATAGACAAAAAACATGTTTCAATGGTCAAGAAGAGAATCGTTAAGCACCATTGCTAATAACGGGTGATTACATTATTGAGAATGGACAAAAAATAATGTAATTTATTGAAAATGATGGGATAGATGGTAGTAGATATGATCCATGTAATGAAATTGATGTAAAATGTTTGTGCATATTATTTAAGTTGACATACTTTAAGGATATCGCCATTATGCATACTATTGACTTTATGCATACTGAGAAAAATATAGACTATGCTATTATAGAAACTCTTTTTGGTGCTTTTGATACTATTTCATTATGTGAAGACTTTTGATAACTAAAGATTCATTGAAATCTTTGGGTTGAAAAATGTGATGATGAAAAATATAGGAAGCCTAGTGATCCTTATGTCTGGACAAAGGAACAACGTGCACATTTCTTATGATTGATGTCTCAGACTCATTTTCCCACTATATATGTAAGTAGTAGTATTAGAAGCCAAACTGGCATTAATGGCTTAAGATGCCTCAAGACCCATGACTATCATGTCATAATCAAGAATATTTTACCTATTATGGTAAATATATCAAGTTTAGCAAAGGGGCCAAGATTGGCAATTATAAGGTTGGGCCTAATATTAAAGAGAATGAGTTTACATGTATTTGATCCTTATAACTTTGATAATTTGAGGGAGGAGATTGTTGAAGTCATTTGTCTATTGGAACATGAATCTCCACCAACAATCTTTAACATATCTATGTATCTTTTGATACATTTAGAATATGAACTAGAGCATTGTGGCCCAATAAGAATGAGATGGATGTATCCTATAGAATGACATATGAAGGTTTTGAAAAAAATTGTTCATACTAGGGAAAAACTAGAAGGTAGAATGTTTGAGGGATATTCAATGCAAGAGGCCATGGGATTTTTCATGTAATATATGAAGGATTTTAAAAATGTCAATCAACATGTATGGGATGATGACGAAGATGAGAGAGTTACAGGTGAATTATTAAAAGAAAATTGATGTCACTTAAAACTATCACATCAAGAAAGAAGTTTGATACATGCCTATATTCTTGCAAACACATGTTCATTCAATAAGTGGCGTAGGTAAAAAAATTTTACTTAATAATTTATTTACTCAATTGCATTTACACATTTATATTATTAATCTTATTATTTTTACATTAATATTCTACGTAGAAAATATGAAGAAGAGAATCAAGCTTGGATGAAACATCGACCTCAAAAGCAAAGACATCATGATTTCATTGTAGGTGATTCTTTTCCAAAATTTGAAGAATGTATTGATAATGTAGTTAATGATGAAAAAGAAGAAGGTCAAGATATAAAAATAGAGGAAAGTGAGATTTCACAATCTCCACATTTATGGGCTATGTGTTTTAGTGGAATGTGGACCTATGGTAGTCATTTAAGAGTGGAAGAAAAAGACAAAGGAAAGACAAATTATGATTGTGTTGTTAGTGATAAACTTCTTCATGAAATTGAGAAGAAATTTTATGTTGGATTCATCCAAGAAATTATTCTAGTGGATTTTGGTGAAAATAGTCCTATATTATTAAAATGTAATTGAATCTGACCATCCACAGTACAATTTGATGAGTATGGATTTATACGCACAAATACAAGACAATTTTTATCAGAGATAGATGATCCGTATGTTTCCCCTCTTCAAATGAACCAATCATTTCTAATTGATGATGTAAGAATCATAAGATGGTTGTATGTAATTCAAACAGAGTCTCATTCCAAACGAAAATTCATGGAAGTTGTCCATATAATTCTTGATGGGAAATATGTTAATTTACAAGAAACATTTGAAGAAGTGGATGAGGAATATGATGGAGTGTTTGAAGAAGAGATTTTGATTACCAATAAAGAGATTGGGAGAATGTATTTCATGTCACAGATGAGGGTGAGGAAGAAAATCAATTAGATGTAGATAGGAGTGATCAGGATTCATAAATATCAATATCTAGTTGAAACAAGGGATAGTCATATTGATAGTCTGATACCTATAATTGTAAACATATTCTTGGTTTTTGACTACAAATTATTTTTAATCTATAAACTAAATTCTATTTTAATTTTCCATTTTAACTTATGAACTCAATAAAGTTTTACTAATTCAAGTTGTTGATTTATACATTATTATTTATTTGGACTTCAGAAATGAGGAAACGGACTATAAGGTGCAAATTAGTCAATGGTAGTGATCATAATGCTGAAATTTCATTAAAAATTTATGAGTGTTTTTATAGAGAAAAAGTGGCCAAGAATAATGAATATTTATCATGTCTTGGTTTGACACATAGGCAAGTTGTAAATCCACTAAGTAGTATATTATTTATTTAATAGTGTTTAATGAAATTTTATACCCAATAAATTATTGTATATAAGACATAATATGATATATTTTTTGTTTTATAGGCAAGAAAAAGAGTGCAAAAAAATGTGGAGAAAAAATGAAAGGACAGAAAAGATATAGTGTTGCCATCTCATAGAAGCCAATGCATTTGTGATTCAACAAATGTAGATGGTGAAAATAATAGTTGTGATGATGTGTAGCCTAATATAGCATATGGTGATGTGTAGCCTAATATCACACATGGTGATGTGTAGTCTGATATAGTAAATGGTGATGTGTAATGTCGTGATGATCTCTTAGCATAAATTCTAAAAGAGATTATTGAAAAAAAAATAGAGCAAAGGAACAATAGGTCTACAAATGATTTATTCAACATTAAAGGATGTGTTTGAAGTGAAATTTGTAGAGACCAATATTGATCTACCTACTCATGCCATGTCTAATGTGGCCAAGAAGCATGAAGTTCCAGTTAATGGAAGTCATGAAGAGAGACCACTTACATCTGTTGTGCCTCAGAGTGCACCTGTTGCATCTAGAACTTTTGATGGAACTAGTGGATCAGCCAAAAATATTGGTAGTGGTTTAATAGAAGATGTGTCTGCTTTTGTCAAAATAAAAATATTGAGTCAGTATTTGTACATATCTACAAAGAGGAATGCAAAATAAAGAAAATTATAAGGCAAGAAGCCATTCTTAGTTGAGGTATTGAGAGATGGTGAGTCCATTGGGCCAAATGCTACAAAGTGGGCCTTCGAGTTGGGTATAAGATGTAGGGCCCATTTGGATATTTGTAAATCAAGTTTTGTAGAGCAAGATCCATGAATTATGAAAAATGTTATACAAAAAATGGAAAATTCTTTTGACACTACTGGTGGACAAATATCTATAAAATATTACAAGTAAAAGATAAGAATTTTGATGAACAATTTTAGATATAATTGTAGAAAAACAATCATGGAGGGAAAAGAGAGGTTAGAATCCACTCTATTTCCCAAATAGTGGGAGGCATTAAAAGAAAGTATGCATTCTGAAGAATATTTGGAAAAGAGTAACAAAGGTAAGAGAGCAAGAGATAATGTGAGGGCTGGGTATACATTTCGCTGAGGCAGGTTGTAGGCCAAAATGGATAAATTTACATTAAGTGTATGGCTTTTTGGTTCAATTTACATTATGTTATTTATTTTGATTTTTTATTGAACTGACTAGATGTCAAAATTGACATTGTATTTTAGGTGGAAAATAGTAATAGAGAAGCAGGTGTAGAAGATATTGTCAATTATATGGTAGCACTAAATTGAACTAGTAAATCTAAGAGTGGGATGAAGTGGAAATCTAGTTTGTCAACAGAGATTTCATAGCCATCTATTAAATGCCTAGTATGAGCATCTCTAGATCATGTCAACTCAAATGAAGGGTACCAACAGGTAATGAGTTACTTATTCAATCTCACTCATCAAGTTTTGTAGTTATTTGCCTTTGTTAACCCTATAATTTTTACATGGAATGATCATAAATCCATGGATTCAACTAAGGTAAGAGGCTTTACTTATCTCATTTCTTCTTCTTTGGAAATTTTATATAGAAATTCCTCTTAATATGTATATTATTGAAATTTGAGTGTAGGAAAATCCAACCCAGTTTATTTATTATTAGAGTCATCCAAAAAATGTTCTTTTGGACAAATTTATAGCTTGTATTTTTTACTTGACTATTGAATGCTTTGTATATTTTTATGCATGATGTTTAAACCACATGTAGAGTAATTTTATCAAATTAGTAGGAAAATGAAAATGGCTTCATGATGTCAATTGAGCTGTCAATATTGATAGTGATCATGATGAACTAGACAAGAATGTGCAGCAAAATTGTCATAGTTGTGTCAAATCAGTTGAGGTAATATAATAGTTGTCAGTTATTTGTCCCAATATTTTGTCATTCTTCATGCTTAAAATGTTCTTTTAACTTAATAGAGTTTAATTTATTGTTAAATATTTCCATAATACTTTCTTCAATCTTATTTTGGAGGGATTTGAGACTCATTTCCTTGTCTTGGAACAATATTCTATTACATTCCTTCCAGAGTTCCTAGATTAGAATTGTGGGACTTATCAACCATAAACAATGATAAGTAAAATGTCTTTTGATATTGGCATAGTATTGAAACAAAGTCATTATATAATTGGGAAGGGCACTCTTGCATCCTATCTTCATGCATAACCACCTCCAACATTCAAAAGAGAATTGACAGCCAAAATCTTCTCCCTTTGACTCATTTCAAATCTGCCATATCCTAAATTTCCATCAACACCTTATGAATCCCCTTTCTTCAGGTCACTATTTTCTTCCTGAAGAACCCAAAATTGGTTCAAATTTCCTCTACAGCTTTGTATATGACCATTACCCCACTCCATTTTTATTGTATAATGATGTTTATATCTCAATATCATGTGTATTATTTATGTTTTTGTAGACATTTATTGATAAAATCCAAGAAGGGGATAAATTTTAGGTTTGGATCCATTTGATGGTGTTGTTGTGGGAATTAGGCAAATTCACTTACTATCTATTGTAGATGGAGTCAAATTGAAAGGAACAAGAGATGAAAATGTAAATATTTTAAAGGTCACAAGTGATATACCCCTTTATTATGAAGACAAAATAGATGGATTTGTCTGACTGAAAGAGAAAGAAGGGACCTTCACATGGTGGCCACTAAAATATTTGAAAAAAATGACATGGTTGATGTTTATCATGTACTAGCTATTAGACAGCTTCACCCACTGCTTTATGCAATAGTTTGAATGTGTTGTTTAGGAATATTCTTAGAGTTTTTTTGTCTATTTTAGAGCTTTATAAAAAAAAAGGCATTGTAACTCAGTTTTCTCAGTCACAACATTGAGAAACACACTTTGTATTAACACATTTTTCAAAGCAAAGACACATATTTTTGTCTTATATCTATTGTAAGAACACCTTTTCTTAATAAAATTTCAATATTTTTCCTTCTTAATAGTTATTTCATTATGTGCAAATGAATGATTGATTATTTTTTCTATGTTTTATGTCATATGTTTTAAAGTCTCATCATTATGTCATATGTGTTTGGTGGCACTTGTATCTAATACCCAAACATTTATTAATTCATCCTAAAATTCAAATTAGAGTAAGCTATATTCCCTAATGTTGCAAATGTTGATTCATGAGAAATATTCATGGATATATCATAGTAATGCTCTACATATTGATTAGAATAATATTTTTGCATTTTATGTGGTCTGTGAATAAAATTAAGGATCATTGCCATACAATATGGACCATTTAAAAGTCTCATGGCCACATGAATCCAAGACTATTGTTAGTGTTGTAATTAGAGGTGACATAATTAGTTTCCATCATAATTGGAGCTACTTTTATTGTGCCTAATATTAAGGTACTCTTATTACTTAATTGGAGGTGACTTAAAGCAATTTGTAGCCTAATTGGAATTACCTTTCTTGTACTCAATATTACGACTTAAATATTTTCACACTCTTGTCAGCTATAAATTAATGAAGAATTTAATGGAGTCTTAATTAGTATGGTATGTGACAAATATAAAATAGAAGTCTAAAATTTGACATTTCTCTATGTTTTTTAGATAGATATATTTAAAATATCTGTACTACTACTTATGCATCCAATGGAAGCTAAAAGGATACCCCCAAATTCAAAATGTAACAAGTAAAATAGTGTAATGGGTGTCCATAATCATCATTTGTAATCCATATTGAAGTTTTTATAAATTCTTCTTTCAAGAAGTGAGCATTTACAATTACATCAATTATATATTTTTGATATTATAAATCTACAAAGAGGGTGTAGAACCTAAGTAAAAAAAATCCAAGAGGCAAATTAATAGGCCAAAGGTCATTAACAGCTAAAAAATAATAGATAAACAAAAGAAAAATGGGAAACAATAAATAGACCAAGGATTAACCATAATAAAAACACTAGTTTTTTATCAAATCTTTCCAATCTTCTTTGATGAACTTAAGAAGGTCCTCCATTCTAGCAATTTTTCCTTTTATATCTTTATCTTATTTTAGGAGGTCTTACAGAATCAACAGAGAAGAAGCCACATCATGGAAAACTTTCAAGCAAACAATGGTTATCACCTTCATTTTATTCTCAAGGGAGTGCAAATCCTTCTTCACTTCCTTCAACTCACTTTCAATCTGGATCTCCTCTTCACTGGTATTCATGAAATCTTCCTTGTCATAATCATAAGTGGAGTCATTTAGTTCCTCAAAATAACTAGTTCCCTCCTCTAATTTCTAATTAGGATTGGGTTTATCTTTTAATTTACCTACTTCCTCCCCCAACTCCGAGGTAGAGGGATCATCCATAGTCTTTACCAACAAATTTTTTCCCCTTGCTAGTCTCTTAGATCTCTTGATATCAATCTTTATTTTTATATAGCTCTAAAATTTAAAACCAAACCCTTTCTCTGTAGCCTCCTCAACTTGCACCTGGGCCTCTAGGTGCTCTTTGTTACTAGCCAAATTTTGATGTTACACCCCTACCAGTTTCTTGTTCTTACTCTTTCCTTAAGTGATATTCTCAGGATTGATTCAAATAATCAATTTCCTCTTTTTATTACCAAAAAAGGAAGGGTTATTTTTTTATCTCTTCTAGCTCTTCAACAACTTGAGAGTGAGAAGGGTCAGGGGATCTAGAAGTCATATCTATTAGGGAGGGACAACCAAAGCCTATTCAGAGAGGGGAAAAACTTTCAAACTTAGGAGATAGGTTTGAAAAGGGGGCAACAAGGTTCTTGGAAAAGGGTATGGAACCACAGGGACCCACTCTCAGGGAAATGTGATATTCATCAAGGTCAATGTCATGGGAACTATCTAACACCAATGCTTTTAAAGGCTTAGAGGGACATAACTCAAGGTGAAAGTGATAAATCCTAAAGATAAGGCCTTGATGGAGTAGAATGGTGGAGGTAGTTAGGTTTTTTTCCAAGGAATTTTTGATAGACTTAATAGACATCTTTAGGGTTGATAAGAGGAGGAAGGGGAATTTAACCAACACCTTGTGATGAAATTGATTCAAAAGAGCAAAATGGTAATGATAAAAGCACTTAAAATGACCTTCAAGGATAAAATATTTAATGATGGTGAAGCATACCTTATCCCAAGGGTTAAGCAAGTTCTCTCTATCAATGTCTCCCTGTAACTTCAGTGGTGCTTCTCCTTCAATGAAGATTTTTTTCAACCCCTTCAGGTCTTGAAATTTAGTGATTATTTTCAATCTTCTACCCTCATAGTGTAAACCCATGGCCTTAGCAATCGATTCCTCGCTAAAAACAAACTTTATACCTCCAACCTAAACTTTACGATCACCATCCCAACTCAAAGCAAATTGAATTGAGATGTTCTCCTCATATCCATTCAGACATTTAAGAAAATGAGAAATTCTACCTTCATAACATATACTTTAGATCATAGCATCTACTTTGGTTTCATCACATGATAATAGCTCAATTTTAAATTTTTATCCTCTTATGACTGAAAGATTTACCAAATTGTTGCATGGCTGAAAAGGGACCCAGACCAAAGTGAACCACCAACAAGGATTAACAAAAATTGAATCAAAAAATATAGAAGCTTTCAAAGCCCACACCCAATCTTTAGTAAAATGCAAGCTGATCCTATAATGATTTCACATGTGAAAGAGCTTGCTAGGATTTACCATGTGAGAATGTGCCTTAAAGGGTTGAGGCTACCTCATGTGATATTGATTTTATTTTATGTAGAAATACTCATAAAAAATGTGATCAAGAGACAATGATGACTAGTGAAATTAGTGAATAAAAATGACTAAATCTACTACCAAATTGATCAAAATGATGATTAAGATTAATGACTAAATACACTACCAATAGATAGAAATTAGTGAATAAAAATGACTAAATAAGTGACCAATTAGGAACAATCAATGATTAAAATATAGGTGAATAAAAAATGACTAAATAAGTGACTAGATCACAATAATTAATGACTAAATCAACAACTAAATATAATACAAAATTGATCAATCAAAACAACCAATAAATGACTAAAAATGGTTTAGTCATCAGTCTGGTTGCATTATAAATGATTGGAAATAAACTACTAATGGTCATGTGATCATGTTTGGTCATTTATATGTAGTTATTAGTAGTTTTTTTAATCATATATTATTGTTTATGCACTAGTGTATAGGGTTGCCCCAAAAGACAAGGCATGGTAATAAAAAATGGTAATTGGAAAATTGAAAAATGGTTCTGATGCTCTTACTAACATGGAGATGCATGTCTTAGTCAATATGTGAGACAAAAAAAAATGATTAGTTATAAAGTTGTTATCTAACACCCTTTCAAAAAATATGCTTTGTTAATAACTAACAATAGATCTGGATCTCAATAATGTGTTTGTGATCTTCATTGGTGGTTGAGTTTGTTTCCTTCAAACATCAAGATAAGATATCCTTATAGCCTTGACAAAGGAAAGTGTTTCCAGTAATAAATGATATAAGTGGGTAATAAATAGGTGGGTGATAATGGAATGTATAATGAATGGAAAATAAATGAAGATTAGAACTTTCAATCACATGTAATGTTGTTGATGCCAAATTAGACATAATTTTGGTTATGGTGGGGTTGAAGACCTCTAAAGATGTTCTAAATATGACCACTAAATTGTTCTATTGTTTGATCTTGAGAGTAGCTATCATTTGATTATGTTATAGATTGGAAGTTATTTTGATTTGATCTTGAATAATATATTTAGTAACAATAAAGAACTTTTTTTCTTATCCATTGGTGCCTGGATGAGGGTTTCACCAATGAACTTGTTTTGATCATCCCACAATGCCTCCAAGAAGGTTTCATGAAGAGATGCTAACATTTGACTTTGATTGTCTTCTAGTTCCTATGAAAAGGTTTCATTAAAATATGTTGAGTTTGATCTTTGCTTATCCCCTAGTGCCTTCTAAAAGGTTTCACTAGGAGATTTTTCTTCTGAATGAATGAATGTGCTCTTGTCCCCCCTGAGATTCTATAAATGGTATGTCACCATGGATGCAGTTCAATAAAGTGTGATTCTATCGGTCCCAATCGATGTTTGTGGGAGGTAGAATATCAATATAATGGCAATGTTGGGTGATAATAATGGTAGGATGATGAAAGGCAACACAATCCTCATTGAATATACTAGGAGAACTTGTATCTATGATAAAATATTCATTCTCAAAAATTGTAGAAGAATCACAAATATATTCAATTTAATCTGCAAGACAATTATAACCAATGTTGTAATAACTATGATTATAATTTATTTATGAATTTGATTCTGATGATATATTTGATGTCAGTTCAAAAATTGAACCTAACTCTAAATCTGAGTCTTCATTTTATGTGGTTGTTTTTTTAATGTGCTATTGAATGCTAAATGTTTGACAAGTAATGGTCTCTGATGGCATAATGGGCTCAATAAAAAATTCATTCATCTTGAAAGGGTTTAACATAGACTAGCTCATCTAAGTGAAGCCCCTTAAAAAGAGGGAAATGCTCAAGGGATGTCTCAACAAAATCATGTCTATCAAAGTGAGACTCCTTAATGAGTGAGAAAAGATCAAGAGATAACTCTATAGAGACTAGCTTATCGAGGAGATGAGGTTATTTAAAAATAGGTAAAATATGAATAGGTAACTTATCATAGGTTGACTTGTCATAAATGGGTGTTTCAATAATAACATTTTGGTTTTGGTTCATAATTGGGTACAAAATATCAACTTTGAACACATTTTGATCCTCATAAAATGGATCTTAAAGAGGTAATGGTTATTTTTTTGGTTTGAAGATCAATATTAAATTTATAAAGTGGGTAACATTTGGTTTAGTGGGAACAATGGTTTGCGGTTCAATAATGGACTCTCCAAAAATTAGACTATGGAAGAAGGGATCAAACACAATTGGTTCATCAAATGGAGGTTCTTCAATAATAGGTTCATCAAAAACTGGTGATGGTCCAAGAATGGTAATAACTAAATGCTTCTTAGTTTTGTTGCTTGTGCAAACTAGAGGAGGAGGTCCTAAAATGGTAATGACTAGATGCTTCTTCGTTTGGTTTCTTGTGCAAACCAAAAGAGAAGGTCCTAAAATGGTAATGACTGGATGCTTCTTAATTTGGTTTATTTTAAAAACTAAAGGAGGTCCTAAAATGGTAACCTTTACACATTTTGGATCTTGATTACTTACACAAGCTAAAGGGGAAGGATGAGGATGGTGTATGACAACCAAAATAGATGTGATTAGTTTTTAATAGATAGGCCTAATGAGCTAAACATCTTCAACCAAGATAGAGTGCTCATGTCTATCATAAAAATTCTCTACCTTGTAACTAGGGTCATAAGAAACTCTATTTCAAGTGTACCTTAATGTCACTATTTTAAAAAGAGTGTTCTCAATGTTCGGAAAGATTTAGAAAATGTTTTTCAAATGTTCAAACAAGATATGTTTTGGTTCTCTTCAAACAAATGACTAAGGTACCAAAGATACTATAAAGGAGTGTGGCTTAGAACCACACACAAATAGAATATTTGGTTCACAATTTTACTCAAATTTTGGTAAAGTTAAAATTATATAGATTATAAGAGGGTAAGGTAACTCAAAGATCCAAGGTAAAAACTAGTACACCAAAGCCTAGATCTTTGTGATACACTTGTACCATAAAAGATAGTTTCAATTTCAATGAGTTGACCCTAGAAAGTTAAATGAAATCTCTATATATTATGAAGTAGACAATATGAACTAAGCAACTCAAGATGTAAAAACACACAAGAATCACTAAGTATAAAACTAGAACCAAATGGGTAGCACAACATCTCCACATGGTTCTAGTAGGATATAATATGTTCTAGGAATCAAAGAATGAACAATATGCAAGATTAATTGATTTCAATAAGATGGTAATGTGATTTTGAGTCTAATAAATAGCCCTCGGTCTAAATGGAAAATTGAACCCAAGTTGGAACAAGTTTAGTTCACAAATGGCAAACCCAATTTAACACACCAACCCTTAAAACTTATAAAGGTTCAATTTTGAATGTGAATAATAAATGAGGGACTTAAATAAATTAGGTAAATGATCTAGACTCAAATGGGCATCATAAATGCACCAAAGTGGGTGATATGACATAAAGTTTTTTATAACAATTTGAATAAAGAAAAGATAATTTTTCTAATTGGATAACGTAATGCCTCCCAGGCTCAAGAATTTAGAGAACAATGTGTTTTGGTTAAGTTCATTGAGTTAACAAGAAATTTTAGATACAATTTAAGACCAAATAAGCTAATGATGAAAAATAATCATCTTAAATCTAAACTGACAAGGTTGCATGATATTATTGGAGTCCATCTATATACATCATTTGAGAGGATTTTTAAGTGTTCATCCAAAAGTAAATGCACATTATATAGTAAGATTTTACACCCCACCTTCTCTCAAATAACAATACAATGATATGGTCCTTGAAGCACACCTTGAACCAGCAATACTTCCATGACAAGTGGGGATTTATCTAAAAACTACAAGTTTTTGAACATTTCTAGTTGGATCAATTGCACAATGTCTTTCATGCCAAATGATGCAAAATAATCACACTTTAATTGGGTGTTTGTGGCATTTGGCTCTTTGTAAAAATGTCTTTCCCTTTTTGTAACCACTACATCTATCACTTGCTCAGTGTAGCATGATGTCAAAAGTGTAGATATGTCCCAATGCTTTAATCCTATAGAACTTGTGGAAGGTGATGAAATCTCACTCACAAGCCAACTTTGGATAAAATAAAAATATAGCATAAAAACTTTATGGTCACCTCAAGATCACCCAATACTATTATGAGATTTTAGGGAGCACTTTAAATGACATTCTTTCTATGCCTTAGACTAGGCATGCTTGAAATAAGGATGACACTTTTAATTTCAAAAGTTCCCTAAAGGGGATGGATGGAAGAGCTTACATGCAAGTCCCTCTTTTTTCCAATCAATTAATTAATCACTTATTGCATACAAAGTTGACAAATGAGTTCAGTTTTAAGCACTAAAATAAAGATTTGATGATGTTCTTTTTGGCCCTTGGCCCTAAATTGTGAACTTTGAAAGCACAATTTTTCAAAACATTTACCTAAGCATCTAAATTTTTTGTTAAACACCAAAATAAAGTTTATAGTCCATTTTAAACTTTGAAAGAAGGTCTAAAAAGCATGTATTAACAAAATTTAAGCTTGATCATGCAATGAAAAATTCAGTATATCTTTTAGCTTTGAAGCTAATTTGTAAATGAGTGAAACTAATTCTCAAAACAAGCTCTCTATTTTGAAATCATTGTCACATAGTCAATATCATTTTTTCTATGCAAAATTGCAATTACTAGACAAAAATATCATTGTTATCAGTTACATCATCAAAAAAACAAAATATCACTATTTTCTTACAAAATCAATATTACCAGACAAAATACACAAAATCATTGTTTTGTTGACAAAATCATTATTGTCAAATATGAAATCATTACATAGGGTAAACAATATTGTTATTTTATGACAAAATCATTATTTTTTTGAAATCATTACTCAGGTGAATGAAATCATTATTTTGATAAATGATATCACTGCTCAAGGCTACAAAATCACTTTTTAGCAAACAATAATTTTGTTACAAAATTGCTACTATGACAACATCAATATTGCAACAGAGAGCAAAACTAATGTTACCAGGAACAAAAATGTAATTATCATAAAAATTAAATTTTAACTTAAAATTTCACTCTTTTGACTCCTTCACTCTAAGATTTTGCATAAAATTGGTTAGTAGGTTGCTTGAAATATACTTTATGAGCAAATTTGTGGGGCTAGGGTCCCACCGGGCATGCCAAAATTTAGAGAGGATTATAAAGAGATTTAGTCAAGTATTAGTCAAGAAATCATGAAAAATGAATTAAAGACATAACAAAACTTAGCCTATTTATTCATGTGGGAATTACAAAAGATAGCAAGAAAAAATTGAAAGAAAGTAACACCGATTACCTTCCCAAGTGGATTCACCATACAAGTGTGATTCAAAAGCATGTTCTCCCTTGATCAAGATTTCTTTTCTTCATCAATATTGGTGGTAACTCCTCCAATGCCTCAAGAATTCTTTGCATAACCTAGGCTCAAAATAGATTAAATCTATAATATAAACTATCAAATGAAGATTACTAATGAAAAAAATTATCCACAAAATGGATTGTGGATATAATTTAACATTATAACTTTGCATAAATATAGCTTAAAAATGATGTTCATGGACTCTCTATTTATAGATTTTTGAGATTGATCAGGATCAACCATGACCATCCATCTCAAGATTGAGATGTGTGGTCATGAATTAATCCAATTATATAACTAAATCCATAAATACTCCTCATAAATATTTGGAATAGAGGGGCATTGAAGAGGCATGGAAGGTCTTAATGAGGTATGGGAGACCCATAATCTTGATATTTTATGCATTTATAGCTTATGGATTCCACCCCATGAAATGATGTCATTACATGATGTAGTTAATAGAAATCAATTTCCAAAAATAAATGTTCAACAACTCTCATGGAAAATCCACTTAAGCTATTGATTTGGATTAATTAGCCTTAAACAAGGTTAATCAACATTTATGTAATTATTTATAAATTGGCCTTCAATTAATCAAAATGGTTATAAATTCATATTACTGGGTCATAATTTGACTGGAGAAGAATTATAAGGTGATGTTAGATGTATATAGACCATGTTCCCATTTAGGATGTTATAAACCCAAAATAACAAAGGTATGTGACATGTACTAATGAATTAGAAGAAAAGAGTGATCTAGAGCATAAAAAGGTGAAATCATCATTTTGACTTGAAATGAATTGATCAAAGTTAGGAATCACATAAAATTCATTGCCCTAATTAGGGATATATTAGCTTAAATTGGTACTTGAAAATGATAAGCTCAAACCATTTAGCAAATTTTATGGATTTTGACCTAAAATGTGTATTTGAGTGTAATTTGAGTAAGATTGATAATTTCAACACAAATGGTGTTAGAAATTGGATGTCTATAGGGAGTTACCAAAGATGTTGATTATTTTGACTCCCAAGGCTAAAGTAGTCTAGAGACCTATCACTAGGGCTTTGTACTCAACCATATTGTTAGTACATTCAAAATATAGCTTGAACAATAAATGAAGGGATTCGCTATGAAGGGGGATAAGGATGATGTTATCTCACTTAGCATGTTGACACTTCAATCCATTGAAGAACATGGTCACTTGATAGGTGAAATCTACTCAAGAAAGGGTCCTGATGGACTCATCAAGAAACTCAAGAGGAGAAGGTTGATTATCTGCTAAAGGTGTTGTAGCCAATTGGTCAACAATGACTTGTCCTTTAATTGAATTTTATTAGAGAAATTCAAGGTCAAAATCAGCTAAGATCATGATCTACTTATCCATATGCTAGTTTTGGTATGGCTTGGAGTGAATATACGTGAGTGGGTTAGTATTGGTTATGACATAGGTCTTGTGGTTGAGAAGGTAGTGGAAAATTTTTGTAGCCATGAAGACCAAGGTGAGGTAAAGTTTTTTAGTATGGGTGTACTAAGTCTCATAATCTATAATCATATGGCTTATGTAGTAGATAGATTTCTCTTTATGTTGTTCATTTTGATGGGCTAACATTGCCCCTAAGGGGTGGTTAGTGGTGGAAATATAAATATAAAAAGGTTAATCTTCTTTTGGAGGAATGAGGATGGTTGGAGACAAAAGGTACTCTTTAAGTTAATCAAAGGCTTTTTGATAGTTTTTGTTTGACTTAAAAGATATGTCCTTATTTAGAAGGTTTTGGAAAGGTTGGCATCGATCCAAGAGCTAAGAGATAAAGCAATGAATGGATTTGAGCTTCCCTTGAAAACTATGAAGTTTCTTGAGGTAGGTGGGAGGAGGCATGTCAAGGATTGCTTTGATTTTGGTAGGGTCAACTTTGATTCCTTGAAGGGAGAAAATAAATCTAAGGAACTTTCCTAAAAGGACCCCAAAGATACACTTAAGATTAAGGTAGATATGGTAATAGATGAGGCATTCAAAGATAATCTTAAAAATGACTAAATGATCTTTACGACATTTGTATTTCCAAAAGAGGTCATCAACATAGTCTTCTACAATTTTTTGAATAAGGTCATGGAAGATATAGGTCATAACATATTGGTAGGTCATGCCAGTGTTATTCAAACCAAAAGGTATGACCCTATAGCATAAATTTACCTAGGGAGTGATAAAGGTAGTTTTGTATTGATATTTAGGAGCAATTAATACTTGATTATAACCTAAGAACCCATTTATATGAGATAAAATTTCATGGCTAATTATAAGATAAACAAGCTAGTTAATACTTGGTAATGGAAAGTCATCCTTTGGGCAAGCAAGGTTAAGGTCATGAAAGTATACATAAATGTAAAGTCTCCCTGTGGCTTTGGTGATATGGATGATGTTTGAGACCCATTGAGGATAATCAATGGGTTGAATGAAATTTACAGATAGGAGGTGTTGAAGTTGTTCTTTCACGAGAAGGACTATGCGAGGGTACATCCAATGAAGTTTTTACCTAACTAACTTGGCATTGTGGTTGGTGATGATATTATGGGTAGTGATGGAGGGGTTAATTCCTAACATGTCACCTTAAGACCAAGAAAATGCTATGTTGCAGTCTTGTAAGAAGGAGGGAAAATCTTGAAGTTCCTCAAAATTTAGCGATTCATTAATTTTAGCAATGTATGAGTTATTTAGAATACCTAAATTGATATCGATGGTGGATTCATTTAACATGGTTGAAGTTTCATAAAGAAGGGACATGTGGATAGAAGAATCTTTAGCACCCAAATAGGTAAGAATTAAATTATAATCCTGACACTGAATGGTATTAATGGTAGGAGAGTCATCTTTGACCATCTCTAGATGAGTTAGAGGAATGGTTATGGTCTTCCCCTCCTTTTGATAAGTCAAGGGTCTAAAGCTGATCATGTTGATAAAAAAGGTTAGGGTGGATGATGTCAAAATCCTTAGATGTCAATGGTGGAGTGTATGATGAGGATGGGATTTCCTCATCAAAGATGGTAATGGGAGGTGAGTCTATTGGTTCTTTGGGTGGAGTAAAATTGAGACTAAATATTTCATGAGGCTTTTAAGTCTTACATGGAGGTGACTTATGTGGTCCATGTTCATACCAACCTAGACCGAATCCCTTCCAATCACACCTATAGAGGTATGTCTTGGTGAACTCTAGTTTATCCATGTAGGATAAATCAGAGGTGAATGGTTGAGGAGAAGAGGAGGTTGAGGAGGTCAAAAGTGGTTGATCAAGTCCCCCATAGATTTTTTTTTAAATTGGGAGGTCCAAAATAAATATTAGTTTTGGTATTGGGGTCTTAATCAGGGTTCTGGTCAAGTTTCTCATACTCTTGGGGAGTAAGGAAGGCATCCATCCAAGGAAAATAGGTGATATTCCTCAAGTGAGACACATTAGAATGTGGATTCAAAGGGGTACTCTATAGGGATTTGGGTAGAAGGAATGGATGAGCTAGTCAAGGCTTGGTTGGTAGAATAAGTGGAATCATTGTTAGTTGATGAAGACTTGGCAATGGGAAGGAGGAGAGCATCATTGGGGTGGTACATCATGTTGCATGATATAAAAGGACTTGGGTCATCTTGTATGATAACTACTTGGCCCTCATGCTCAAATTTGATACATCGATGTAAGGTAGATGGTACATAATTCATGAAATGGGTCCAAGGGCATCCAAGTAGAGCATTTTACTAGAAATCACCATCTACCATGTAGAGGAGTTTGGGAAGTGTGAAAGTTCTTAAATGAATATGGAGCATGATGGTTCCTAGAGTTATTTCATAGTTTCATTAAAGGAATGAAATACTATTGTGGTTTCTAACATAATGTTCTTTGGTAGTTTCATCTGGTCATAGGTGTGGGAGGAGATAATGTTGATGCTAGCCCCCCCATCAATCATAACTCACTTGATATAGGTTTGGTTGATATATGCAGTAATGAAGAGGGGAGGATCTAGATCTTAGGGATGAATAGAGGGTATTTTTGAATCTTTAAAGGTAACAAGGGTGGAAAGGTGAAGGGATTTGATAAAGGCTGATAGAGGTTGTGGATCTTTGGGTTAGACTTATATAGACTATAAATATTCTATCATTACCTAGAGGTGATTGGGTGAGGTATTGATTAGTTCATATAAACTCATCTTCACCAGTGTTTGATGAAGTTGATTGAGAACTAATCTTTGGATTAGCTCAAAAGGGTTGGATTGAGAGGTACCCAAGATGGACATCTTGGGTTTGGGAGAAGGTGTGGATGGTTGGGTTTGGCTGAGTCGTTGGGTGGTAAAAGAAAGTTATGTCTATGGAATGTACACCTTTGCATTCCCCTTATACTTTTATTAGGCTTGTGATCATGTGACCACATGGATGGTATGGAGTTGGGGAAGAGTTGGGCTATAGGACTACTTCAATTCCTCCTCACTATTGGATGAAATTGTAGGAGTAGGTAGGTTTGGCGTGATAGGGTGTGGTTCTTGGAGTGGTTATGGGGTTATGGGTGGCTCTTCTAACAATATGTCATCATTATCATATAGCTAATGGATTAGTACTTATAGATCATTATAATTCTTTGTGTCATGTCTTAGCATTCTATGGTATGAGCAAACTAAGTTTTCATCAAACTAGGATGGCTTAGGACTATGGGGGTTAAATGGTTTGATGAGAGGAAAATTTAATCAAGAAGCTTGTAATAATCTCTATAGGATGGTTAAATAAGACTCGAGCAAAGGTGACAACGATGTTGGAGTTTTGGTTTTCATTTTTGGAGTGGAATCTTTTATTAGGAGTAGGATTAGTAGTAGGAGTTTTGGGTGGTACAATATTCTTGGTGATTGGTGGTTTGGACGTTGAATTTTTAGAAATAGAAGGCTTGGTAGTGGGTGGTTTTTAAATACAAGGGTTAGAATTGGAATATTTTGTGGAGTGTTTAGAGGTTGACGATGTGGAAAGAGTAGGTACAGGTGTACCGAGAAGAGGAGGTTGGGTTTGGGTTGTCTTTGGGGGATGTGTTTTCTTAATCAAAAGATGTGGTCTTAGGAGGGAAGAAGGATGTGGTCCTAAAATAGAAGGAAAGATAGAAAGAAGTGGCAAGGTTTTGGATTTTGGGATCCTAGGTGGCTTCTCCTTCTTGGTTGGATTGATTTTGGGTTTCTTTTGTGGGCTAATCCAATTTTTGTGGAGGGTGAGTAAGGCTCTGAGTGGGGAGTATGCCTAGGTTTTTGATGGGTTTGGTTGTGATGGGGGAAGTTACTTGGGCTATTTAGGGTGGATTTGGTTTGGTTAGTTCAACTATAACTTAAGGGGTATAGGTTTTTAAAGGTTTGGTTGGGTGATGGTGGGTTCAATAGTGGAAATAAAAGGTTGGGTTAACAATGGTGTGGTTAGAGGCTCTTGCTTGGTTGGCTAAGGAAGCTAGAAAAGGTGCCAAAATGTGGCACGATATGCATTGGGTTTGGATAGGTACTCCAAGTTTTAAACAGTCTAGAGAAAGGCTTATAGATGGGTTTTATACCTTCATTATTGATCTCAAAGGAAAAATCCATATGTGGAGAGAGAGGAATGGTTACCTCATCTTTTTCCTCAATCAAAGGGTTCAAGGTTTGGGAAGATGAGTCTTCCATAAGAGAGGTAAGTAGAGTGACTTCATCCCTAGGGATGCTTTCTAAAGGAAGAGTGGATTGTTGTATGATGGAATAGAATGATACAATGGCCATGGTTGGTTCTTTTGGTATGTATTCCAAAGGAGAGGTTGGTAGTTCTACTACCTCGATAAGTGGAGAAAGAGGAGTGGTTGTTTCTTTAGTGTCATTTTCCAAAGGAATAAAAAGTGACTCTACTACCTCAATAAGTGGAGGGGAAGGAAATATGGTTTGGGCAATGTCTTCCTCAATAATGAGTTTACTAAGAACCACATTAATGGTATGGACCTCATGGTTGTGACAGGATTCCACTCTATTTTTTTCATTATTCATGGAAGGGGCATGGTTAGAGAATGGTTGTCTAAAGATGTCAAGTGATTGATTTGGGGGTGCATTGGGGTTATCCAACACAAGCTCCCCTTTGTCAATTAGACTTTGGACAACACTTTTGAAAGTGTTTTACCTACTAACATCATGCCCAATGACATAGTGGAAGGCACACAATTCATTCTCCTTATATCAACCAAGTACAGGATGAGAAGAATAAAATTGTTGTGGAGGTTTGATTGGTAGGATTTGTATGATATTTATGATCCTCTCTCTCCACTTAAATGAAATAAGACTCATTACTTGTTACATGTAATTTATGGATAAGGCCAAGGAAATAAATTACACATCATAACCTTCAGCATGAATTATGCAATAATTAAAATGATTCCCAAAATCATATAAATACAAATCCATTATGGCCTAACAAAACCAAAAACAAGCAACCAACTCAATCCATGAAACAAAAACATTGTCTAGGATTATACCCTGATTTTCATTATAACACCATAAATAAGAAATTTCCATGCAACCCTCCATACTAAAACCCTACTACTACTCTGTTTGTGGCATAGGCCTATGTTGAATAACATAATATACCCACATGAGTATATATATATCGCAATAGGGTTCTCTACATAACTTTTAATTATTAATACATTATTTAAATATAGAATTTTAACCAGAAAAGGGAACACATACCTGATTTAGTGTATGCAAGTTTTGTTTCTCCTTCACAATTATACAATATCCATCATCATCAACTCCCCCCTCTATGTCTTTTTTCTATGTAAACCTAAAATGTATATCTCACCTCCCTATCATCCTTATTATTCATTGGCTAGCTCCTTCCTCTCCTTCTTCTCCCTTTCTTCTATGTCCCCCTCTATCATTTATCTTCCATGCACCACCATGGTAATGGCCAAAACACAGACCTAAAAAATCCTATTTTCTCCCTACTCTCCTCACTCCTCTTTTTCTCCTTTGACATCAATGACCCAAATTATAACCAATCAAACACTATCCGCCCTAAAATCAAATGATTTTTTATCAAATTTAAGTTCCGATGCCATGACAAGCTTGTGACC
>JARHVA010000340.1:5705000-5832500 GCA_037957365.1 Torreya grandis
ATGTAAACAAAAGTATAGCACAATTTTCTAAAGGCACAATAGCAATAATATAACAAGCATCCGTTGAAGAACTATGGATTCAAATGCATACTCAAATGTTAAAAATTGAAAAAAAAAAATCCACGATTTCAAATTCTTTTACCATGGGGCAAGAAATTATGGTGTAGCTTGGCACTTGTTTAATCTAATGTTTTGGGATGAACATTTAGTGGACTGAAGATGGCTTAGATAATGGTATTTTAGTGGAAGGAAGATGCTTGACACTTTTATGATAAGAATAGGAAATTTACAAAGTGTATTTTGTTCAATTACAACATTTTGGGAATAATTATATTTTTAGAATGATTGTATTTCTGTTATTTCAAAAAGTAATATCTTTAAAATGTATTATTCTTCTATTTTCCTTTTTTTTTGTGGTATGTCTACTATTTTTTTTAATATTATATTAAAAATATCTATTTTTTTAAGTATGATGTTAAAAATATGTAATAAGGTATAATTTGTTTTTTGGTTTTAAATCATGCATGACCCATAAATGTTTTGATAGATAATATATTATAAGAAATGTTGACAAAATGTAAAGTGTTTTTTGGTTTTGGATCATGGATGGCCATACAAATTTTCAATAAATGCAAAATGGTGATAGGCTTAAAAATTGATACATGGTATATTTTATTTTTAAGTAGATGTTCATTTAAATATATAGAATATAATAACTTGAAAAATTAATATATATATATATATATATATATATATATATATATATATTATATATATCAATATATTTTAATGGAATAGAGTTTATATTATTCATATAATTATATCAACGTACAAGATTATTCACAGAAAAAGTAGGTCATAGAAGGTACGCCCCAAAGACAACCAAGGCCATGCTTAAGAATAGAAGGCACATGACCACACAAGCAATAACTCAACTAGGCCTAGCTTAGATAATACCAATAAACAAGAAACAATATTCAACTCTAAAAAAATGTTGGGTTACCAAACCCCACATTCATGGCACAACCTTGTTTACCCTTTTTCTTATGCACCTTTGTCTAGTGCAGTTGATCATTGACCATAGAAATCACTAGAGCTAATCAAATCCTTAGGAGCCCAAACAAAAGGAGAGAGAAACTAAGGGAATTCTCCTCATCAAACTTGTAAGAATCAGACTTGTGAGATCTCTTGATACCACCACCTATATCCTTATCCAAAAGAGTCACTTTGGAGAAGGATTCTGATTCTATCATTTCTATGATATCCTCTACTTCTTCATTCTTTCGTAAATCATCTTGGTATTCCTTGAATTAATTTAAAATGGGATGCTCATATAGCTTCTAGCCCTTATAAAAACTAGTATGTGCCTTCTTTCTTGGTTTGCTTACAAGAGGATACACCCACTAAAGATGACTAGTTTGATGACAAAAATGGCATATAAAGGTAGTTTTTCATTGTCCAAAGTTTAAACCCAATGGAAATTATCATGATTCAAATTTATTCTATCTAGTATGCCTTTGCTAAGATCAACCTCCATGTAGATACAAGAAAAAGTAAAAAACACTTTATTTAGATCAATCATTGTACATTTTATGTATCTTCATAGTGTGTTGCCAATAACTTTATAAACTACGGGGTTCCAAAGTGGAACAAGTAGATTCAAGAGCTGAAACCACACTGGAAAATTTAGAAATCACCATAGTTATGGGGTCAAAATCAAGAAACTAAGGGGTCATAAAAATCCTAGCTCTCTCCTAGAACCAAGGACCCTTTATAAAAACCCTTAGATAATCAATATTTGAATAAAAATGGACTATGAAAAAACCTATAGAACATAATTAGACCTCACAATAATTGGACTAGGTGGAATGGATCTAATGAAGCAACTCTTCTGACTGAGGCTAGAAGCCATTAAACCCACAAATAACTGTAAACTCCTTAAATGCATAAATTAACTTTATTACCTTTAGGAGAGAGATATTAACAACTGGGGTCACATCCATCTTCTCCACAATGTATGTGTTGTTGAAAAAAAGGAGATGTTGAAGTTGAATGGGTCTTGGGGTGAACATCATCCCTGTAAGAAAACCTAAGACCTTGACTCATTGAAACCCTAGTTGTAAACCATCTTGAAGCCATACCAAATGTGAGGGGGTGGAAGATAGTCAAAGATTTGTTGTAGGCTTAGTCACTATTGTAATACCTACAACATCTACCCATCATTTAGGGTTTGGATTGTCATCACTACTGTCATCCTAATTCCTTTGATTTTATATTTTTCAAAGTGGATGTTTATTTGTATATATAAATATAATGATTATTAATATTTATAATAAGGTGTAACTATTTTTGGTTTTACATCGTGTATGACCACTAAATTTTTCATAGATCCTAAATGATTGTATATTTTGGCTTCATTTAAATATATAAGAATATAGTCACTTAAAAATTAATGGATTGTATATTTATGAATTAAATGTTAATTTATTTTTATTATGGTGAATACATTTTTATTATCATTTTCATATCATAGATTCATTATTGCATAAAAAATTATCATTTGGTCATATCTAAAATGTTTGAAAAAGCAAAATCAAAGTTAGAAAGGAGTTAATATTATTAAATTTACATTTTCATTAGGATACACATCATGTCAGCTGATTGGACATTTGGAACTATGCGATTGAAACCGTTGACATATCTTAAGTGTTATAAGTGAATAAGTATGACACAGTTACAATTAAAATATTAAGTATTTAACAAAAAAGTGTAGTCACTAGTTGGAAAGATTTGTTGCTACCTTGAAGTTTTAAAAATTTACTAGTATTACTTGATCAAATACATCGATTTTAGTAAGTTGAATTATTCTCTATTAAATAGATTTTTTCACTATGTTGATTAACGTATTTAATAATGTAACATTAATAGTATGATAAATATAGCTCATAGAGATTGGTAATCCAACATTCAATCATAAAATAAGTAGTGTTGTCTAAAATATTTGTGTTAGTATATACACATTATATATGTAATTTATTCCCTCCATTATAATGTCAAGAAATTATTAGTATAGATAGGGTAGATTAGGGTGGTTTGCATGATGATATTTTTAAATAACTTCCACATGATTGTGCTAGCCTAAGTTGGTAATAGTATTAAGGATCAATTCCTTTGTAATAAACCTATCATATAGGTATATTATTTTTTACATTAGTTTAGAAGAAAATATTTGTTTTATTATATTAATGAAATCTAAAAAAATGATGATGGTTAGTTTATTTTGTAAAAAACCTCATTTGTATGTTTTTATTTACAGAGGAAAAAAATTATTTATTTATCGCTTGAATAAATAAATCTTGTAAAATATTTGGCATTGCATTGTTATGAAATTGATTTTTAGAGAGGGCATATGAAGGAGCATTTATAATAATTAGTATTTATAACTTATGTTCTCTTGATGTATATAATTTTTAATATTGGAAGGTGATCCTTTCCACCCGCTTCTTAAGTGAGAAAAGTATTGAATCATTCTTTCAATTATATAAAAAATGCAATATTTGTGCACAAAAACATATCTATCTATCTTTATTTCTTATTAAAAAAAAATTCAAATTAAAAGTTTTGGTATTGAATTGTTATGAGATTTATTATAAGAGAAGGCATATGAAGGAGACATTTGATTCTTTTCAAGTGATTGATAGGTAGTGACAATTCACTATTTTTGGGAACAAAATCATTATTTAGTAAGTGAAATTTGATGATTTCACCTGAAGTGAAGATTAACGATTTTTTGAATAAAAATGTGAATTAAACTAGTTACTAGGTTAATTCTTGTAATTAGAAGAATGTTAATGGTCTAAAAGAACTTGTGGGGTGTGTCAGGTCCCATTGGGTGTGTCATTATGTAGATTATAAATCCAACAGAGGTTAACCAATCTATTATTGAATTAAATCAAAATGAAGTTGATAAACTAATATCTGAAGTCTAATTTCTAGGTTGAGTTATGTGGAAAACAAATACTAAATGTAGATTAGAAGATAAAAACAATGTTTACACCTCCTTAGAATATTTTATTGAGACTTGGTCTTAAGAGGTTGAACTCAGCTTGTAGGCTATGGAGTCTTTAGAAATACTTGATTCTATGTATGGGAAGTACTTCTCCTTGTCTACACTTAATTCTTGGCTTGGCTTGGTATGAGAATTGGTTAAAGCTTCTTGTATAATTCAGTAGAGTTAGTTTGCATGAAGAAGGTTTTTTTTTAGTGATGACCTTGATATTTGACAAAGCTTCATTACCTTAGTTTATCATGGTGAAAGAGTGTGTAGACCCTTTCATTTATAGATTTGGCAAATGATTGTGGACCATCCATCTTGAGATGAGGATCAAGGGCCCAGGATTTGTCATCCATTCTCATAAATGATAAATATGGAGTGTGGAAGAAAAGGAATAGAGTATGTCATATAACTATAAGATATTCAAATCATGAACTTTTACGTGTGTAAATAACATGTAAGAACTTGCCTTGAGTGTGTAAGTAAAGCGTAAGACATGTCATAACCTTTGATTGCTTGCACACTCTATCTTATGATGTCATCCATTTGTGAGGTAATATTCTAATTTTGAATTTAGGAAAATAAGATAATTCCAAATTCATGAATTTTATTATTATGCTTGATTAAGTGAGATTAATCAATAATTAGCCAAATAGTGGTTTTTTGCAAAGTTTTATTGTCAATCAAGTATTCACTTAATTTTCCTATGAAGACACTTGCAAAGGGTTGATTTGATTCAAGATACACTAGATAAGATTAATGATGTAATACAATCCATTTCTCCAATTAGGGATATGTCATAATGATTTTAGGTTAGAAGGTAGTTATGCAGGTAAATTAGGTCCACTGGTGATTTTTGGTTAAATTTACATGTGATTATATAAATTCATTCTTGATTACAATTTAGACATGAAAGTGGTTAAAATGAAGTGTCTACATGTGGTTTATTTATTCCTTATTCTTATTCTCCACTTTTCTTGACTTCTTCCCAACCTCCTTTTGTGCCTTTGTTTTCTCCTCCTACTCCTTAGTAGATTATTCTTGAGTTATGACGTCTATTTATTTGACTTATGGCTCTATTTGTAGTAAACTAGTCTTTTCAGGCTTCTCCATAGGAATTAGTGAATCAAACATTGTAACTAGTTATGAATCATTTAAATAGGATGACTCAACAATAGTACCTCTTCATGCAAAAACCTTCTTCATGGAAGATATAGAGGGAGTGAGAGTCTTCTTTGGCCCTTTTGTAGTCTAGATGATCCCCTATATTTGTTGTTAAAATCATTATGCTTGCTACATCCTAAAATTCCCTATTATATCTACAAAGGACATCATCCTATCCTTGATTTTTAGAGAAACTTTGGGCACTAAATGGGTCCTTGGCTAATGCAATAGGGCTAGTGGTATAATTTCTTATACCAGAATCTGGTTTCCTATGTAGTGGAGGATCTTGTAGCTAGATTGGTCTGAAAAAGATCTGATTGAAACCATTGGTGTGTTGATTCTTACCCAAGAATATATACTATGATCAATAGATGAGGTTGAGAAATATAAACCCACAAGTCTGGCCTCATCTATTTTTTCACCTAACAAGTATACACTACCTTCCAAAAGAAAAAAAATCCACTTCTTTCTCATAAACACCATTGCTAATGTTTCTAAGAAGTGATTGTATAACTTCTTACTCCTCAACACCTAAATCTATAAGGTCATACTCAACAACTATCTTTGGAACATTTTTATTGCCCATCCATAACTTATATAGAATGTCCTCTTTTTTGGTAGCAATGGTGAGGATTTTCACATGGATGCTTTTATCTTTCCCTTATTGGTTTGTGATATAATCACTTCTATCTATGGTGGTGCTTATAATTGAGCTTGTGCTTGTGTAGGCAAATATTGTTATGCACCTAGAGGTACAACTCACATAGGTTGTATCATCTTGGTAGTTAGTTATTTTTACTACATAACATCTACCTGGGCATCCAACATGGTGATGAAAAAGGGTAGTGGAGTTATGATTACTTTGGGAAATTCATGACCTTTGATCTGAATCTCATTATGTAGTTTTATGACAGATGCATGCTACCCTAGGTAATGCATAACATCTTTGGGTACTCTAGGCTATGATATAATCATGGATTAAATCTAAATATACCATACATTAAATATCCCCAACTACTCATAGTATTACCTTGTCTTGGTCTAATAAATGTTATCAAACACAATCATAGGCCAAACGTCTTCATCTGGGTTCATTGGACCCTCTAGTGACTTCCATTATGTAAAATAAAGGATCATGACCTAAAATTGGTATTAAAACTATTGAGATACTTTGGTGATAGCTTTATCAATGTTTGTAGTAAGCTCTAAGGTTAGAAACTCTAGCCAATTGAAATCCTCATGCATTCATATCATCTGATATGCAATGTCCACAATGCCTTCAGTTTCTTACTTGGTAATCTTGGTGATCTTCTAAAAGTGTTTGGTGATGTACCTAAAGAGAATGTGCACTAAATTATCTTCCACTAAATTGATAGGAATCCCCCTTCCTTCCCTTATATATTTCCCTTTTATGTCTAAGTGGATGGTTGGGGCTTTAGTTTTATAAGGTAAAAGATATTTTCCTTGGTCTAGAAGTTCTATTACTCTTACCATGATCACAGTGTGGATGAAGATTACAATATCTTGTGAGATATGGATAACACTCTCAATATATATTCTAATAAATGTAAGTATTACCTCATCCAATTGCCTAAAATTACAAAACTTCATAAGTCTCTCTACATCAAAACCTCATAAAGGGTGTTGAATTGCTAGAGCTCTTGATTTTGCTACTTCCATTTGATCTAGGTTGAAAAGAGTGGTTTCTTCAGTGTTAAAAAGTCAAAATGATCCAAATCATGGTATTTGGTTTGCCTAAGTGCTAGGTCAATCCCCATTTCTTCCTTATGTGCATCTGTGAGTGGGATTAATAGTTGTTCATGATCCATATTTATTGGCATAGATAAAATTAAATTATTTCTTCGATTGTATTTATGCTGATAAAATTTTTGTTCATAATTGGTTGAATTTAAATACAAAACTTTAGAGCTCCCTCATTTGAAATAGTGTGTAATATCCTTGTGTTCCTCTTTCCCCTTATTATATATATTTTGGCACTCAAATCCAACTAGTAGAATGATTTAAATGTGTTGAACTAGTTGTGCATGTTTTTACATAGATAATTAATGTCAACCAGTTATTGGTGATGTGATAGTTACCATTCTATGTTTAAAACCATTGATCCATATAATGACAAGTATTTATGTAACACATCATCTTCTCATCCATCCGATTTTCTTTATTATACATCTTATCATTGTGACATATGATCTACTTTGGGAAAGATGCAATATTTCAAGTGCAACATCATTAATAGTTTTGAATGACCACTAGCCATCATTTCTCTATAATTGGATTGTTGATGCCCATTTCTTGGACTTATGATCCTCACAAACCTATTGCAAGCTATCTTTCTTTTAGGATGAAATTATTCCTAGATCACACTCTATGACATTGACTTAACAAATGTAGTTCTAATTCTTCATGATATAAAAATCACATTACACAAACACACATAAACCTAAATAAAAAAAGGAAAAAAAAACATTAAACAAAAATCCTAAACAACATGGTGTTACTCAGCACCATCTCTCATTCTTGATGAATTTTGATAAAAATTATTAATGGTAAGGCTTAAGCCTATAGTCATTTACACATTCTAGTAGAATGGTTCCTTGAAGATATCTTAAGACAACTATTCTTTGTTATGAAATGTCATGAATAATATAAGGTCCCTTACATGTAATGCACATCTTGCCAAAAATTTATCTAAATCTATTATCATATAATAAGACTACTTATGTTGGATAGAATTATTTAGATCATAGGTTGTGATCATGCCACATTTTTTTACTTAACTTATTAACTTCCTGAATCCATTGTGTTATTTACCTATTTTTTTCTATTTTGGTTAAATCCATCAACTCCATCTATATATAATATCTATCCCCAAGTCTCATTATCATATCAATTCATAGACTATGAACTATATCTTACGTGGGCATTATTTCCTCAATTCCATAAACCAATTGAAATAGGGTAAAGCCTGTCACACATTTGTAATTTATTATGTATGCATAGAGAATTGTAGGAATTATGTCCTCCCAATAATCCCATTGTACATTACATGTCTTTGTTAACATTTTGTTCAATACTTTATTTGAAGCCTCAACTTGTTTATTTGCTTATTGATGATATGCAATACTTTTATGGTGCGACATTATAAATTCTTCTAAGAGAGTCTTGATTGTATTATTTAAAAATTGTGTTCTATCACTAATCAATTTGATTAAAAACCCAAACCTCATAATTATGTTTTCATACAAAAACTTAGTTGCATCCTTGACACTACGACTTGGTGTCACAAAAACTTCAACTTATTTTGTAAAGTATTTTTTCATATTGATGATATACCTTGCATGACTGTGCTTGCTCAATGGATTGATAGGCCCCACAAAATCAATACCCCACTATTCAAAAGGTTTTTATAATAGCATTGGGTTAAAAGTAATATCATCTCTATCATTAGGCTTTACCATCCTTTGCCAAACATCCTAATGTTTGGTGACCTGATGAGCATCTTAGAATAGAGTAGGCCACCATAAACTACTTTACAAGATCTTTCTTATAGTGGATTCACTTAAGGAATTACCTCTAGTAATTTCTTGATGTGCCTCTTTAAGAATTTGAGGTCGTTCATGCTCTAAAGTTGCTCTGTGCAGTGCCTCATATTTTCCCATCTTATACAAAAATACATTTATGATGGTACAGGGAATAGCTCATGTTGACCAAATTTGGCCCACATATAAAACTTTGCCTAGATATGGAGGGAGAAGCTGAGTAGAGTCCTGGTTGGAGAATAGATGATCAAGAAATGACTTGAGAAAGCCTAGAAGAACTAGGTTGTCATCAAATGCCATTGAAAAATGAATAGATCAAGTTGGTTATTCCTTTAATAGATTCACTTGGAAATCATCTCAGGCTAAAAGATCACATGGACATGATGTATTTTATGCCTAGATCATCATCTATAAATTCCATAACTTGATGTATTTTCTTTCTCAGATATAAAGATTTAAAGATGAACTAATAGAGTGGGACATGCATGGGGACATCAAGTTATATCTATAACAAATAGTCATTTAAATTTAAATGTCCTAAGGTTGAACATAAATCTGACAGGTGTCCAAATCAAGGAAGCTCAAGTTAAGATCTAATGGTGAGCAGGTGATCAATAATGTTAGTGGGTTTGAAAGATCCAACAATGTACTTTAAATCATGTAATCAAATATCAATAAGGAGCTCATAGTCAAAAGGTTAGTGTATCATAAGATTGAACATGTAGCTAATAAGCAGTAAGATCTTAGGTGCCCATACGAAGATCCAATAGTGAGTGATATCCTGATAGAGTCAGTGGGTCCCTAAGATCCAATGGAGCATGTTTAATCATGCATCCAAAGATAAATGGAAAGATCATAGTCAAAACATTAAAGGATCTTAAGATTGAGTGAAGGACTAATAAGTGTCACAATAATGGCAAGCTAGATGATCAATGGTGCACACTTGATATTACTAATAAAGATCAATGACACATGTTAAGTCATGTAGATAAGATCAACAATGTGTAGTACAAGGAGCCCAAATCAAATACAAGGCCATCACATGGTGCAAGCATGGAAGTAGATGAAACTGATAACATATCTTGAGGATAAATGTGTAATTTCCAAGTTTCTTAATGTCAAATGTAGTCATAGATCAAAGGTCAAAGGTATCATAATGTTGAAGACCCAGATTGAGATCAATAATCAAAATTAAAGGTTGAAGTTATGAGACTTTAATTGGAGGTCAAAATATAGTTTAAAGTTGAACTAGAGTGGATTTTTAGGGATCAAACATTGCCCTTGGGAGTTGTTTAGTAATGTTAACACATTGAGGAGCTTGATAAGGATTCCATGCAGCCATTTTTTATTGTTTCTTGTGGAAATCATAGGTTGCATGCTTCTTTCTCCACCTTTTCATGCTAGATAGAGTCCCACTAACATTAATGCATGAGGATCTCAAAGAGTTAGTATAGTTATTATATTGATGATTGATGAATCCTTATCCATTCTCCCATGCATGTTACCCATATCTATCATTCTCTTATGCTATAAATTCAAGCTTCTAAGCCTTGAAATGGACCCCTCTCTTGGGCATGACTAGACTCTACCAAGATTGATCTTTGTAACCTCTTGAGACAAATAGATGATTGTTTCAGATTTCATTATTATGGTATAGTGTGTTAATGTTAGTTTGATTTACAAATGTGGTAGAAATATCTCCCTTATCAAGTCCTAATTTCACTAAGATACTAGTTTATCTTGTTATGCAGGTCATGTTTAGTGTTAATGTCATTTGATTGAAGCTAGAAATTAGATACATTGACTAGTTAGTGCTTTGAATCAAGCTTTTTCATCACTTCCCTCAGGTTTTGATCACTTGGTGAACCTCTACATGAAATATTGATGCATAATAGACATTTGGAGTTGTAGATTTAGTCTTTTTCTTATCTCATTAGTGTTTTTAGAATTTCAAATAAGAGTGGATGAGTAATCAATTTAGGTGCATCACTAACATTAGCTTAGAAGTATGTGTCCAAGATTGATATTTGTAACCACCTAAGAGAAATAGATGGTTGTTTCAGATTTCATTGTTCTAGTATTTGTTAATGTCAATTTGATTTGCATATGTGGTAGAAATCTCTCCCTTGTCAAGTCCTAATTTGACGAAGCTACTAGTTTATCTTGTTATGCAAGACATGTTTAGTGTTTAATGTCATTTGATTGAAGCTAAAAATTAGATAAATTGACTATTTAGTTCCTTGAATCAGGCATTTCCATCACTTTCCTTAGGTTTTGATCACTTGGTCAACCTCTACATAAAATATTGATGCATAATAAACATTTGGAGTTGTAGATTTAGTCTTTTGCTTGTCTCATTAGTGTTTTTAGAAGTTCAAACAAGAGTGGATGAGTAATCAATTTAGGTACATCACTAACATTAGCTTAGAATTATGTGTCCAAGATTAATCTTTGTAACCTCTTGAGATAAATAGATGACTATTTCAGATTTCTTTGTTTTGGTATAGTGTGATAATGTCAATTTGATTTGCATGTGGTAGAAATCTCACCCTTATCAAGCCCTAATTTCACCAAGATACTAGTTTATATTGTTATGTAGGTAATGTTTAGTGTTTAATGTCATTTTATTGAAGCTAAAAAATAGATACATTAACTAGTTAGTGCCTTGAAGTAGTGTTTTCCATCACTTCCCTTAGGTTTTGATCACTTGGTGAGCCTCTGCATGAAATATTTATGAATAATAGGCATTTGGAGTTGTAGATTCAATATTTTTCTTATCTCATTAGTGTTTTTAGAAGTTCAAATAAGAGTGGATGAGTAATCAATTTAGGTCCATCACTTCCCTTTCCTTTGATGAAGAATGCACTCTCTATAGAAGTAGGTGTAGACAACATTATCTACTCTTGTTGTCTCTCCTTCTGTAATAAAATTGTGGGAAACTTTTCAAAGTCTAAAGTTTTCATCTCAACAATCATGTGCAAGGACTCCATAAATGACTCAAATGAAGGTGGAAGATGCTGCGTAACCAAAGAAATCAAATCTTGCTCATCAACAAGCTTTTGCACAACCTTCAACTAATCACTGATATCTTTGATCTATAAAAAAACATAGAAACATAGCAACTTCTTGCATCTTAGTAGAAAACAACAAATTCTTTAAATAAAGTACCCTACCAACTTAAAAAGCCTAGTATTTAGAAGTAAGAGTAGTCTGTAAAATCAATGCAATAGTTATATTTTTGATCTCTGAGATTAGATTATCTACTACTAATAGTTTTAACAACATAAGAGCTTCTTGATTATATTTATCATAGTCATCATAACCAATGGAAGGCCTTTATTCTTTATCAAGCACTAGTTGATCAAGGTTCTGATATTTAAATATCGTCAAAACCTTGTGACTCCTTAAACTAATTTTTTTATGAATCTAACAATAAGAGGTGTTGTAAACTATCTATTTAACTTAGTTTTTACAAAAAATGCAAATACTATAAAAAATTTAATGACTTTACACAAAATTCTTCTTACCCACTGATTCAAATCACAAACTGGTCAATACCTCCAATTTTTAGCAAAAAACACAACATCGTTTGGAAAATTTTAAATTTTTTATCTTTAAAAACAATAAAAAATAGAAATAAACAATTAAATTAGGAGATATACAACTCTAATTTCAAAAATTTCTTCTCCATCAACATCCAAATCAAAAACTCATAAAATAGTGAAATTTTTACCTTCTAGTACTTTTCCAAGATAATTAGTCACCAATAGGTCCCCAATATCCCTTATAAGCTAAAGTTTTGAATTATTTCAAAATTAAAATTAATTGAAATAATAAAACTTTGGATTAAAATTTTCATAAAAAAATTAGCCTACCTATAAAACTTTAGATGCAGATTTTGGGAGAAATACTCAACCAAATTGAATTCTATTAGTTCTTATCATCTCCTCTCAAAAAATAGAAATTTTTAGATCCCTCACACACCAAAATAGTGATCAAATGAAAATATGGTCTCTTCCCTAAAATATACATAAATTACCAACCATAAAACTTCAAATATAGTTTTCAAACAAAATACTCAGTGAAATTTAATTCCATTTGATCGAGCAGATGAATTCTGAGCTAGAGAATTTTATAGAAACAAGAATCATAAAAAATGATGCTCAAATGATTTTTTAGTATTTTCCTCTAAGTTAAATGGCTGGTCATAGGAAAAAAATAAATAAATTTCTTCCTCTCATGGCTCTCCACTGGGTGCTTCACACTCCTCCCTGACAAGACCATCCTCTCTTGCTTCACAGGCTTCCTCCTAAGCTTCCTAAATCGTAAGCTCTTATACCATATTAGATTCAACAAAGAGATTGAAAAATATAATTAAAAATTGTAAGAAATAATACATTAGAGGCCTATTAAATAGGCAAAAAGAGCCACCTAAGAAAATAGGGGGTGGGAGCAACCATAAGCATCGAGTATCGTAAAATAGTTAAGCCCATGAAACCTACCTACCTAAGTGGTTAAAACTACTATAACCATAATCAAATGAAATATAACTTAGAAAATAGCCTAAGGTAACAGAATAATATGCTAATATCTCCTCAAAATCCTAGAGCCTTTCTTTCATGGAAAGCCATTCAAGAAATAATGCAACCAAGAGAGGAGGTGAAGGTGATCCAAAATGAGAAGCTCCATGAGCAAAATCAAGAATCTATGGTAACTTATTTGGACATTTCTCATCTTAATAAATATTTTCAAGGGACTATTGTGTCACTCTTTGAGAAAAATCCTCTCCTTTATGAGGCAAATCAAGAATATGTAGCTAAGAAAATAAAAAATAAAGGTGACTTGAGTGACCAGGAAGAATAAATCATGATCAGGACTCCTCTTAGCTAGGACAAACATGTTTCATTATTTCATAATGTTGAAGATATGGAACAAGTGAAAGAGAAATCTAAGGTAGAGGTTGAGATACAAGTGCAAGAAGAAGTACATGAAGAAGAGGTTGATGATGTACAAGAGAAAGATGTCCCAATTGGAAAATTTGAAGGTGGTTCCCATGAGTTCTTTGATGACTCAAGATATTCCATTCATCATGAAGGATAAGAGATTATAGAATTATTAGATCATAAGTACCAATCAGATAATGAAGATGAAGAACAAGTTGAAATTGAGAGCATGCTCAGTCATTAGCTTGATGTTAAAGATGAAGCAAATTTTGATTGACCAATCTGAGATATCAAAAGAATACTTGTAGCCTCATGATTGTGGTCAATATATTGATATGCTTGATTCTAACATTAATCTTGAGGAAATCCCAATTGAACTATAGCTTCATGAGAATAAATATTTAGATTTGTTTGATATCTTTCATTTAGGTTATTCTTTACTTGAATGTGATCCATTGCAGGCTAAAGAAAGTGCCTTCATTAAGAAAGAAGTAGTTGTTCTCTTAGAAGATGACATGTTTGAACTTTTTGAATGTGGTTATCAACTTTTCTCTTCAACTTCAGACATCCCTCTACTCCTGGAAACTAAGAATGAGTTAAAATGGCCTAAATAAGTCCCAAGATCATAATCATCTCCCTTAGAGGTTAGCCTTGTAGATATGTCAAAGGAGATAGATCAAGTTGGTCTATATGTTCATGATCAATAGTTCATGAATGAAGAAGAATTGAAGATGTTCCTATAAAATCCAAAAATTTGGGAGTAGTATGATTGGGTCTTGGACTCATGCCTATAATTCATGCACCTAAAATTGGTAGTAGAGGAACCAATTTATTCCCCAAGAAGACATGAGAATCCAATTGCTCTTAGTTATAAAAGAAAGCTATCAAGAAAAGATAAGCATGCTTCAAAGTTCCAAGGTGTACCAAATAGCTTTCCATTTGACCTTGGAGGGAAGCTTGTCACTATAGGTTAGTTATTCTAGGGTTCTTTTGTTTCAATAAGTGATTAGTACAAGCAGTAGGTTGCTTCCCTTTTGTCTTATTTTCTCTATTTCCTTAAGTTAGTGGTCCTTGATTTGTTTAGGTTATTTTTATTTTTATTCTGTGTTTCCCTTCAATAAGTGTCTTGAGAACTTTGTTTTGTTTTGTTCCTTTTGGTCCTCATTTGTTTAAAGGGGAGTTATCCAAGGGTTGGTAGCTAGTTTTAGCTTCAGATTAATATGTTGAACAAGAGAGGAGACTCCATGCCCAATGTACTAGTCAAGACAAATAGTTTGGGTTCTTAAGCATAACAGGCGTGCTTTCTAGTTGAGTCACCAAATATTTTGTCCAAATTTGGCCCACATACAAAACTTTTCCTACATCTAGAAGGAGAAGCTGAGTAGAGTCCTGGTTGGAGAATAAATGATCAAGGAATGACTTGATCAAGCCTAAAAGAACTAGGATATCATAAAATATCATACATAAATGAATAGAGAAAGTTGGTTGTGAATTTAATAGATCCACTTGGAAATCCTCTCAAGATAAAATATTACATAGACATGATGTATTTCATGCATAGATCATCCTCTACAAATTCCATTTCTTGATGTCTTTTCTATCTCAAGATATAAATCTTCAAATATGAACTAGCATAGTGGGATGCACACAAGGATGTCAAATTAAAGCTATGGAAAACAGAAATTTAAATTTAAATATTCTAAGGTTAAAGGCAAATTCAAAAAGTTTCCAAATCATGGAATCTAGAGCCAAGATCAAATGGTGAGCAATAGAAAGCTCGTAGGCAAAATGTTAGTGTATCCTAAGATTAAATATGTAGCTAAAAAGTGGAAAGATATTGTGTGACCATACAAAGATCCAATTTTGAATAGAAACCTGATAGAGTCAGTGGGTCCCAAAGATCAAATAGAACACATTTAATCATGCATCGAAAGATCAATAATGAGTTCATAGTCAAAAAGTCAGAGGATTTTAAGATTGAGCAAGGGACTAAAGAGTGTCACGATCATGGCAAGATAGAGGATCAATAGTGCACATTTTATCTTACTGATAAAAATCAATGACATGCATTTATTTGTGTAAATAAAATCAATAGTGTGTAGCACAAGGAACCTAGATCAAATACGAGGTCATCACATGATGCAAGCATAGAAGCAGATTAAACTAACAATGTATCCTAAGGATAAAGACGTAATTTACAAGTGTCTTAATCTCAAATGTAGATCAAAAATTGAAAACCAATGATGAGGGTTAAAGGTGTCATAATCTTGAATACCTAGATCAAGATTGATGATCAAAATTAAAGGTCAAAGTTATGATACTTTGATTGGAGGTTGAAATATAGTTTAAAGTTAAACCAAAGTGGATTTTTAGGGATCAAACATCACCATTAGGAGCTGTTGTGTAATGTTAGCACATTGAGGGGCTTGAGAAGGATTCCATGTAGATATTATTTATTATTTCTTGAAAAATTCATGGGTTATATGCTTCTTTCTCCACCTTTCCATGCTAGATAGAATCCCTATGACATCAATGCATGAGGAGCTCGATGAGTTGGTACAACTATTGTCTTGATCATTGATGACTCATTATCCATTCTCCCATTCATGTTCCCCATCTCTCTCATTCCCTTATACTATAAATACAGGCTTCTAAGCCTTGAAATGGATCCCTTTCTTGGGCATGAATAGACTCTACCAATATTGATATTTGTAACCTCTTAAGATAAATAGATGATTATTTTAGATTTCATTATTCTAGTATTATATTAATGTCAGTTTGATTTGTATATGTGGTAGAAATATCTCCCTTGTCAAGTCCTAATTTCACCAAGCTACCATTTTATCTTGTTATGTAAGTCATGTTTAGTGTTTAATATCATTTGATTAAAGGTAACAATTAAATACATTGACTAGTTAGTCCCTTCCCTCAAGTTTTGATCACTTGGTGAACCTCTGTATAAAATATTGATGCATAATAGACATTTGGAGTTATAGATTTAGTCTTTTCCTTGTCTCATTAGTGTTTTTAGAAGTTCAAATAAGAGTGGATGAGTAATCAATTTAGGTGCATCACTAACATTAGCTTAGATTTACCATTCAATTATCTTTCTCTCCTTTTTCACCCTGATAATTAGTAAGTTTTAGTGAAAATAAGATAAGTGATACATCAAAGGAGCTATTCTCATTAAAAATACTAGAGTTTTGACCCAAAATTAGGTAACTCATAGCCTAGGGTTATTCCCATGTTGGACTAGATTTGAGTAGAGGACCTTAACAATCCTTTTCTTAGATAGGGTGCAATCTAAGTCTATAAAAACTTGTGCAATCATTTATTTTTTGCCTCACTCAATATAGTGTGTCATAAATATTCCATGTTCTATAAATTTGGATATATCCTCTATGTTCTTGGGAATCACATAGATTTTAAAGAGATGTGCATTAGGTGATTCATATTGTAACTCTTCAATTTCTTCTCCATTTCATATTCTTCTCAAGTGATTAGGTCCCACATTCTCTCGTCCTAGTTTAACATTGATCCAGAATTGAAATTATTAGAATAAAATTAACCTTTTGAGATCCTTCCACCCAACATTGGTTTAATAACCAAGTATCTCAAGGCCTAGTGATTAGTAAATAACTCAAAGGGTGTTGTGATAAGATAATACCTAAAATTTTATAGTGTAAACACCATTTCTATCACTTCTCTTTCTATCATAATATATTTTTTCTTTGCAGCTTACAATTTTTTGCTTAAAAAATGGATAGGATGGTCTAGTCCACAGTCTCTTAGATGTGATAACGCAACACCCACCGTAATATTTGAAGCATCTATGTGAACATGAAATGGCTTAATCTAGTTAGGAAATACCAATATGGGATATTTAACTAACATTATGCATTATATCAATAAATGTTTATTGGCACTCTTGTGTCCATTTGAATCTCATATCCTTATACAAAAATTTCCAAGGCCATAGAGATAGTTGTGTAGTCTTTGATAAACTTTTTGTAGTATCTTATATGACCCAAAAATACTTGTACATATGTATAATTACTCAGAGATGGCATATCGACTATGACTATGATTTTAGCTTGATCAACCAAAATTATTTCACTATAGACTACATAGCCTAATAGAACATTGAACGATGTGAAAAACAAGCATTTTTCAAATTTAAAGAAATTCATAGAGATCTAAAACATTCTAACATTAAATTTAGTTTGGAAAAGTGATATTTGAACAAAGAAAATATAGCCCAATCATCTAAATAAACCTCTACAAAATCATGATTAAAGTCTTTGAAAGCAGTCACCATAGTTCTATAAAATATAGATAGAGAATTCTTTAGGCCAAATGACATTACTTTATATGCAAAGTAACCCCATTCAATTATGAATATTGTCTTAGTTTGATCCTGCTCTGCTATAGTGATTTGATGATAGCCACTAAATTGATCCATGAAGGAATATGCTTCATGCCTACCACTGATTCTAGAACTCCATCAGTGAGAGGTATAGGAAATGGGTCATTGATGAAAGCATCATTTAATACATAGTAATCCCCACAAACCCTAATTTCACTTGAATTTTTAGGCTACACTACCATGGGACTAACCCAATCTATATTTTTGGTCTAGTAAATGATAAATTCTTCTTACATACGATCCAACTCAACCTTAACCTTTATCTTCATGTTGGGATTCAATCTATATGGGTGCTTATTTACAGGTGTTGTGTACTCTTTGAGTTCAATGTGCATCTCCCCCAATGATGAATCTACCCCTTTCACCTCTACAAATTTAGTGGGGAAAATATCATGTTAATCCCTCAACAGATGCAACCCTTCTAAAATTTCATTCTAAGTCTATTAATATTCCAAAGTAACAAGCTTTGATACATACCCTATCCCAATATTTTCAATAATTTTCTTTAGTAGATCCTAGTATATTCTATTAGATTTAATAAGAATGGATTCTTATAGAGTTTTATGTCCTTCCAATTCTAGAATATTAAAATTTCATAGATTTTCTTCCTTAGCTTGTTTTGTGATTTAAACTTTTGGTGGCTCAACATCTTGTTCTAGTTTAAAGAATCCATTCAAGTCCAACTCTTGATCGCTATCACTAGATCCTATCAACTCATATTGAATCCTATTACAAGGTTACATAATAAATTATTCCTTATTTTTACTAATCTTATAATTCTATATATTTGAATTCAAATAGCAAGCTACTTATTGATGTGATGATGAGTCTATCACAATACCCAGGTCTTCTACTCACCCATGAGATAGAAACATTTTAAATTTTTGTAAAGCATTATGTGCTACATGATTTTCATCTTTAAAAAAAAAATTGAATAAAATATTGTTAAACCTGTACCCAATGCTTAGTTTCTCATCTAAATTCTTGATGCATATACCAACCAGTTGGAGGCAATTCCAACGTGTATCTAAAAACATGCACCCAATACTTAAGTTATAAACCATGCATAGACCATATGTCTATGCACCTATTTAATTGTAACTTTGGACACTGTCCTTCTTGAAAAAATGGCCAATATACCCTAATAGTGATTCGTATCTAAAAACATGATTGAAACAACTCCCATGCCTCATCTCAAGATAACTAAGTTTTCCTATGAGCTACCCACTAGGTCGTAGTAGTTCCCTTTAATGCATAATTGAGTGAACTTACTCTTTGGTCTATATTAGGTACATCATGATTTAATCTAAAAATGTAATTGAGTGAGATATTCAATTAAAGTATTATGTCAATTGATGTTCAGTGGTGAACAACATTTATAAATGTCCCACCTCGTGATCTCTCTGAGCCCAACATAGCATATGTGTGTCTAAATTGCCACTTACTGAAGATGCCACTTCCCATGATAAATTTCTTTTCAAAGTAGGCTCTATATAATCCATAGTTGTTACACCTATATTATACAATAAATATTCCTCAGACCCAATTGGTGATCACATATAGGGTGACCTAAATTATTCTATCTGAAACTATTGTGTTGGTTATTTTATTATAATTGGTCTATACACAGACTGTTTAGTTATTTACAACTATATATGATGTTATAACTGAGGATTAAATAAATGGTATTCAGTAGCTTGTAGAGAATTTTGTTTGTTATTTGCATTCACCTTGAACTAATTATTATCCTCATAAACATAAGGGGAATTTAGTTCTCTAGGGATAACATATGGATTGTGCTTAGACTTGTTCAAAGGTATCATAATTATCTTATCTCTTTGGTGCACCTCTAAATAAGCCCATTTATTACCAATCAAAATATGATAATAGGTCTCATTTATTTTCATGTCAATTGCCTCAAAATATCCTCACAAGCTTAAGTCAACAACCTTAGTTTTTACATCTTCTAGCTATCCAATTGGTTCTACTCATCCATAATTTGTGATATTAAGAGTAACTAGATTATATATCAACATTGGTTGACAAATATAATTTCATATAGATCTTGGTATCATATTTACTATTCTCCCAAAATGAAACACAACATTAGGTACCTCATACTTTTTAAGTTCAATATCCATTCCAGAGTCAACATTCTAGGGATTTATAGTTTTTACATGCCAAAAAGCTTTTTTGGTATGTTTATGCACTCATTATTCAACTTGAGCAAATTATGTAGAATATTTTTAATATTTTATGAATATATTCATTTTTTAGAGTGCTCGAGAGTTTCAATAGATCTGTCAATGCAGCTATGACTTCCTATCACATCATGTGAATAGTTTATCCATATATTTTTGAATCAATAGATTTAATATCACCTTCAAATGCATTCTATTTTTATATGTTCTGAAGGACTTATGATGATTGATACATCAAACCTATTTCTCTTGCAGATTGGGATACTTATCCTATTAAACCTTCTTGGTTCTTTGATCTGGTAGCATATCTAATAGGGGTAATCCTTACTTTATGTGTTTTTGCCTTATGACTGCTTACATGAACACATCCTCCTTAGATTGCATATTTATCATATTTACATTTCACACAAGTTTTTATTTCATTTGATTTTCTAAAACTAGACAATCTTCAATGTGATATTGTCTTGCAACTCTATAATAAATGTAGTATATTTGTCTTTGAGGATTAGTTAGGTAATTTCATGTGAATTAATTATATTCATTGCACATATAACACTAAATTAGTTGATGAGCTTGTTAATTGACATTATTTTGATCTCCCATGTATCCACCATGGTTACATCCCTTGTATCCTCTTATGTTTTCTTGAAAATCCTAACCTTATGATTGTTTCCCCTCAAATCCTTCTGATTATTATTGTTACACATCATATATGCCATACTGTTGATGAGGTGATGATGGATCCTAATTTGAGTGTTGATGTTGAGGACTTTTAGTGTTCCACAAGGACTAATATTGATATTGTGGAGATGATGGCATCCATCCAACTATAACTTGGGGTTGATATTGAGGTGATGAAGGCATCCACCCATAATCACCTTGTGTCATACTAGAATTTTCCACCTCTAGGCCTAGAATTCCCTTCTTCACAATAGGTGTCTATTATCCTATGACTACAAATAAATTCTTGGTGATATATTCTTTTAGTTCTTATAGAGCACTATAATTTTTCTCATCATGGTTAGTTAACTTATAAAAATTACAATACAAGCTATGTGGTTTTCGAATGTATTATTATAGTAAGTGACACTTTGAGTTTGCATGCCCTACTACTATACATATGTCACATAATTCAATTTTAATTTTAGGATAATTATTCCTATGATGTCCTTCCTTACCACACTCCATACACCATAGACCTAACTTGGTCTTATTTCTCTCATGAAGCTCATCCATCTTTCTAAGAAAAGTAGATATTTTCTTCTCAATTTTAGAGTTCATTGATGGACCATCTCCATAAACCTCAATCTATTCTACTTGGAACGCAACTACTCGAACATTGGCCTTAACTAGAAACTGTGACTAAATAATGGAAAATTTAATCCTGGATTGTATCCCTTCCATAAACAAAGTAGCCTTATTTGTCTTTCATGATAAAATAGATCTTGTTCATTACATCTAAAAATATGTGATCATATTTCCATACTGATTATCTACTTTGCTACCAAGTCTCCTTAAGATACTAAATAGTTTAACTTGAAAATTTATTCATCTTGAATTATGTGATTAACTAGTCCTTCAATTGTTGAAGTCTTATGGAATTAGCATCCCTCTTATAAATGAACTCCAGATCTCAGACTATTAAGTCTTCTAAGAGTTTGTATTTCTTCACATCTTTAGTAGTCACTCCCTTAACTTGCCATTCTATATCATCTACTTGTTAAAAATTCAAGTTTTTATTATATATATTTTTAAATGAGATGTTACATTCATATGTGTTATGAACAAGTGTTTAGACATGCCTATGTCATAAAGGGTGAACAACTAAGTTAATATATGACATATTTTCACAACTAACCCAATTGTGACTTGGTAATCTCTTTGTGCCTTGAGTAAACACTCAATTCACTTACATGATATACCATCATCGTTAGTGATAAATGTTTAGGTAAATGTGTGGTGTAGAAGTGTTCACAAAAACACCCAACAAATATTAAGAAATAAATCAGTCATAAAAGGCTAAGATAAATTTTCAAGATGAATTTTGAAAAAACATTTTCTAGGGGATTCTTCGATTGAACAAGTCAATGTACACATATTAAATTTGGGGTGAAAGGAGTTTTTTAGTTACAAGAAAATAATTGTGTAAAATTTAGAGCAATTTTAAGCCCATGTATAAATAATTTTGCAAAATTTTTAGCTTTGAAGTTTTTGCTAAAAGTTGCCCTAGACAATAATATGGTACATATTCAAGTGTTAGGAGATGGAATGGTGGTTATTAATTAGATGAAAAAAGTATAAAATATAGAATCTTCCCCTCATTCACCCTTAGAACATGTAAATTTGTTGGTTGGGTCCTTCACCATTATCTCATATAAACATGTTTATCGGGAATTAAACTCATGCATTGATGATATTTTAAAGGAATACATTTGTATAGATAAGGGGAGGTGGGTGAAGATAAAAACTAAAATTGAGTGACCATTCTAGTAGTCTCATGCTAAATATATGATTCATATATGTTACTGTGATCTGAATATATATTAGTTTTTGAGTAGTGTTTGGGATTTAAATTATTATAATATTTGTATTTATTTTTGGGGACTAATGTATGACAAGGCAGTTAGATATGTTCTTTAAATGGTTAAAATCCTCATGGGTTGTCTTTTAAAAAAATTATGAGTGACTCATGCATGTATCTATAATTTCTTTCTCTCTTAGACTAGAAATTACCTTTTTAATAAAAAAATATACTAGCAGGCATAAACTAAGCTAAACATGGAAAAAAAGACTATAGAATAACACTCTAGTATAAATATGTAAATCAAATAAAAGCAATATTATATAGATAGGGATATTTTCCTTATGTTAATTTTCTAGTGCATAAATCTCCCCTTGGCTCAAGTGGCACTTTATGAGAAATATTGAAATTGAAGACTTAAATAGGCAGGATGAAGACCTAAGTGTCTTTAATTGGAGACTCCAAAGACTATAGGTCACCTCCTTGGTTTAGATTCTTTCTATTTGAATTTAAAGATATTGAGTAAATACTAGATATTCACAAAAGTAAGCTCATATACTTTGATTCCTCTTCTTCTACTAAAAGGAGGTTTTCATGCACAAGCAAAGTAAAATGATTTGTGTTTCTTATAAAAATGAGATTTGTGAGACATATATATACTAAAAGTGACCTAAAAAATACATTGACAGACTTGATCTTGATCAATGTAACATAAAAATCCAAATAGAAAACCATACTATGTCTAGTTAGTACAAGAAGGAAAAAAATACATTGAGTGGAGCCATTGTAGTTATAAAGGGACATAGGCAAAAAAATTATATTAATTATGATAGATACAATTATAAATACAAGGAGAAAATTGAACTAACTTGACATGGATGAGGTTGTCGAGGAAAGCCCTGAAACTAAGTAGAATAGGTGGAATGAAGATAAAAGAGCATTGAATGAGACTAGAATGACTGGATAGTAATATAATGAGTATAAATAGGTAAAATAAGTGATCATATGAGAATAGTCTCTCATAAAGTACCACGATTTGGTCCAACCCTGATTCTGATGCACTCATTTAGACATACACTCAAGGAAAAAGATGTGTCAATGAGTCCTATAAGAAAAATTGTTAGTAATTAAAAATATAAGTGTATACACAAAATCCTCATCTAAGACATGAGCATATGTCACAATCATGCATGTGTTGGATTTATAGCATTACCTAAAGGCAACATGCATAGTAAGCCCCTAATAAAAGTCCTGAGCATGAGAATGAGCTATTAATTAAGCTTGTTAATTTTCTAGGTGAGCTAATTATTAATCCCAATATTTAAGAGCCCATGAAATTAGCTAACATCAAGCTTAATATACTCTAGCTTATAGTTATATCAAGCTTAATATATTCTAGCTTATGGTTATATGTCCTACCACATGAGCATTGGTTCTAACTCCTACCAGATGATCATTGTGGTAAATGGTAAAAACTACAATGCAGGGGTTATTTTAATGGAGAATACTCATTGATCTATGAATATCTATTTTTTGAAGTCAGCATTTGGTGATTTTTGTGGGGTGGTCGATAAAGCGGGTCACTTAAATTTTTGCAGTTAAAATAAATTTTGAGGGTAGGTTTGCCTATGTTTTAATATAAATTTCCTCATATAAATGTAATTGGATGGTACCTCAAAGTCCAATATAGAGGAATTCACCACATACCATTAGATGAAAATAACTTTTAAATTCCACTATTCCAATCACACACCATCGAAAGACTGTAATGGTGCAACCTGCCATCGGGTGATAGTAACCTACCATTGGACAACAATAATATATCATTTAGCCTTAGGGATTAGGGAAATTTTAGGATTTTTTTTGGTCTTTAGGTCCCAAGAGAGATTCAATAATCAATAGGTTACAACAAGGCATGCATTAATTTTTTTCAATATAATTATTTAATATTTTTAATTATATTATCATTTACTACTCATTTAATTTTTTTACCAAGTTAAAGACTATCATCAGACAATCGTAGCCTACCTTTGAAAAATCATAGGCTACTATCAGATGATTTTAGGCTATCATCATATGATCATAGGCTACCATCAGATGATCACAAGCCACTATCGAGAAGCCTATTATCATCCAGTGGGAGCCTATAGTCATCCAACTACAACCTACTACCAGGAAACTATAGTTTGTTGTCATGACTCCTTATTCATATATTAAGAATATTTGTTTGGTGTCAATAATATTCATTTCATTGTTAATCATCTTGTGTCTATGACTCTATAGGCTTGATTATATGGTTTCTATTGAAAATGTTAAGGAATCCAAAAAAAAAGCCTATTATCTAATTTTAGCCAAACACCAAACACAGGTATTAAATTTTCAATTAACTAGTGCTTTTTTATTTATTCACTTATGTTAAGTTTAAATAATAATTAAAATCTCTACAACCATTTTACATGCAGAATCCACTGATAACTCTTTTGAAGATATGACTCCATAGGAAGACATACCTGGGTACGAATTTGAAATGTCAAACATAGGTACTAAATTTTAAAATACTATATTTTTAATTGATTAGATATTTATATAAAGATTAAAAAATAATGATAAGGTCTACACAAATATTACATGAAAAACTTATGGATAAAGGTATCAAAGATATCCCTAAACTGTAAGACATACCTAGGTATGAAATGCCAAATAGAGGTACTAAATTATAAATATCATTTGATTTCATGTTTTTTATTTATTTATACTTTGGGATTGGTGTTTATTCAAAAGTAATCAGTCATACAACCTTTTTCATGTAGAATTCAATGATAAAAGTATTAAAGACTTGTATAATGGTTTTGAATATATACCTCCCCTAAAAGAAGTCACTTGGAAACAAATACCCACTATCCCACTGAATTCAAGGAAAATGAGATATAACATCATAGGTAGTGTGTCAATGATGAGTTCATAACACCAAATGATATATATACTCACCTAACACAATCTTTAGATGAGATTGCTATGTAGACAAAATAATCTGCAATTGAAAAAGGCCCCAAAAAATCTACGTGGAAGAAGAAAAATACATTGAAAATTAGAAGGTCCTTTCAGTATTAGTGGGCTTTTAAAAACTCATTCATTGAACCTATAGAGATAAAAAATAGTACTAACACACCAATAGAATAAAAATACAAAATATGCAATTGGAAAGGACCATAAAATACAACTCAAGTTGAACACAATTGAGAAACATTTTGGAAAAATATATGAGTCAGTAAAAGATAAAGATGGAAACATAAAAAAATAGTGAGATGAAAAAATGCAAAGAGTGCATGAATCAATGTTAAGCATTAGAGTTTCATAATCATCAAAAACATTAATGATTCCTCATTGAGAAAGGAAGAACAATTAAATCTCAATTGGGAAAAGTTGCTCAGTCTAATTTTCTTGCCAAAAATATATTGTTTTTAACTTTATATTACATTCTAAAAAGAGGAAGACTAATCTCTAATTTTTTAGACTACAAGATTTTATTTCAGCATATTGGATTACATAAAATTTTACATTCACATTGGTAAGATATCAGTGCCTGAAAGATGGGCAAATGTCTCATAATGATTGAAAAGGAGGATTCAAAATAAAAAGTAAAAGCAACAAGGTTTATATCATTATCCATTGATGAGGTAATAATGGTTGACAACATATCATGGGTATATATGCATGTTTATACATTTCAAAACCATTCAAGGCAACCTCACCTTTTATCTGTACATAAAATGACTTAAAATTATAATGTTGAAAACCTTTGCAAATTGGTCATTTCTAATTTGATGGATATTACTTGGATGAGTCACCATGATATAGGTACTAAGTTGGTTTGTATTGGTGTATATGGTGCATTAGTGATGTAGGGGAATATAACAAGTTTGTGTATTTGCCTAAAAACATTATTTGCCCCATATATGAATCCCATCCATTGTATGGCACATAGAATCAATTTTGCTTACAAAATTATAAACACATTCAAAAATGTCTCAAAAGTGGAGGAGTTTATCCATGACTTGCACGCGTACATGTCATACAATCCAAAAAGGTTTTTAGAGTTTTAGAAAATTGGAATTGAAGTGACTAATGGAAAAAAAATATTAAAAGATGATGATACTAGATGGATTTCCATGTATTAGTATGCATGTAGGATATTTGAATAATATCAATCATTGCTAGGTTTTATTTTTAAGTATAGGATGGAGGTTGACAAGGAAAAATATTTATTGAAATATTTGATAGATTTTGAAACTCTGCTAATATTATGTGGTATTCTATACATGTTGAAGGAAATTCATTATTTGATGAAACATGCACAAGGGAGATCAATATATATTGTTGACTTCATACAGTTGAGGAAATAGGTTTGTCTATCTCTAGATATATTAAACTACTCAAATGAAAGTTTTAAGGGACCAATATTTAAGAGTTGGGAAATGTTAACAAATATAAAAGACCCTAAAAACTATTTAAAATTCAATATTGATGATCATATTTGTATTTTTGTTAATGGAAAGGAGATACCAGTACACACTCTCCAAAGATAAACTAATGTAGTTGGATCATAATTTGAATAATTAACTATAACAACGGTTCTATATGATAATGTCATATGTGACATGTGAATGAAATTGAGAGATATTTCAAAAAACTTATCTACTGAAATTTGAGATGATTTTTAAAGGGATGAGTTGCTTGAAGCCACGAGGGTGGTGAATCCTACATTTTGGAATAGTATAGAGGGTGAAGAAAGAACAAGTAATTTATTTATCAAATACATGGGTACTCTCGCTAAACATTTTAGTAAGTATATAGAAATCAATGGAGAGGAAGTTGAAGGTATTTTGTAAAAGGATTTACTAAAAAATAGTCAATCTTTTTTGAAACTATAATGGTTGAATAATATCAGTTGTTAACTGAACCAATAAAAAAAAGTTCTATTACAAGGCTATGGAAGAAATTATATCACAATGGTGTTCTACAAGAAGAAATCAATGAATATTTTTGATTATATGAATTGTGCCAAACAATGATTTTAGGGTCAATAGAAGATGAAAGGGTATTTAGTGCATTATCTTTTGTTAAATCAAAACTTTAGAATAGATTAGATAAAAATATTGAGACATATTTGAGGTTGTATGTTTCAGGTTATGAAGTGGATGTGTTTCCATATGATAGATCAATTTCAATTAGGAGTTGTTTAAGTGAAAAAAAAGGTGTCATGAATACAACTACAAAAAAAGATAATGAATATGCTAATGAGACACTACATATAAATGTCAATGATGAAGCATGGGTTGCCAAAGGTTGTTTGAGATACCTGAGTGTTAGTTTATAACTTTGTAATATATATTTTAAATCTATCAAACAATATTTATGTTGTTTAATTCATTAATCTATTACATTGTTTATGAAATGCTTAATTGATTCAATTTGATTTCAGTTGTTTTCAATCTTGAGCTATTTTTTTTCCTATCTTTTGCAGTATACAATAGTATTCTTTAGCATTCTTTGCATTTTGAGTTACAAAAAATAGTACATATTTAGCAATCTATTTTTTCATATTTTTTGACCTTTTAAAACCAAATTTACATTGTTAAATCAAAAGAAATTTTTATACAAAAAATGTTAAACAAAAATTTAATAGCTTTAAAACCAAATTTACAATAAAATAAACCAATTGAACACTGCAATGCATTATTACACATCATAGCCTAATATGAGTCTTAAGACATTTTATTCATTCAAGAAAAAAAGTTTCATGTACATCCATACAAATAAAAATTAAGACTCAAGAGTAAGGAATCCAAAATTACAAAATATATTTTAAATATTATAAAAAATAAGTTTCCAATAATTACAAAACATAAGCATAAAATAATTCTTGAGCTCAAGTCTCATTGTGTAACAACTTGTCCTTTCACTTGTTGTTGGCTGGTAGTGATTGTGTTTTCTATGAGGATTGGGATCCCTAATTCTATAAGATCTTTTGGTGCATTACGGATATTGGCAAGAGTTACCCATTCTTCTACAGTAGCATCTCCCATTGAAAGCAATGATGATTCAGATTCAGATTTCTATTTAAACAAAACCTAAGGGTCCAAGCTATTTTCTCTACTTATTTTCTTAAATGTATTATTTTTCTTATTCAATAAAACAAGTTTTTCCTTTAAATAAATTGCCACATAAATACTTTTGCATGCACTCCTCAGATGCATGTCAAGGACAACAACTTGGTTTTTCATATTTGTATATTTTGACTACAAATGAGCAAACAACATTTAATTAGTTAATTGTTTTAAAATAAACTTTAATTTTTTATTTTTATTTTTAAAATTACCACATACTTTTATTTTTTGGCATTTGTAAGATCCACAAGGCTTTTATTTTTTCCCCATTTATTATAGTACACTTGGGATTCTACATTTAAGTTGTCAAGCCTATTTAACATTATATCAAAAATAAAATCATTAAAGTTATTATTCACCACAACACTTCCATAAATTTCTTGGTTAAATAAAAAATCAATTTTTTAAGTTGATGTTCCACTATTAAGTGCAATCGATTACATTGATTGTCATTGCAAAAATAGGCATTTATTTTCTGAATCAATACTTTTGCCTAATATTCCCATGTTTTTAAATCATCAAGGTTAGGAATAACAAAATCATTAACATAAGCTTTAGTAATATTCACCAATAAATTAAAAATTGGGAAAAACTACATGGGTCATCTATTTATGGAATCTCTTCTACAGGACTACCTTTGGTGCTGCTAGGTGGAGAGCTAGGTGTACGAGGTCACTATAAAGGCTCCATGGACTAAGATCCATGTATCATATCATGTGGGTTAAAAAAATCTATGGGTGTGCCATTGTCAATTCCCAAATACTCCTCATCTAGATCAATATCATGAAGAATTATGGTTCCCATTACACTACATAGACCACCAAGTGAAAAGTTTGGAAAATCAGAAGTTGTTACATGAACAGTGGCATGGTACTTTGTGTTAGCATAAATAAACATTTCCCAATTCTAGTATTTATAGGGTCAAGATGGGGTGGTGATAGTGGTGGTGGAAAATTTTTCCTTTGAGAAGAAGATCGACCAAAAAATTGGAATTAAAATCACTAAAATGACAAATAAAATAAATACAATATTAAATTAGCATTTAGTAAAAATGAAAAACTTAGTTTTATTTAGCACATCTTGCTCTTGCTATTGTAGTTGAATTTTGAAAGGTCTACCAAACCCCCTTGGTGTTTGCAATATAGATTGCATTACTATATATATATATAAAAAGTATTAAAATATTACAATGATAAAATTTTCATTTTTGTTAATTCAATCAACGCAAAGATAGTTTAAGAAGCTATACTATCCACATGAGTGGAAGGCTATGTTTAAGGTGCAATTGAACTCCACATACATTTTATTTTTACTGATTGTTGCTTAGATATCTACAGAGATGATTTTGTATCTTCCTCCATGTCTGTTTCTACAATGGCCTCAAGAGTTTAATGTCCCTTAATTGTTGCATTTCTTTTGGTGATTATTTCATTTAATTTTTCTACAAGAAATAATCAAAATATTTTTAAATTAATGAGATCAATATTTATATAATTATTTGAATATAATTATAGTACAAAGTTCAAACTAAAACTCAAACTGACCTCCTGAGCTTCAAGGGAGAGTGCATTAACAAACATTGTGGGATTGAGAGTAGTTGGAACAATTATTGCTTAAAAATCAAAAAATGCCTCATGGTAAAATACAATGATATAATTAGAATAGAAAATTTGAGAATTTTCATTATGCAAAGAAAAGTTTATATATCTTTAATTCTATTAGAAATGAAAGTGTACCAATCAAACAATTGAGCATCAAGAGTATGAAGAATATAGATAAGACCCCAGAATGGAATGTCTAATGTTCTACCTTGAAAAACAATTATTACTTAGAAAAGTCCAAGCATCCCTAGTAAAAAAGGATTTTTCCCACATTCAACTCTTAGCCCCCCTTTACCATGACATTGAGGATATATAAAAAAAATTAACAAGGAAGAATAACTAACAAAAGTAAAACTAAACAAAAAATTGATTAATTATAAATTTAAAAATGTCATACCATCCAACTGCAATGCATAATGGGAATCCAAATATTTTTTGTCATCATCATTTAGCAAGGCCTTTATTGTTACTAGGTCCCCATCATTGTAAGGTAGACTTGTCAGTCTCTGGATATCCTCTAGATGGATTCCAAATGAAATATTACATGAGCTCAAGCTCATTTTAAACTAGGAGGAAATAATATCGACGCGTTGTAATAGAAAGATCAACAAATAAATATCTATTTCATATTATGGCATGTAGATAATGTCATTAAATTTGTAAGGTTCCACCCATTGATTGCATGTGTCTTCTTGTTGTATAATCCTTTATATGATTGTGCATGTTAAATTTTAGAAAGTAAGTTTGGTGTTTCCCTATTTGCCTCCATTTGTAGCTACGCCAGATGAGGTCTAGGTAATAGAAGTCATGGGTGCCAAGTTTATACTAAGATGGGAAATAGGTTTGTGGAAGTCAGGAAGATAGAGAGAAAGAATGGCAGGAGAGTAAGAAATGGGGAAAAAGTGCAAAATGAGGTGTGATTGGAAATTTTATAAGCATCCAAAGGGATATGGTGAACATGTACAAGGCACAAAATATCACTAGCAGCTGCATGTCATGGCTGAGGCATCCATATGTTAGTGTCATGCATCACCACCTTGAAGATACATGTCTATCCAACATGAATGACCATCTATATGATGTGGACATGTCATGATACAGATGCTTATTGGCCCCTGGTAGGTTACTATCATGCATCTACACCATGAAAGTGATCATCTAAAGGATGTAGGTGGTTATATATAACATGCAAATGCCTGATGATAACCTATTGACACACATATACATTATGTATATGACCATCTATAGCATGTAGGTAGTCATCTACATCATGTAGATAGCCATCTATTTGGTGTAGATGCTCATCAATATGGAACCTATTACTATAGTGCACTTGCATTATGCAGACAATCATCTATAGTATGAAAATGGTCATCTACATACTATGTATACATATTGGCATGCTACCATCATGTGTTTGTACCATATGCTCATCTGCATCATATGCTCACTTATCTGTATCATATGTTTTCTTTCATACATCATACAGTCATTCAATTATACCATGTAGACATTCATTTATAATGTGAAGCTACATGCTTATGCCATGCAAATGTTTATCTACATCATGTAGACACTCATCTGTGATAGAAATGCTAACATTTGAACTGTTCATTCTCTCAAGGGTCAAAAACTAATTAGGCTAGGCTTGTATGATTTGTCGTGTGGCATCACATGATTTTCCTGAACAACTATACGTCTTTTAAATTGATTTACCACCATTTTGAATCCAAATCCCCTAAGAACCTCCAAGGATTTTTTAATATAACCCTCTAAAATTAACCCTGCTACAATATAACTATAGAAGGAATAATTTTTATTTATAACTTTGGGATTGATATATTGGTATAAAAAATGCCCCAAATATTTTGAAGTGGTCATTTTCATCATCCTTCAGTTATAAGTTAATTTTTTACAATACTACTACTACTACTACTACTACTACTACTACTACTACTACTACTACTACTACTACTACTACTACTAATGATAATAATAATTATTATTATTATTATTATTATTATTAATTATTGAAACATAGCATATGTATTTTAAGGGATTGTACCAGAATGACCCCTCATGCTTGACAACTTCATCGCTTTAGGCTAACACATTCAATTGTGGAAACACAACATGGCCACAACCTTTAAATATGAAGGTTGGAAATTCTTTCCACATCCAATTTGAGATAATTCCTAGTGCATGACCAAAGGATCAAGGAAAAAATATAAATCTCTATCACAGTTGCAAGGTTGAAGCAGCATGATAGACAAAAATCTTAAACTTTGATTCTGAGCAACCAAAGTAGATAAGAATTACCTTCATGCCATCAAAAAGAGGTTTATAGGATGTTTCACAACATAATTAAAAATGGTATTGATAAAATGCAGGCTATCATGTAACTATGGAGGTTTATTTTATGGCCAATAAGCAAGATGGAAGGTGTAGTCAGCAATTGGGCCTAGGTTTACAATGTATTAAAGCCATGACAAGAATGTTTCACACCAATCATTAAATAATTTTTTTTTAATCAAAAATATAAGTAAAATCATATTATTTGTAGGTTTATGATGATTTTGTTCATATATTTATTTTCTAAAAATGAATAGAGATAGGGACATTATATGTAATTCAATAATTTCATATAATACCTACTAACATATAAAAAAAACTAAATAAAAACAAACTCCTAATAAATAATGTTTCCTAGTATATTATCCCTTGGGCACCCATACAATGAGTGTATAGACTGATAAGTGAATACTAAGTAATTCACTATTTATTTACTTTGAATAAACTTCTCATTGGATTATGTTTCATACTACTTCACAATATGACACCCAAATTATTTTCCATTATCTTATATTCCTTGGATGAGGATGAAAAGTAACACTAAAACAAGGGCAAAAAGCATGGGGAGTGCACAAATATCATTCAACTCAAGAATCCTTCTCAAATTAATAAGCTTTCTCAAATGGTATCAAATTTTAATAAAATATTTATAGATGGAAATATAAAAATCATCATGTTACAAGAATGGCTCCCTCACATAATGGAGAAAAGGTTGTCACTATGCATTAACACTAATATTAGCTGCTAATATGATTTCAATTATGTATTTGTGATACATATATGATATTTTCATGTAAGTGGTTTAATTAAAATTAAATATTAATTATGAGATTGATAACACTTTTCTCAGCGCCTTTATAGAGGCCTTTAGCTACATAACATAATATAATGATTATAGTGTGTACTATCTCACCTAAACAAGACTTTCTTTTTCTCCTTCAATACCCAATCAAAATATAAAATAGAGTACCAAAAAACAATAACAATGAGAATAAACATATAAACAAAAGATTTTCCAACAAGTTGTTAATGCATTGGAAACATCCTTCATAAGTAAAATTGCACAACAATAAGGGAATTCAAAAAAATATCAATTTTTTTTGCTAACATCCTTTCAAAAAGAAATTGTGCAATAATAAAAATATTAACAATATTTTTGAGTAAGATGATAACTAAGATGGTCGGTAAAGTCAATATCATTGCTTCTTTTATACTACTATACTATCAAAGAAATATCAAAAAGCTTTGCTAACATCCTTTTCAAAAAGAGATTGTGCATCCTTTTCAAAAAGGAATTGTGTAATAATAAAATATTAACAATAATTTTTGGGTAAGATGACAACTATGATGGTTGATACAATCAATATAATTCCTTCTTCTATACTACTCTACTATGTTCTACTTAGATATTTCTTCTCTCTTTCCCAAATACAACTCTGTAGCATCCCCCTTCTCAATGCCAATCATGTTTTTTTTATTGGCAACTTTCTCACCATAAATATGATCAGGACATTAATTACAACATGGGTTTCTTATCCCCTCAACTTATTTTTCCATTTTAAATTTTACAACATTTTAATCCATATGGTTTCCTTACTTTCTTGTAGGATTTGTCAAGCTTGTATTATATCACAATTTATGATTTCTATTTCAAGTTCCACCAACACCTTTTTAAGCTTATATGCATTTTATTTTTAAATGTTTCATCCATTATTATCCTTTGTTTTAAAAATTGTGAAGTTATAGCTTTGTGTTTTAGTGCCTTTATCTTTTCCCATGCTTAAGCTTATTTAGGTTATTAGCCCTTTTCAAAACATAAATTTTTTTCATATTTAATTGTGTGCCAAACCAACTCAACTAGATTATGAGGTACACATTGTCATATAATTTATTGTTGGGAATTTTGTTAGTTGTGGATATTCATTGTCACAACTCCTATTTTTTTGGGTTGACTTAGATATTATTTGATAGAAATATACATACCCTTACCAACTCATCTCTTCATCAATATACATTTATTGTCATTAGTATAAACTTGTGATATTGCACATCAACTAAATACATCACTATACCTTTATGGTATGACAAGTATAACATTAATTTTGATAATAAACATAAATAATAAAAAATACCATCATCCACTATGGTAATCATAGTTGCATATGCCATATCATTGTTTTTAAATTCACAGAGTAATATAAATCCATGAACATAATTAATAACAAAATATAAACAAACTCTCATATATGTTCTAGCATATTAAGTTACTTCATCATGTGACAACAAAGTATATGTCTATGAAATCAAAATAACATCATAATAGATCAAAGAGGGGGCACTTGAGATGATAAAATAGGTGTCTCATAGCGGGGCACTACATAGAATTTAAATTAAGAGCTTATTAACACACAAGACAACATACAATATTTGTAAAATAATTTATAAAATAGGCACACATAGTAACAAAAGTGAAAAAATGGGGAAAGGGCCTAGAAAGACACACTAACCAAAATTGAATGACTTGATCTTGGTCATGATCAAGATTGAATTATTATTTTTTGGTCAATAACCAAAACTGATGAGAATAGAAACAAAGGATGGAGGAAACAAAATGAAGAATCATTAAACACTAAAGAGAGAGAAAATATTAAGAATAAACAGAGAGAACATGGCCACATATAGGAATAGAGATTCACAAGAGAAACAAATGTGTAAAAAGAGTCACAAGTATCATAGAATTATAAGAAAAATGTCAATAAGAGCCAAATATCCAAAAGTACATTTTTTATGGTAAAGGGGTATTAGGTCAAGAGAGACTGCATTAAATCCCAAAATAAATGCACAAGTGAAATCTAATATAAATATAGTAATATAAAAATAAATACAAATCTAATTTGTGAAAAAACAAGAGTTTAAGATGCTTAAAACTTGACAAAGAAGGTTGGTAGAGAAATACCTGAATTATGACTTACCTATGCACTGGGAGTTACTAAAAATAATGAAAAACATATCATGAGGTAATTAAAAAATATAACCATAAAAATGACAATTATTAGATGATGTGTAGAAAATGACCACTTCCAAATTGGTTCGATGGTACCTGACCACTTTCAAACTGGTTTGATACTCCTTGTCTAGTTAAAAACTCTCTGATAATGTCAAAATAATTTAAAACTGAAGATATATTCATCAACTTATGATTAACAAAAACCTTTATTAGATTTTTGATTTGATAAACAAAAATTTAAGAATTCATTCTCATTATTCTAAACCTTAATTCATTCTAAGAAACCTTGCAAGAGCATAAAACATTGGTGTAATTATAAGGGGTCTAGATTAGTTAGACCCATTTTCTCAAAAAATGTGACAATAAACACTAATGTAGTCTAACAAGAAATATTGTGTATATGAATATCCCGCTATTTATCCATGTATATTATGCAAGCAAGTAGTCAATTATATACATTTTTTCACTAATCTTTCTTTTGGTATAAGTATGTTGTTGTAACACTGCAATAAATAGTCATGCAACAAAAAGAAGATTATATGTGGATAAACCAAATCACTATCACTATGATGTGTGATATCTCCATGTGATTCTTGATTCTAAATACATTAACATGCTTATGTATATATATACTTCTTGAATTCAAGTTAATACCTTATCAGCATGCAAACCAACCTTGTGGAAGCAAGAAATTTGATAATCATGGCACAATAAACCATACAAAATAGGGAAAATGATCCAAAAACCCCACAACCAACCTAACCACTATCAAAATAGTTCGATAGAGGGAAAACTAGTATGACCTAGTTCGATACTAGTCAAGCTTAATAAAAACATTAAAACATAAATCTAGTGATTTAAGGAGCATCGTGAGGCAAACAAATAACTAATATAAACATTCTCAAACATTATGGATTGCATGGTGATATTACTATTGACCCTCAATATCCCAAAAGTAAATATGCAAGATCAAGGGAAAGTTGATCAGAGCCCAACACACAAAAACATGTGCCAATAAAAGCTTAATCTAAATCAACGATCCATATATACATAAACACACCAATAACATAGAAAATACTAGGCCTTTATCAAAATTATGTCTTTATACACATATATATACTTATTCCAATGCAAATGAATATTCATGTATCCAAATTATGTGTCTACATATAAATGATACACCATTTTTATCCATTTGTATTTTTTATATAATTGTCTCATTTATTAATTGGGCATTAATATTGTATTTTACATGTTTTATAATGCTTACTTAAATTTAATATATCTATTTGTATTACATTAATGATTATATAAAAATTTATATGTTAGGAATATAATTTTATTTTACTTTATTTAATCATTATATAAATAATTTGTACGTAACTAATGAATAATTAGATAATGGTAAGCTTAACACTTATATAAAATATGTTTTCAAACAATGTTATAAATTTTTATTAAAAATTTCAAATCCTAAAATGATATCCATCATAAACAAAAAAACTTATGTTAGAATTGTAGACAAGAGATCCTTATATAGATAATTCAAAGTATAATACCTAATTCTCAGTGATCGCACCCAAGGATAAAATAATAAATGAACTACTTATTAAATGCATTTGTTACAACAATTAATATATAGAACTTAATTTCACTGTTCATAAGATTATGCTATGTGGAAGCCTCAAATATGTAATTAGCATAACAAATTTGCACACACACACACACACACACACACACACACACACACACACACACACACACACACACACACACACACACATATACATACATACATATATATATATATATATATATATATATATATATATATATATATATATATATATATATATACATACATATATATATATATACATATACATATACATACATATACATTATATGTGTGTGTGTGTGTGTGTGTGTGTGTGTGTGTGTGTGTGTGTGTGTGTGTGTGTGTGTGTGTGTGTGTATATGAGGGAAAAGGGCCCTCACCCAATTACAAACAAAAATTGGCATTCAACAAAAAGCTAAAATATGAACAACCAATAGAAAACCCAGAAATAAGATATACCAAAATAGGCCTTACAACCAAAGAAGATTACATTGGAAGAACAAAGACTGGAGCTCAAAGAAATAAGGCAACAAATATAAGACATAAGCTATAAAACCCACTTCTATGCCTCTTAGAACAAAATGTAGCACCTTGTCATGCCCCTCCTTTGATAGGGACATCATGGAAGACACTTAGCCTTAACTTATTCCCGAGGGATAAGGGACAACCAAGAAGGGAAAGAGTATTAACTATTTTTGACCAAATATTTGTAAAAGGTAACTTTTTGGAAGTTACTTTATGTTTCTTATTTCACTTAAAGAGGGGACCTTTAAGGGTCATGGAGGCTTAAGTGATTTAAAAAACTATCATAAGAAAAGATCTTTTATTTATTTAAAGTTACACTCCCTTCCTCTTTTGGGTAACACACTTGGAGGGCTATAAAGATAGAAGAGGAATCATTTGGAGAGGTTATGTTATTATTGATATTCAAATATTTTTCATTAAGCACTAAAAACTTAAGCCATTACCTTGAAGATGGAAACCTTCAAATCAAAGAGATTGAGGATACAAACCCTCTTTCTTCTGTGGGGTAACTCCATTTAGAAGCTACCATTGTTCTTTAAATTTAGGAAAAAGATAAAATAAGGGTTTTTCAGGTGGGCAACTTGCTTGTGGAGGTTGGCACTTAGAGTAGTCAGTAAATCACTATTGTTGGAGGGTCATTTTGTGCACTAGCATCATTCTAGATTTTATTATGATTTTCTACAGTTGGGGTGACTTGGTATTTGAATTATGGGAGAGGGTTGTTGGGCTTTTCCAAGCCTAAATAATATTTGTAATTTTCTTACATATATTTCCCTATTTTTGAGGAATTTTCTAACACGTTAGATTGGGGAAAATTCCATATTTTATTCAGATATTTAGATCTAAACTATGGTAATTGGTATAAATTAGCATATTTTATGGTTGAAATTTCATGATTTAGTGCTCCATTAGTCATTGAAAAAATTTCAATAATGTTAATAATTTATTTCATAATTTATTAGATCATTTATGAGGTCTAAAAATACTTTTTTGGAGTTGTAAGGGCAAGTATTAATTTTTTAATTTTATTCTAATTTTGGCACCTAGGGTTTGAAGAAGAATATCCATTTTTGGAAAGAAAGACTCACTTGTTGGCTTGCCTTTTGTGTCATTTAATTCACCCTATTTTTAGGCTAATTTTGGAAGGTTGATTTCAGCTAGGGTTTTTTTGTTGGAAAAATAAGAAAACTGATTTTTACCCTAGGGTTTGTAGAAATTTTAGAATTCAGTGATTTGTTTGAGTTTGGAACATTTCAATGGTATTAAAGCCAATTTCTTGGCCAGATGTGGGGTGTGAGTGACTTAAATGGATTAACAACCTAGGTTTTTTCTCAAAGAGTAATACAAAGATCCCATTCATAAGGTAGGGATGAAGAAGAGGACAATGGATGAAGCCATGGATGAATTATTGCAATCCATAGAGAATTATCTAATGGAACTAAAGGCACTAAGTCCCAAGGTTATTGTAAGGTCTATGGGGTTAATCCCTAGACCTCAAAGGTCTCTTTTAGAAGAAGAGAAGATTTAACTACATGTGAATGATGAGATTCAAAGATCAAAAAATTTGGGGTAGCTAAGTAGTGAAATTTATTTGTTTCACAATACAAAGATTTTAGAGCAGCCAAAAGATTTGTTTCCACTAAGTAAAGGGAAAACAATGATTGAATTTTGTAAGCCATAAGAATTCAAAATACAAGGGTATCCTAGTGAAGGTCTCCAACAAGCTATGGAACAACCAATAGGGTTACAAATGGTAGCCCCTAAAGGGGAAGTAACAAAAAAAGTAGAACTTCCCAAGGTGAAACAAGAAGTTATTCAACAACTTCATGAGCCATCAAAAGAACAAGCTAAAGATATTTTATTTATATATGTTTATTTATCTTCTAAAGTTTATAAGCATGATAGTAAAGTCATAAAATATGTAATCAAGGAGCTTGAGCCAAAGGATGAAATTGAATAAAAAAGGGCATCACTTTTTATATACTAACTATTCAAGTTTGAAGAAATTGCACCAACCTTCGAATACCCACTGACTAATTTTTAGAACAACCCTACAAAGAGTCATGTGATCTAAGAAAATATTAGAAATATTAAGGATATAAGGCATGAGGACTCATTGACTCAAGTTCACAATTATTGACACCAAGAGGTATGGGATCCTAGTAATTTTTTGAGTTTTACAAAGGTTCTCAATTCTAATTTTAAATTCTTTATGGCCGATTATATGGGAATAAAGAAAAAATCATAATTGTTTAGGGTATGGATGGATATAAGCATGCACAGATTGACATTGGAAGGTTGGCATACAAAAAGAAGCTTTTTATTTGAAAACCATGGTATTCACAAGGTTGGGGGTGTGGAACACATCTCAACCCATGTTTATTCAACAAAGATAGATGAACATTATGATGGAAACCAAAGGTATGCAAATAGTTAAAATTTATGGCTTTCACTTATGTCATAATTATATTTTTGTCATCTTGGAAAACATGTACATGTTTTGGTATTTGGAGATGACTATCCTTTAATTAATTTCTAAGGTATGCTAGATGGGGCCACAACATTCTCCTTTCACATTGGTTTTGGTTTATTTGATAAACATACTCATGCAATAAGAAATGTGAGTTATAGGGATGAAGATGTTGTGTTGGCAAATGGAGACAAGCATGTTAATCAAAAGCTAGGGTATGGAGGTCTTCTAGATTTATTTTTACCACTAGATTACGGTCATCATGGGCTACATGCCAAGATGGATGTTAGAGGCCTTAATTTCAATATGGTTGATAATTTATTCATCCTATACATCCAAATCAAATTCATAAGGGACAATATATGGATTGTAGTGAATTATAACAATTTGGTGAAGGTTCAATAGACACAATTCATGATTCACTCATTAGAACCAAATTGTAAGCTTAATGCCATGCAAGTAATTACAGTCATTAAGGTGATAAATTTTCAGTTTTAATCTAATTTTAAGGGATTTTCAATCATATGGTGTGAATATAATATCAATGGGAATGTATTGATTCAAAAGACCTTCTTTATTACAAGTACGAAGGTTGTTGCCATCATCATTTTTGGGGAACCCAACAACATGCATGCAGTCCTAAAAGTAAATTCAGTCATATATTGGGATAATATTTTAAATATTGATGTTTTTGGAGCATATTTATCCATTATATATTTGGTTATAGCCAACATTATCATAATTTCACATGAGATGATGCATTACTACATCCATGATATGATGATACTTTCTATTTCACACATTGCAATACTAGTGTTTTCTTTGGAAAGCTATAATTTGGGAAATTTGATTATGTTTCCTTGGTTTAAAATATTTCTTGAAGGAAATCCGATAGGGGCAACAAGGCAAGTTGATTTTCATAAGTTTGATCAACCAACTCTCATGAAGGAAATGGGTCACATACATGGCATGTTGAGCAAATAAAAAGTGGGAAAAGGTTACCCATACAAAAAAATCAATGAATAGGGCATAGGGAGGCCTCTAAGGTATGAAAAAAACTTTGAAATTCATCCTTGCATGAGCTAGTTTCTAAGGCATGTTAGAATGTGGTTTCTATGGCATGTTAGAATGATCAAGGTTTTGTTGAAGGGAGACCATGCTAGCTTACTACGAAGGTATGAAGAGAATTATTTAATCTTTTTTCTCTAAGCCCTACAAATTTTTAAAATATATTCTTGAAATTAGTATTGAGGGAGAGTGAAATTACATATGCAAAGAGAATTAAAAAAATAAGAAATTATTCATGGGAAATTGGTTGCAAATGCACTTATAAAATTCTAAGTTTTTAATGTTAATTCAGCAAAATATATTCTAAAATGTGATGAACAAAGTGTCAACACAGCTAGATAAATGCACCCCAAATTTTGAAATCAAGAGGACACTTGGTGTTGGTAGTAGTGAAGGGATAAATGAGCAAATTCAGCTGAATATATGCCCATAGAACAAGGTGAAAAAGAGAAATGTATAACACCTTATAAGGTTTTAAATTTCAAAGAAATGTGGGTCTTTACTTGGGGATGAAGGACCAATTTATGCACCACTTCCCCAAGCTATGAAACCTCAATGTTTATGGGAATCAACATGTGCTCCCAAGATCATCAAAAGGTCTATAAGGGGCATCTATTTAACATTTCCTAGTTTTGATTTCTTTTGTTTACTTGGGTCCATAATGTTTTATTTATGTGGTAAAGACATGAAGGGTTTGTTGGAAGCCAAATTGGTGATAAATTGGTTGGCTCCATTAAAGATTTAAAAGGCTGTTGGAGGTCAAATCAGCCCACATAATAAATGGTTCAGGTTTATGAAGGAGTTGGTTCATTCCAAGACAAGAAGTCAAGTGAATATATAGACCAAGGGTGGAATTACCACTTCCACATATGAGTTTCCAGCCCTTGGGAGGTTTGAAATTGAGAGTTTGAGGGGTGGAATCAAGGGTATATGTAGTTATTATGAGTTTCATAAGGCAAAATACACTTGGGAAATCAATATTTTAAGAATAAAAATCATTTAGAGGTCTGATAAGGAGGATTTTAGGGGTTGTAGCATGCCTAACAAAGAGGATTTTACATCCATACCCCATAAAGAAGACATTGCCAAAGATACAAAAGTGAAAGGGAAGATATTTTTTTGGACTAATGTGTTTACTTCTTGTGCAGATGTTGATATAAGGTAAATCAAGGCCCTAATACTTGAAGATCACCTTGCTGAAATACATTTTTATAGCCACCTTTGTGATGCCAAATCTGTTTTTTTTCTTGTTTTCACCATCTTATGGGTTTTTTCGAATACTTGGGCTCAATGACAAGAAGAAAAAAGATGTGGTACTAATATTTTTTCATTTTCATATTGTTTGAGAATTAAGGGAACTTTATCTACAACAATAAAAAGCTTTATCAAGAGGGGAATTTTCATTGGGAAGGGATTAGGTTTGAGTTTTTCACAAAGCCTAAGGTGGAAATAACACTTTGGTTACTTTATTTTGCTTGAGTACAAGCAATATTGGGTAGGTAGGTTTATCATGTCCCTCTTTTGATAGGGACATCATGGAAGACCCTTAGCCTTAACTTATTCTTAGGGGCTAAGGGACAAGTAAGAAGAGGAAGAGTATTAAGTGTTTTTTATTGAATATTTGTAATTGGTACCTTTCTGAAAGTTACTCTATGTTTCTTATTTCAATTAAAGAGGGGACCTTTAAGGGTCATGGAGGCTTAAGTGTTTTAAAAAATGATTATAAGAAAAGGTCTTTTAATTATTTTAAGTTACCATCCCTTCCTCTTTTGGGTGCCACACTTGGAGGGATATAAAGGTAAAAGAGGAATCATTTGGAGAGGTTATGCTATTATTGATATTCAAATATTAGTCATTAAGCATGAAATACTTGAGACATTTCCTTAAAGATAGAAACCTTCAAAGCAAAGATATTGAGGATGTAAAGCCTCTTTTTTCTATGGGACAACTCCATTTAAGAGCTACCATTGTTCTTCAAATTCAATAAAAAGACAAAATAAGGGTTTTTCAAGTGGGTGACTTGCTTGTGGAGGTTGGTACTTGGAGTAAGGAGTGAATCACTATTTTTGGAGGGTCATTTTGTGCCCTAACATCATTTTATAATTTATTAAGATTTTCTATAGCTAGGATGACTTGGTATTTGACTTGTGGGAGAGGGTTATTAGGATTTTCTAAGCCTAAATAATATTTTAATTTTTTTACATATATTTCCCTATTTTTGAGGAATTTCCTAGCACTTTGGATTGGGGAAAATTCAATATTTTATTCAAATATTAATATCTGGACTATGGTATAAATTGGCATATTTTATGGTTGAAATTTCATGATTTAGTGCTCCATTAGTCATTGAAAAATTGTCAATAATTCCAATAATTTATTTCATAATTTATTGGATCATTTGTGAGGTCTAAAATTACTTTTCTTGGAGTTATAAGGGCCAGTATTAATTTTACAATTATCTTCTAATTTTAGTATCTAGGGTTTGAAGAGGAATCTTCATTGTTGAAAAGAAAGACTCAATGTTGGCTTGACTTTTTGTGCCATTTAATTCACCTTATTTTTAGTCTAATTTTAGAAGGTTGATTTTAGCTAGGGTTTTACTATTGGAAAATTTAGAAAATAGATTTTTACCATAGGGTTTATAAAATTTGTAGTGATTTATCTATGCTTGGGATATTTCACACCTTATTGTTGCTGGAGTCATTGATGGTTGATCCTTTTGGAAGGAAGTTCACGACCAGGGAAATAAAATCAAACACTCCACATTCCTCCCTATTAGTTTTGTTGATTAGAATGAAGATCAATGGAAGCCTATTGGTATCCCTATGTTGCATAGTGTTCAATCCTTCAATCGTAAGTAATTTCAAATCTAACAACTTAAGGAAGTTGATAAAGCATATTGATAAACTATAATTATAAATCATATTGTTGTATTGCTTATTACATTTTTTCAAGGTACAGATCATAAAAACGTTTTGTCCTTTTTTTAAAAAAAATATAGTTTATTTTTCTTATAACTTTTATACCTTGCCCCTTAAATGTTTGTATATTTATATACATTTTATTTGAATTTGATCTTACTTGGATAAATGGAATGGGTTGATAAAATATTTGTCAATATATACTTACTTGGATGGGAAAAAAATGGGATGCAATTTTACTAGATTGTGTAGAGAAGTAACTTGTGTATTCAAAGCTAATTTTGATTATTAATTGTTTACTTGTAAACCAAATCATGGTTAATATTTATTGATTTATAAAATTGAATGAATCAATATAAATTAAACTTATCAAAACATTTTTGGTCTTGTTATATTAAGCTTAATGTTTTTTTTTTTTTTGGGGGAAATAAATTGTTATAGACTTTAAATTACCTTTGAACAAAATTCATTTCTTTACTCAATTTTATAATGCAAATAATAATTGAATTTATTTGAAGTATCAAATAATGCAAAAGGTCCTTTATATTGATTGTAAGAAGCTAAGATTCAAATGAAGTACAAGTAATATGCATTATACATAAAGCTAGTATGTCATTACTAACAAGGAAAGCTTACAACCATGTTCTTATTAACAAGGAATGCTTTAAAAATATCACAAAGAAGCCAACACAACTCTTATAATGAATCTTATCACTTTAAAATAGCATTACAATAGGCATTGATGAATCCATTTAACCTCAATAATTGCATTTATTGCAATATGCAACAATTTTACATTGTTTTAAATCTTGTACAATTTAATCAATATTTTTAGAAAAACATTTTGGGTAAATATTTTCATATCTAAATTCATAAATTCATTAAAATTTGTAGACACCAAAATTTTTCACATGATGGTTCCAAATGTCGCAATTCCCCTAGACCACCTCAGGACCCCCTTGGGCCCAACCATTGGCCTTTTGATTAGAAACTAGGACTATCTTAAGTCAGTTAACCTTCTATCTAAAACCCATCTTTTAACCAACCCTACCTTTGACCCCTGACTACCAATGATTATGGTGATTGTCAATGGTCACCTTGATTATTAATGGTTAGGTTTCATCATCCAAACTAACTTAGCTCACCCTTAAATCCAACTTGATTTTCTATAATTAGAATGTCTAATTTGTGTACAAAACCATGCATGATGAAGTTAAAATTAGATAATAAGTTAGACCCCTTTTTAACATCTTGTTTCACATCTCCTTCCTAGCCTATAAGAAGAGAGGAGTAGGAGGTGAAAAGGGATCCATCCATAACTATCAAGAGATTTTGCATCTAGAGCTTCTTTTTCAAGTATTCTTCTATAATTCTAGTAATCCAACCATCAAGATAGAGAGCCAATTTTCCATCATCCTTTGGTTGATATCCAAGTACCATTACTCTATTAGAATCATGTTAGACTCCACCAATGAGTTGATTGCCTCAACCATTAATCTGATCAATATTTGGTAAGCTAAGTATTTGTTTTCAATCTATCAATTACTTTGTTTGTATTTCATAATTATCCTATCACAAACCATCTCCCAATATTTTCTTTTGTAATCTCATCAATCTTACCCTTTATCAACCCAGACCTAACACATAGTAATCATCGATGATCATCCTGACCACCGATGGTCTGTCTAACTGTCGATGATTTCCTTAACCACCAATGATCACCCCAACTACCGATGGTCATCTCAACTATAGATGATCACTATGGTAGGAAATAACAACAAACTATTTTCACCCACTTACCCTCAACCAAATCCACTTTTATATTTGTCTGCCTATTCTCAGACCCCCAACCTATTTTATGAAGCACACCCAACCTGTTTAGCATTAGTATCAATTTTATCATTGCTATATTAGTCATTTTAACCATTGTATTTATCAAGCATTCCTTATGTTCATTTTTAATACATTTTGATATTGATGAAATTACTTTATATTCTATTTTATAAATTTAATTGTCTAAAATATGTAGATTGATAGCCTCCAAAGAAGTTCATGATTCTAGGATCTAACTAGAACTAGGCAATCCACCTAGCTATCTATCTAACCAACCATTTTATTTAGTATTGTCTTATTTTTAGGTCATCCTCCCAAGCCAAAGAAGAGCTATTCACAATCATCTGATTCAATGCATGCACAATCAAACAAGTTTTTCAACCATACCCATATCTAGTTTATTTTTCTTCATTTCTCAAATATAAGCTAAAATTCACTGAAACATTTTGGCATGATTGGTGGGACCTTGAGTCTCTACCCAAGTTCCTTTTTTTTACATCTATATACTTTTCTCCATATTCTATGCTCATAAACAAAATTAAAATTTCTTTTGGGTTTAAAATCAATTACATACATTGATTACTTGAAAGTTTAGCTCACAAAGTTTAAATTAAATCAAAGTAATTCAATCATAGATTCACTTTTGTTTCACACACTAAACCAAACCACATATAAAAATCAAACATTAAATAACTTGAGACAAGGCCCAACTATGATTTCTAGAGGTCACCTTGCCCTTTCTCGATGATCCTACTTGGAGGTCATTACCAAGGGGAGAACTAACTTAGTTCTCTGGTTGAGTATAAACTCTAGAAATCAATATATATTGGCTAAGCACCCAACACCCTTATCATTATGATGTGTGAAGTGAGGGGGTAGGCCCCAATACCAAGCCACATGTTGATTCCCAATACAGATCCTTTTGAGAGCCTAAACACAACCTAAAACCAGCCATAGACTTATTTTCTATTAACCACTCTAAAAACCAATATCAGTCACACCATTTCTTGAAAGCTTAAGGCATAAGCCAAAAGAGTGACTAAAAATAACTTTAGGACTTGACATAATTTTTAGTGTGTGTTTGATTTCCTTGCTTATTTCTTATCTTCTCTCTATTTGAGTGGTGAGATTTTTTGTATATTCTCTCTCCCTTATCTTATATGGTTATAACTCACTAGTAGGAAAAGAACCTAGTAGAACAAAACCCATCACCAAGCTGATCAACTTCTTCTACCTCCTCATCTATGGAGTATATTTTTGAACTAGAAAACTCTCTTTATGCTTTGGGAAGTCCTTTCCCTCAGGAAGTTCCCCAAGGAGATACAAACTTTACCACATTCTTAGATACAAACCCTGTGGCCCTTTAACATTATTTTAACACCATGCCTCATCGTGCCCCTACTTTGGTTCCACCTATGGACCCATCTTATGGCATGCCTTCCCACCTTATGGGAAACACTTTTATTCACATGGTCACCACCCAACCATTGACTACCCAAGCTTCTTAATCTACCAATAATCCCTTTGATACTATTATGGAAAACCAACCTACCCAACCCACAAACACAGTCATACCTTTTACCCCCACCAACAACTCCTCTACCTTAGGAAGAACCCAATTGCTAACCACCTATACTCCCCTCACCATGGAAATACCTACCACTATTATTGCCAACCTTCCTTTGGCTACCCCCAATTCATTAGTCACTACTTTACTTCAAAATCTTGTGGTGTCTATACCTTCCACCTTACCACCAATCAGTACAAAGGTCACTACTCTTATTTTTATTACCAACCCAACCATAGCTTTTACCTAACATGTGCCCATTATACCAAACTTGGGTTACATCCCTAGCCCACAAGGGCATGCACCTATACCTACTACCCAACCACCTACATCCACCTATCCTTACATAGTATTTAACCAACCACTAGTATACACATATCAATATGTGGTAGCTTCTCAACCCCCTGCTAATTATCAATATGTCACCCAACCACAACCAAAATATGCACCTTACAACCTTCCAAGTGCACAACCCTAAATAGATATAATGAAAATGCTCATGGATAAAATGACTAATTTAGAGTCATCCATTTTTGGGGCTCACAATATCCTATCATATGATCAGATCTACAATAAACCTATCCACCCATATGTCCTTATCAAACCATATCCTCAGTGGGAAATTCCCAAGTTTTCTAAAATTCAATGTAAGGAGGACCCCGAATAGTACCTCAAGGTATTCAGGCATGCATGTTATTTGATTGATTATGATGATGCCCTCCTTATTCATACCTTCTTGATGTCCTTGTCTTGTCCAACATTGGATTGGTATAGTGCCATAAAAACAAATTCCTCTTCTCTTTCACCTAGCTAGCCCAATTTTTTTTGAATCACTTTTCAATAAACATCTCCAAGAAATTTTCCATCATTGACCTTTACTCTATCTGGAAATTTGATGACGAATATATTAATAATTTTATATCCCATTGGAGAAGCTTGATCAATCAACTTTCCTTTTCTTTACCTCAACTAAAACTGATAGAAATTTTTTCTCAGGCATGTACCAAGCACATCTCTTCTACATCATGTGTCCATAGCTTTAGAACCTTTGACAAAGATTTTATTATGACATGTAAGTTAGAAAATAGAGCCATTGATGAAGGAAACTTAAAGCTGAAAAACAAAAACTCTACCTACAAAACAAATGAGGCCTCTTCCTCTAAACCAAACAACCAAACCAATACCAATGCACTAATTAATGGAACTACAAATACAATTATCTTTAAGACCACTCTTCCACCATCTATCAAACAATCAAATTCTTCTAACTCCATAAATTAAAACATGAGAAACCAAAACTATAACAATCAGAAGAAAAATTTCACTCCACTTGGGGAGTCTTATGCTTCAATCCTAGAAGTTGTTGAAATTTAATATCATACAACTTTCACCTATCAAACCCCCTCAACAATTTGATTCTTCTCATCTTGCACCTAGTTAATACAATGTGAATAACCTATGTGATTCCTATCAAGTAGTTGGGAATGACATTAGTAGGTGTAATACCTTAGAAAATGTTGTCTAAACCCTCATTGATAAGGGGGAACTCATAATGGACAATCCCAACGCACCTTCAAACCAAGCCTTTGAATTTTTAGACAACCTTTTCCCAATCATGTACCTACCAAAAATTAGAGCAACAAAGTTGTGTTAGGATAAAATAAAACACAAATTTATTTCCAAATCACATATAAGAGAAACTATGAAACAAATCAATCAAACATGTAGAAAATAATCATAAACATGAACAAAATAGGAGACACCTTTAACATGGTTCACCCAAGATGGGCTACATCCACCAAACTTGTCCAGTATACTATTTTTTTTAATACAAGGGAGAAACAAATCCTGCAACAAACCTTGTTACACCTCTCTACCTTTTTCTACCTCCTCTTTGTGTGCAATCTATTTTTCCTTTCATCTTAGCCATGTAACAATACATTTTAGGGCAAAAAACATATAAACATAACCTCTACCATCAGATCTAGAAACCTTTAATCAATGGCCCAGATTGACTATGAAATTATAATTTTACAAGGCAATTTTCATAAAATTTTCACTTTAGGGGAATTGCCCCTAAAACCTCACCTTTCAACTCCCCATGCCATCATGGATACAAAGAATGGGATCCAAAACCCAGCTAAAATAACATCATATTTTCAACCTCTGATCCTGGAATACAATCAAGCTCCACACCTAACAAGCTGAGTCTTTTTATGACACCCATACCATTAATATGGTTCTTGACACACTTATTAATGAAGAACTTATTGCCCAATCTACCTATTATTTTCCCTAGCCACTTATTGTGTTAGTGGAGTTACCCTCTCTTCCTTTGGAGACCCAAACTAAGGAAGCACCCCTTTCTCCTCTTCCACTTCTTGAAGTAGTGGAGTCATCAACCCCTCTTTCAACTGACATACCAAAGCAAGAAACCATCACCACATTACCTTCTCCTTCAACTACTGAGCAATTTACTTCCCCTTTGGAGAGCATTCCCAAGAAATAAACCACCACACTTATGCTTCCCATAGAGGAACCACTTATCCAAAACTTGAATCATTTGATTGAGGAAAAGGATGAGGTTGTCTTTCCACTTTCTCAACCTATGGGTTTATCTTTCAAATCCACCATCTAGGGAACAATACCATTCTACAAACCATTCTCTAGACTAGTTTAGAGGTTGGAATTTGTCTCCAAACCTAACATGGATTGAGCCACATTTTGGAAATAATTAAGGATTCCTTACATCACTAAATAGGAACCTTTAACCATATTATTGATATATCAACCCACCACTTCCATTATCCAGCCTCTATCATATCAACCCTACCAATCAAAACCTCTACCAACCCAATCATTTCTCAATCATCCAAAGAAACCAAGTCCTAAATAAATAAATCATCCTCTCCAACCAAACCAACTAAAAACCTTGACATCTTCCCTACACAGAGACCTAATCATCCATCTGTGAAAGTGGAGCTAACCTCACTAGACCCACCAACCAAGCACTGAACTAGATTAACTAAGGAGGTAAAACCACTAAAATCCCAAAGGTACAAACTTCTACCCCTCTAAACCTTACCCTCTATCTTTGGGCCTCATCTCTCCACTTTGTTTAGAAAGTTGACTGTCTCACCCAAAACCCCACTGTCATTATTGGTTACACTGAAACACTTGATTTTTGACACACCCATCTTCACCAAGCCATCAATAGCCAAGATAATTACCTTGAATCCCCCTCCCTCCAATTTATTAACTTCCACCTTACCAAAACCAAAACCATAAACTAAGAAAAATATATTACCCAAACCTTCTATTACCAAACCCATTTCCAAAATGATGTCTATCTCACTAACCAAGGCCAAAACCTCTGAACCCTCACCATCTTTAGTTGAGCCTTACTCAACTATTTTACAAAGGTTATTACAAGCTTATTATTTAACCTTACCTACTATTAATCCATTTTACCCTCTCGATCCAAAACCAATTTGGTATAATGACTACCAAGTGTGTTCCTATCATAAGACACCATACCATACCATATAGAACTACAAAGCTCTCCAAACCATAATCCATTAGCTCTATGATGAGGATGATCTATTAATAGAGGAACCTCCCATGATTTTGTTTCCAATCCAATAACCAACAATAACTACCCAACACCTACATACTCCCCCACTCTCACCTTAGAGTGACAAAGAACCAAGCCAATCACCTACCCCATCCCTTCCCTCCATTCATTCTATCCATGTGGTTACATGATCACATGCTCAATAAAAATATAAGGGGAAGGATAAAGTGTCTATCCCATGGACATACCCATCTTCCACCTCCCAACCAAGTCAAAATCAAACACCTTCACCATTAGCTAAACCCAAGGTATCTATCATGGGTACCTCCCAATCCAACCCCTCTGAATTAATCAAGAGAGTGGTTCTTAAACAAATTCACCAAACCAAAGTGAAGATGAGCCTATATGATTTGATTTATAATTCACCTCATCATCACTAAGTAATTATAGAGGAATTTCAATTGATAGATGTCCAACCTAAAGATCCTCAACCTCTAGTGGCCTTTATTGGTGCTATCTAAATTTTCAACCTTATCACCTTCAAGGATTTGGAAATACCTTATTTCAATCCTAATGACCCAGATCCCCCTCTTTTTATTACTTCCTACATCAACCAAACTTGTATCAAATAGGTCATGATCAATGGGGGAGCCAGTATTACTATCATCTCCTCTCATGCCTATGATCAACTTAAACTACTAAATAATGTTATGTCTAAAATCTTGGCCATCCTTTGATCTTTTAACAATACCATGGCCACTACTATAGGAATTTTTATCCTTCATATCCATGTAGGACCTCACACACTCCATGAATTCTTTTATGTAGTGGAAGGAAAATTTTAGTATAATGTTTTATTAGGATGACCTTGGATTTGCTCTATGGGTTGTGTACCTTCTATCCTTCATCATTGAATCAAATTTGAGCATGAAGGTCAAGTTTCACTATACAAACTGACCCAAGTCCCTTTTTATCATGCAACATGAATTATCGACCTAATGAAATATTCTTACCTCTATCTAGCACACCCTCATCAACCAAAGAAAATCCCTCAACCACAAAGGATGAACCCATATCTTCTTTTACTGATGAGGAATCTACTAGTTCATCCAACCCCTTGGACTAAATTCCCACCATAGACCACTTGGAATACACATTCTAATTTCTTTCACTAGGGGAGTATCACCTCCTAACCCTTAATGCTTTCCCTACTCCCCAAAAATATGGGAAACTTGACCACCAACCTGGGTGTGACCCCAATATCAGAGCCATTTTTCCCTTTGGGCCTTCAAATTATCAAACCTATTTCATCTATGGGGGAATTGATAAAACCCTTGGCACTTTTTCAACCTCTTCTTCACCTTGACCATTCACCTCTAGCTTTTCCTATCTAGATAAGCCAAACTTTTCCAAGACATACCTCCATAGGTGTGCTTAGAAAGGATTTAGTCTAGGATGATATGAGCATGGCCCACATGAGTTGATTTCCATTAAGACTAGAAAGCCTTATGAGAATCATGGCCTTAGTTTCATTCTACCCAACAAGAATAAAACCAAACCACCTACCATCATGAGTGTTGAAGAAGATATACCTTTCTCACCAACCCCTTCTCTACCTGAGTGTGTAAATGATGACATCATCCTACCTAACTTTTTTTCATCAACATGATCATTCTTATAACCCTAACTTATCAAAAGGATAGGGTGATTGTAACCATCCCTTTGACCCATCCTAAGATGATATGAGATGAATCTCCTACCATTAACATTGATCAGTGCTAGGATGATGGTTCCATCCTCGCCTATCTTGGTGCCCCACATTCTTCCATCCACAAATATCTTCTTCTAGAGACTTTAACCATGTTGAATAAATCCATCATGGATATCAATTTTGAGGAACTTTAGGACTTCCCCTCTTTCCTCCAAGATTGAATCATAACATTCACTTTGTCTTATAGTAACATGCCTAGAATCAACCCTTCCATTAATACCCACAACATAGTCATCCATTGTGATGCCAAACCTATCAAGAAAAAACTTTGATGAATTCACCCTCACATATCCCTTCTCATCAAAGAAGAGCTTTAATGTCTCCTCTCTATCAATTTCATTTAACCCATTGATTACCCCAAATGGGTATCGAATGTCATGCCTATAACCAAAGCCATATGGAGACTATGAATTTATGTGGACTTTTGTGACCTCAACATCACTTTCCCTAAAGACAACTCTCCTCTACCAAGAATCGACTAGCTCATTGATCTTATAGCTAACTACAAAATGTTATCTCTCATGGATGGATTCTTGAGTTATAATCAGATCTTGATTGCCCCTAAAGATCAACACAAAACCACATTTATCACACCATGAGGAACCTTCTACTATAGAGTCATGCCTTTCAAACTAAAGAATGTTGGTGTAACCTACCAACATGCCATGACTTATATCTTCCATGACCTTATCTAAAAAATCATAAAGGACTATATGGACAACTTTTTTGGGAAATCCAAATATAGTAAGGATCATTTAGTTTTTCTCAAGATTATCTTTGAGTAGCTCATCTATTACCATGTCTACCTCAACCCTAAGAAATGCATTTTTGAGGTCTTGTCATGCAATCTCTTTGGATTTATTATCTTCCTTCAGGGAATTGAAGTTGATCTAGCCAAAATCAAAAGAATCCTTGCCATGCCTCCTCCCACCCACCTTAATAAATTCCATAGTCTACAAAGGAAGCTCCAATCCATTCATCACTTTATCTCCTAGCTCTTAGATTGATGCTAACCCTTCCATCACTTCCTAAAGAAGGACATATATTTTAAGTGGAATGAAGAATATCAAAAGGCCTTTTATTCACTTAAAAATTACCTCCTATCCCCACCTATCCTCACCCCTCCTAAGGATGACTAGAGTTTTAACCTTTATATCTCCACCACCAAACACTCCCTAGGGGTAATGCTTGCTCATCAGGATGAAAAACACAAATAACAATCCATCTACTACATTTACCGCATGCTTTTAGAATATGAGACTCAATACACTCATACCGACAAGATTTACTTAGCTTTAGTCTTCATGACCACCAAATTTTACCACTACCTTCTTAACCACAAAGCTTATGTCATAACCAATACTAACCCACTCAATTATATGCACTCCAAGCCATACCAAAACCAATGTATGGCCAAGTGGATCATGATTTTAACTGAGTTTGAACTTGAGTTTCTCCAAAAAAAAGTTAATTAAAAGGAAATTCATTGCTAAATAATTGGTTGAAACACCATTAGTAGATAACCAACCTCCTTTTGAGTTCTGTGATGAGTCTATCATGACCCTCTCTCAGGTGGACTTCACCTTTCAAGTCACCATGTTATTTTATGAATCAAAGTGTCATCATGGTTGGGGTATCGATATCATCCTTATTCCCCTTAATGAATAACCTCTTCTTTTTTCCTTCAAGATAGATTTCAAATATACCAATGATATATTTGAGTATGAAGCCCTAGTAATCAGCCTTCAAACTATGCTAGCCTTGGGAGTCAAAATGATCAACATATTTGGTGAGTCAACTTGTGGTTAATCAAATCAATGGCTCTTACTAGTGTAAGAATGATATTTTACAATAGTACAAACAACTAGTTGATGAAATATTAACATCATTTAAACACTACCATATCTAATTCAACCCATGATCTACCAAGAAGTTCATCAACACCATGGATTCCATCGCCTCTTAGATCCCCTCTACACCCTCTGACTCTAATCTATCTATTTTTATCCATAGACTTACCAAACCTTATTATGTCAAACCATATTCTCCCACCATCTTCAATATGGAGGAGACCCAACCTAATCTTGGTATCAACAAACCTTTGGCTATCTCAACCTTACCATCATTCCTTCTAGTTTTTATAGGAATGATCAAAGAGCATTTATACAGATTACCTCACATTATACCATTATGGGGGGAATTCTTAAAAAATGTGGCTTTGATTGTCTCCTCTTTTGTTACCTACACAGTCATGAAACTTCTCATTCTATCAAGGAAACACATGATGGGATCTATGGGGGACACTTTAGTGGCCTTTTCATAGCTAAATGCATCATTTTCCTTGGCTATTACTGGCCTACCCTAAACTAAGACTATTATGATTATGTGAAAAAGTGTGTTAAGTGTCAACAAAATGCTAATTTGCATCACACACCTATCCATAGTCTTCATATATCCATTAATTTTTGGCCCTTCTCACAATGGGGTCTAAACCTTATTGGTGAGATTAACTCCCATTCTTCATAGCAACACCACTCTATCAACACCATGATAAATTATTTTACCAAATGGGTAGAGGCTATTCCTCTTATCTCTACCAAAGCAAAAAAGATTGTCAAATTTATCAACCATCAAATCATCTATCATTTTAGTGTTCCTCACAAAATTATCATCCTTAATGGTAAATATTTTTAAAACAAGAAAGTCTAGGGTATTTATGATGCATTTGATATCAAGCTCATTTTTTCATTACTCTATCACCCTCAAGTAAATGGAAAGGTTGAGGCTTCTAACAAAAATCTTAATAGTATGCTCACTAAAATGGTCAATGCATCTAGTTGGGATTAGCATTTTCATATCTCCTTCACCTTATGGGCATATCGTAATATCATTCAAACCCCTATACATGCTACACCATTTTCTCTTATGTTTGGAGTGGAGGTTGTCTTATCTCTAGAAGTCCAAATACCTTCTCTTTGCATATCTTTGTAGGATCTCATTTCTGAGGATGATTATCATCAACACCATTTATTCCAACTTGAAATACTTGATGAGTGTCACTTATTTGACCTTACCCATATTCGTTTCTATCAAGAGCATGTTAAATGTGCCTATAACAAACAACTTAAAATGAGAAAATTCAACATTAGAGACCTCATCCTAAAGGGAAACCAACATGGAGAAAAGCAAGTAGAGAAATTTTAATTTTAATTATCTTGAACCTTGTATCATAACCCACAAGTATGGATTAGGAACTTACTAGTTGTCCTCATTTAAACGCAACCCATAACTTGAGCCCCTCAATGCTTTGCATATGCATCCTTTCTTTTGTTAAGGAAGATCAATCTCACCTTTTATTTAAATTAAGCTCATCCCTTACTTTCAAACCCCATTTCATCTCCCTATTTTAGTGGCAAATAATTAAAATGAATCATGTGATTATCTATCACATTCATAGCCTAATATTGAATAATGGGTACTATAGCTCTACCCATGGCATGATTCTCATGGTCCTTTTTGTCCCTTTTCATGGGATGGATTCCCATGGGAATTTTCACCTAAAACACTTTACACCTAATTAGAATTCTTGTGATTCTATTTTTTCCTTCATAAAGGTGAACCCTTAATCCTATATAAGCAAGTCTATGTTAAGAAAAATCAAACAAAATAAAAATCCAAGTCATAATTAATCATGGGTCATTCCTAGTATTCATAGACTGCTCCATTGAAAGAAAACTATTGAAAACATGTTTAAAATTTCTCAAATTAAGGTGTAAATCTCCCTTGGACAAATATCAAAATCATAAAACAAAGCATACAAACTTAAACCACTCGCTTGAAAGATGGCTGAGTAAAGCATTTATTAAAACAAGCAAATTCTTGGAAGCTTCTTGCATCGATCAACTTACCTGACACCCAAACAATAATAAATCACTAAGTAAAAGACTCATTATCAAGAACAAAAGAGTTTTGAAAGCTTTAATCAGCTCTCATAAACAAAATAATCTTGAAATTTTTAATCATCTCTCACCAGTAGACTTCCTACATCGATCAGTCTACACTTTGTATGACATAGACTTGTTTATACTAACTCTTTGGAAACCTACAGAAGAGGCATGTTAGTCTCACAAGAAGGTTCCATCTTTCATCCATCTCCCTTTTATTTACTATAATCATGGGACTTTGAGCTCACTTGACAATATATGATCAAGACACCTTTTTAATCAACTAATGAATGCTAATGCAAAGCATTCGAAGGGCTTATGTTCCTTAATCCAATCCAAATTTAGTTTTGTTTTAGTCCATGTCAAAGAACAAGCATCATTCCCTCTTCCTATCTTCCTATGACTAGTTGATATATTCACTAAGACATTTGTCTCTTGATTATATTCTTTGTTCTCACATCTAGTGTTGTTAATTAACTTACTTTACATGCTTATCACTCAACAAAGATTAAAATAATCATAACCACAACATATCAAAATGTATCATAAACATAAATATACATCATTAGCATGTCAAAATCAAGCATCTATGAATAATTAATCAACAAACCATTTCTACCACATGTCTAAATATAAATGAGGAAGCATGTACTCATTCAATTTTCAATGTAAACATCATAATCATATCAAAATCATCATAACCATGAACATAAACAAAATACATCTCATCACATGCCTAGAATGAGTCCACATCATCATATATCATCATGAGCATAATCAATATAAAATTCATCAATAATCCACATGAACATCAAAACCATGAGTAATAAGTAATAAACAAGGATCATTCTGTAAATATTGAGTCTAACATCACAATCTATATACTAATATACATGTCTCTCTCTCTCAAAATGTACATCTCACCTCATCAACTCGTAGGCTAAAATCAAAATGATATACAACAACATATAATATATCATAAACCATGTCATGTTTATGCCCCTGGGGCACCACTATCTCCTAGAGAACCACTAGGTCCTAATGCCTATCCCCCTAAAATACTTGTTGATCCACCTACATAAGCAACCCACTACCCTATTGCCACCATGTTATCACCTTTGAAGATCCACCTATAACTTTGTAGGGATAAATTATGCCTCCTGTATCTAGCCCACTTTGGAAAATTGACATATGGCCTCCAGGTAACATCATCAATCACCAATGCATCTAGCATACCCATGAACTAATCTACATCATGAGCTCCTCCTCTTGTGTCTAAGGTGGAAAATTCATCTCTCCATTGCATGAAACTAATTGACAAATCTATCTGATCATACCCCACCCATGGTAACCCCATCAACCTTAGCATTTGAATGTTCCCATAAGCCCAGTAGTGTAAAATAAGCTCAACACTAATGCCATATTTCCTATGAGCTCTAAAGCCCCACAACTCATTGTATATCTATACAAGTAACATAGGTACCCATCCAAACATTGTGCATCCTAGTAGCATCTTGACCAACACCCCCAACATTAGATAGTAAAACATCTCAATGCTAATCTAGAATGACAAAGCATGACACTACCATCATCATCATCATCATAGTCATCAATCTCCTCTCACCCCTTACTCTCTGATAGAGCATAGAGTAGCTAAAACCCCCAACATGCCACTTGACATGATCATGGTAATATCCATACATTAGCTCCAATAAATCTTCCCACTCCTCTCACTCAATGTGATATATTAAATCTCCCCAAAGGGGAAACCATGTGATCATGTGCACATCCTATGGCAATATAGTCATCTCAATAGTGGGTAGTATAAAGTTTTTCATGGCTAGATCACATCTCTTAATGAGGGCCATGATCATCATCACATCTCATAGCATGTACTAGTAGTGTTGCATCACTTTGGGCTTGACCTTCTCCATATGTGCCCAATCCATTAAAGTCATCCCCTAGTGGATCTCTATGAAGATACAAGGTTCCTTATCTTACATTTGGATCTACCCCTGCTAGCACTCATTGTCAGCTACTTTTTTGCCTAAAATGATAAAATCTAGAGCTCATAAGTCAATAAAATAAAATGAGTCCAAAAGACTAACCTTTTTATCTTTTTTCCTCCAACCTTTTGGGGTTTACACCCTGACCGTCGATGGTCAAGATGACCATTGATAGTTGCTTTTAAGCCCCATGACCATCGATGATCAAGTTGTGGACTTTTTTCCTTTTTGCCTCAAACAAGAATTTTTTTGGAAAACCTCAACAAGCACCCACCCATGGAGACTACTTTATTCAACCACTTATACAACCTCAGCCCAGCTAACACATGTTTTATGACACCTTTTGTTTGGTCTTTTTGATCATAATGATAACATTTTCCATGTTGACCACTTTTTGATTTTGTACTAGCTTATGCATATCAAACCCACTTGTGTCTTCTCAAGAGCACTTCCTACCTCAGATACATGTGACTTCACTTGACTAGTTTGTTTTATCCCTAGGAGCACTTCTTACTTTGGGCACCCACATAATCATAGACCTTGCCTAAGAGACTTGCATCTATGAGTGCACCCAACTACCACACCTAAAAGCAATCATGTAGTCCACTTATCACTTGTCCTTCTAGTACTGACCTTTATTTTTACCAACTATGGCAACCTAGTCTATGCATAATCTTAGCTATCATACTTTTTATCACACTTCATGCATGCATTTGCACTTTAGTGCCCAACTTATCTCCAAACTTCATGATGTCCACCTTCATCATCACCTTCACCACTCATCAAAATTGCACTTCATTCTATTTTACCTCATTGACTTCCAGTTTGAGGGGGAACACCTCCTCCCACACTCGAGATAACTTAACCTTCAACTCGCAATCCATTTTTGTTTTATAGCTTGTTAATTTATACCACATAAAAAAGGGGCAAAGTGTAGACATTGGAAATCCATACATGATGATTCTAAATGTCATAATTCCCCTAGACCACCTCAAGACCCCCTTAGGTCCAACCATTGGCTTTTTGACTAACAACTAGGCTTAACCTAAGTCAATTGACCTTCTGTCTAAAACCCACCTTTTAACCAACCCTACATTTGACTCTTGACCATTGATGGTTACGGTGACCACCAACAATCACCTTAACTATCGATGGTTAGGTTCCACCATCTAAACTAACTTAGCTCACCCTTAACTCTAACTTGCTTTTCTATAATTAGAATGTCTGATTCATGTGCGAGCCTATGCATGATGAAGCTAAAATTATACAAGTTGGACCCCTTATTAACATCTTGTTGTACATCTCCTTCCTAGCCTATAAAAAGAGAGGAGTAGGAGGGGAAAACGGATCCATCCATAACTATCAAGAGCTTTTGCATCTAGATCTTCTTTTGTAGGTGTTATTCTAGCAATCTAGCCATTATGATAGAGAGCTAACTTTTTACCACCCTTTAGTCAATAGCCAAGTACCATTACTCTATTGGAATCATGTCAGGATCCACCAACGAGTTGATCACCTCAACCATTCATCCGATCAGTTAACCTATGGCAAGCAAAGTATTTATTTATAAACTATTAATTCTTTATTTATATTTATTAATTAGCCCAACATAAACCCATCTCACATAATTGCATTTTGTAATCTCATCAATTTGACCCTTTTCAACCCAAACCCAACACACAGTAACCATTGATGGCCATCCTGAATACCAACGGTCTATCCAACCATTGATAGTTGCATCAAGCACTGATGGTCATCCCAACCATTGACTGTCACCTCAAGCACCGATGGTCACTATGGTAAGAAATAATAACAAGATATTTTCATCCACTTACCCTCAACCAAATCTAATTTTTTTTTTGTTTGCCTATTCACAGACCCCAACCTATTTTCTAAAGCACACCCAACCTATTTAACATTAGTATTGATTTGTTCATTTTTATGTTAGTCATTTTATCCATTATCTTTATCAACCATTCATTGTGTTTATTTTAATACCTTTTAATTATTAATGAAAGTAATTTATATTCTTTTTATAAACTTAATTATTTAAAACATGTGGATTGATAGACTCTAATGAAGCTCATGCTTCTGGGATCTAGCTAGCATTAGGCAATTCACCCAACTATCTATCTAACCAACCATTTGTTTTAGTGTTGTCTTATTTATATGTCATCTTCCCAATCCAAAATGGAGCTCCTCATAATCATTTGATTCAAATCGTGAAAAACTAAATAGGTTTTTCAACGATACCCGTATCTAGTTTCTTCTTCTTCCTTTCTCAAATATAAGCTGAAATTCACTAAAACAAAATCAACAACAAGAATCTGCCCATATATCACTTAGTTACTCTCTAATGTTAATGTTATTTATTTTCATATCTACATTATCTACCAATAATCTTGGAGTGTCCAAAATTTAGATCAAATACAAATACAAATCATCCCAAAGTGTAAAAAACCTAACATAAAAATAATTATTTTCTCACAAACTATTTTAATCTACCAGTGTCCTCATTTTCAAACAAATATGACAATTTATAAATGTAATAAGCTTCAAATATGGTGGATTATATTTAAATTAAATTATTTTATCCATTCATAGACCATAAATACCATTAACAATAACTAAAAATATATAAATTTTAAGCATTCAAATAGGGCATGATATTCGAAAGAGATTTGCTATGAGAATGTAGTCTTGATGAATTGTTAATTATAATGTCAATTTTATTGTAATGTTAAATTGGGTATGTCTGGTCTTTTGCCAAAGCTTCTATAGATAACCTGAGTAATAGTTTGGACAAAAATTATTACATAGGTTAAATACAAAAAAGCTTTGGAAAGTGTCTTCAATAAAAAATCACTCATCTTTACATTTGATAAGCAGTGGTATCCCCTGTGGATCTCATTATAGATATGACATAAAAATGAAATAAACTTTAAACTTAGGAGGAAATTTTTTCATGTAAATTATTTTTGTGGAATTTGGTGATCAAACTCCATTTTTTATTGATATCAACAAATGTGAAATTATGCCAAAGTGATCCAGAGCCTAGGGGCGATTTAGGGAACAATACACTAAAAGGGGTTCTAGTGTGTCATCGGGTAAATGAATTTGTAATAAAATATATAATAAAAATTAGAGTACTATGCATGAGAATGAATATAATAATAAATTTATACTTTAATAACATTTATATTAATTCATAAATCTACTTATTGTGTACAAAGATATGAAACCTAGTTGGATGTGAAGCTCAACTGAAACTAAAGCTAATTCAAGAACTGGCAGCCCACCCTCGATTAATAGTTATTATACATGGTTATAAAAGTATATAATATGAATAGATGGATTTATGGTTACAATAAGAGAAAATTTTCACCCTCCATTGGTTAATATTGCATACTTTGTCCTTTTCTAGTGGTATCATAGAATAAGTGTTTAGAATTGTGTCAACAATGTTCATACTCATTAGTACTACATAAGAATTAGGTTTTTCAACCTTTTCACCATGCATCTAATACCATGATGAATCCCATGATGCATACCATCTTTAGTTTTATGTACCTATATGATACCACACAATGATTAGGTTCCTAAATCCTCTTAGATTAGTCACCCTCTATGATAAGCAATTATCTATGGTACAACAAGATAAGAGATTAGTTTTGGAAAATGTTTTGAAACTTGAGATCTACAAGTAAGCTTAAAATAGGTCTATAATATAAGTATCCTCTAATATAGGCTAAAATATAAGACCATTTTATAGCCAACATACACACAAGATGTTGATCCATGAAGTAATTTGGGGCTATAGACAAAGGTGTTTGTACAAAATTTATAATGGGAATCCTCTCACACAATATCCAATGAGATATAAGGTGAAGGACCTTTCTAGATTCTAGGTATCATTAAATGGTAAGCAAGAGATATCTAATTTGAAGGTTGTGAAACAAGAGTTGTAATAAATTAAATTTTCCACTAGGTGGTAACCAAGAGCTCTAAATAAAAGGAATGTAAGAAATGATAATAAAGTAACAAGCTTATACTAATCTACACTATCTAATGCATGAGACAAATAAATAATCTATTAACACCCACTAAATAATAAAATAAAGAGGATAATGTAAGGGATACTTACCTTGGATCAACATGTCAATGCATTAATCTCTTCATTGGCTTGTAGAACTTTGTGAGAGACTATTGTAGGTGAGGTCAAGATTTGGATAAGAATACCTAAGTGAACCACAATTTGGGACTCTAAATACTTGAATAGACCTTGTTAATACAAATCATATCTCTGATATCTTCAAAGACCTTGTGTTAACTTATCTTCCTTATGTAAGATCATTTTAACCCTAATTACTATAGTTATTCCTAAAGTGGATTTACAAGCTTGAACAAAGTGGATAAGATTTTCATATATTAAGAAATAACAAATGGGAACCCTATAAATAAGGATCAAAACCCTAAAATTAAAAACTTAGTTTTAGTTAATGTCATCAACCTAACCAAAGGAATACAAAGAATTCTAAAGAAAATAGTACATCATCAGCCCATAACATGAAACCAGCTAAAATAAGAGATCTAAAATGATATCATCAGTCCATATGATGACCCTAATCAGTGCACACAAAGGGAAAATGAGGGTAAGATGGGGAGAACTGAAACCTAGGAGGACAAATAAGTTGATATCATAATGATTTGAAGGTGGTAGTATGAAGGATAATAAATGACAAAATCTATCATAGTTTCATGAGATAACCCACCCCAATCCTAGTGTATTCCTTTTGACATCTGCTCATGGAGATTAATGTGACATAAAAAAATCAAACAAAAAAGTGTCAGTAAGTGAAAATAAAGTGTAATTCAAGCCTTGATATACCATTTTCCTTGATAAGAAAACTGATGTTCACAAGGGTCCTTGGAACATCTCATTAAGACATGCTAATGTTGTAGTCTACTAGGTTACTAATGCACTCACAATATAGGGACTAATATAACCATAGTCATATGATGGTTAATGCACATTAAGATTTATTCATTCCATTAAGCTACCTTAGATTTTAAGATCATTAAATACTTTATGAAAGACAAGTATACTTGCACAAATCAACATGCACAATTCAAAAACTTGTAAATTCTCATTCATATAGTCATATTGTAGCAGATTACTATGGCAAGGAATACATTCAATCATGTGAGATAATGAGTCCAAAATTTTACTATTAAACTAAACAAATGTTTTTAAAAAAAAACCCTTTCTTCATATGAGTATGGGATACTTATATAGTCTACATGAATTTTTGGATTCTAGTATCTTCATTTTATATTCATATCCAATCCTTAGGGAACCCCTTCCATTTATCTTTTATACCTACATGAATGTTTACAAAATAAAAAATATACATTTGTTGCATGTGTAAATTATACAAATTACGTGCAAATTAACAATTACAATCCCCTACTATCACTTTCCCAAACCTAAATAGTTGTCTTCTCTTAAGATAAAAGTCTTTGTCAAAGTGAGGTGATCCAAAAGCTTTTTCTACCCATTTTTTGGTATGTTTTGAATTTGTTTTGCCTCCTTTGGAATCTTTTTTCATAGTTTTGGAAGAATTATGGTTTACTAGTTTTCACTTCTTATGCACTACTTAACCTCCTATTTAGGATTTAAACTAAGTAACATACCAAACTCTACCTTTAATAGGTTTTCAATAGATTGGCATAACTAGATGGCCACCCTTTACAATTTGTCAACCATCATGGCCATACTCACCAAGACTTTCCCCAAAATTATCTAAAATTTTAAGAGGTTGTGATACCTTAATAGGAAGGAGGTGGTGGTGGTGGTTGCGTTATTTTTATTGGCACTAGTTGAGTGACTTTACCTAAGCTTGATCATGACAATGTGGATATTCTGAGGGTATAATCATGTTGTTATGTTGGTTGTCTAGTGAAAACTTATGATATCTATTATTATTTTTATCTACTAAATTTACAATGCCTTCTATATTGCCAATTCCTTGAGAAACTTGAATGGTATTATGTATTGAGGCTTATCGAGCACATTCTTTAGTAACCCCAAAATGTCCATAAAGTCATATTTTTAGTTACCCTAGTTTCTTAACCCATCACGTACCATAGTGACGAGTGTGCACTTGTGCCAATATTTACATGATGCCCTGCACATTATTTTCACCATAACTATGATTAATGGTCAATGTAATGTAATATTATAATCAATGGCCTATAGTATTTGTCTAAAGCACTCCATATATCTCTGTGTTTGAATAGTTGCATATGTGCTCCTTAGAAATTGTAATTTCTAGACACATATTTGGTTCATTGTATTATCTTTGTACTATAGAGACTCATGTTAAGTAGTGTTCATCTAGGTTATTATCACATATCATGCCATCATGGTTTGAGCCTTGTACACATTAGTATTGATTTCATTATTATCCTTAATCACTTATTTAAAATTTTCCTTCCAATCTAGGATTTGTATTGATATCTACCGCACTTGAATTCAACATATCTATGTGCTTGAATAGCCACAAACATGTTCCTTAGCATTCTAATTCCAAAATGTGTATCTAATCCATTACATTGTATCTATACTAAAAATACTCATGCTAAGAAATGTTCATCTAGGTTGCTATTACATTTATCACCATCATAGCTTGAGCTTTGTCCATGTTGGTCATGTTTTTAGTATTATCCTTAATCATTTATTAAAATTGTGCCTTTTAATCTAGGAGTTGTATTCATATCTACACAGTTGTATTTCTATTTCTAAGATGACCTTATATTCCTCTAATAATTCAAAGATGACCTTTTGATATCTACCCCATTTACTCATCCACTTGTTATTTTATGTCATCCACATGTTTTTCCTTCTATTTAACTCTTCTTCTGTCACTATTTTGAACCATTAATGAGTCTCCATACATTGTGTCTTTTTTAAATAAATTAAATTTTGAGTCATTGTCAATGCCTCCAATGGGAAAGTCCCTATTTCATATGGTAGAATATCATATAAAACTAATTCTTTGATTTTGAGGTTTCTTGTGATTAAATGTTTTTAGATTCTCTCTATCTATCTCCATTTTAGGTCAGACACATTTATGCCCCAAACTTCACATTTGTTAAGTCAGTAAAGGCTTTCTTAGTTTTAAAATGCCATAATTCTTAATTCTTTCATATATTTTGTAGTGAGTATAAATCCTTCCAACCCCTTGTATTCTTTAGCTTTATAGGTCTCCCAACTAATATTGTTGTGAAAGTCAATCTAGAGATACTTGTATTTTACCACTACTTCCCGTGGGCTTCCTTTGAAAAGGAAATTAATTTGTTTCTTTCTTCTCTATAGAAAAAAGATCATGAATTTTTTTTTGTTGGTATTCACTTTCATTCCAACATCTTGACAAAAGAGCTCTAGATCACTCAATTATTCTCTCAAACTATGCATTATTTTTACAATTAGAATAAGATCATCCACATATAAGAGTAAGTTTAATTTATCTAGGTGAATGCCCCCTTAACCAACTTTATTTATCTACTCCTCTATATTATCAATGTATGACCCCCAAAAAATGAAAGATTGCAAACATCCTTTATTGACAAGCACCCTAACATTCCTTCATATATTATAATTTTAGCCCTGAATTGTTTATAAATTGTATTAACTACCACTCTATACTCATCTAAAACACTAATTTCCTCCATCTCGCTCCAAAATTTACCTCTAGGTACCATGTCAAAATATTTTTTGAAGTCAACAAAGCGACATAAAACTTCTTCTCCTTGGGTATAACATAATTTTTTGATCAAGTACCTAAGAGTGACATAGTGATCGATAATGGAATGCTTCAGCCTGAAACATGCTTGTTCTTTTTCTCATTTTATTTTTTTTCTAATCAAATGCTACTTTTGTGATCTACCATGATACTAAATATCTTTCCAATGAGGGCATTGACCATGATAGTGTAAAAACTAGATAGATTATTGATGCCCCTATATTTATAAAGAGGGATAATGACACTAGTCATTTAGTTTGTCAAGAAGCCTTATTGGATGATACCATTAAATATGATTTTGATATGTGGTGTGAGGCCTTATGAACCCCATTTTAGATATTATATTTATATCCCATCTCTATGTTGTGTTTTACTCCCTACTAGTCTTTGTATGCCTTCAATGATATCTTTCATAGAGAAGAGCTCAGTTGTTGTATAGATTACGAGATGGGTGTTTTTATCCAAAACTCACTCATAGATTAGTATTGCATATTCTAACCCTTAATTATCTATGATATTATTCTTTGTTTGTTTTATTTTTTTTTTAGCCCCCTCCAAAAGACTTTGGGGTTGTGTTTTTCAAAATAAATTAGTTTCTTCCTTCTTGTGCTCATATAACTTTATTTTGTAGACCATATGATTCTTTCACAATATTTTTTATTTCCTTTTTCCATCCAAAGTTTTCTCAAAGTATTCTTTGATGCATTTCACTCTTAATTGTACCACATATTTTAAATAAAGCTACTTGCCTTTCCTCTTAGGTCTACTTATTTTGTATGCACTTGGTGTGAAATATCCCTTTCAAAATAACACTTGAATTCTAATTTTTTATTTATTTTTAAATCAAATGTGGGAAGACATAAACAATAGATAATAAAAAATATAATCTTGTCATATAACATTAATAAAATATTTATTTATTTTTGGAAGGTACAAGTATAACATCAAGATAAATCATGAATACTAGTTATATTCCCAATAATTTTACAAACCCTTTTTTTCCTAGTAGTATAACTATGGAAAGAATATCAGTCCCTAAACCCTATTTACCAATGATGTCATAAGCCCAAAAACCTTAGAAATGATGCTCTAACCTCTATATCCTCATGTAAGATGGTTTTTAGCCTTTGAAATCTAAAATTTGCACCTAACAGTATTAAAACAATGGTGATAATGATGGCAGGGTTGACACTAACACTCTAGGGGGTGACACCATCCATTTAAAAGTGGTACGACTAATTAATACCTTAAATTAGAGGAGATACAAGGGTCTAGTGGGAATAGGAGAAGGATATTGAGATGGAAGAGGTGTATAAGTGAGATCAATAGTGGTTGTTGGGTGTAAACTAGGAGATAGAGGTGGAAGAATACTAGTTTAAACTAGGGATGAAGGTGGAATCAAACCAGTAATGTGGGAAATGAAATATGGAAGGATTACTTATTGTGCCATAGTGAGTGAAGGAAAGGGTAACATGTAGAATGGTCCACTTACTTGAGCCATACTTGAGGAACCTTGTGAAGTAGCAAATGATTGAGGAAGAGTGAAAATAAAAGTGGCTGCTATAATTATAACCACTGGGTTAGGTTGTTAAAGAGGGGTCTGACTAACCCTCTACCTATCTCGACATGTGGTTGCCTATATGGACTAGAATGTTCTTGTATCTCAACCTATGATAGGGATCCTGAAGGAGGTTTAGAGACCCACTTTTCCTTTTTAATACTCTTATCATCTTATTTGGTGGTCTTTAGGTTATATTATAAATGTCTGGCCACCACTAGAGACATATTATCTTTTTTCATCCTCTTATAAATCTCCATATCATTTGAAGCATCCATGAATACTATATCATGTGGATATGAAACATGGCCATAGTCAATCTTGACCTTGCCTCTGATTATGTTTAGGTGGTATCTAACCCTTTTCTTTGGATCCCATGGTATGTAGGGTGCCCATTTGAAGTTGTAGGAAGTTTTAATTCTACCCACTAATTGAAAATGTTCCCATCTAGACTAATCAATTTGACCAGTGCAAAGGGGAGTTGGGTGGACTTCCCATTGCTTAACCTTCCTTAAGGTGGTATCTACTGAATCCACTAATTAAGCTAAAATATCTTACTCTACCACTTTATCTAGGACCAATCGAGGAAGATACGTGGGAAGGAATCTAGTGCCTTTTATCCTAATGATTATGCAATCTATGTAAATCTAGATGTTACCAATATTCTCTATAGTTCTTCTGATATGATTAGACACTCTTGGGTAAATCCTTGCCATAAATGGCTTGGTACACCATAGGGTAAAAAGTCTCTATAAACATGGTCATGTTTTTCTTAAACCTTTGAATGTGAAGATTGTTGAATTCATCAAAAAAAAAATTCTTGGGATACTCTGAATGTGGTTCTTAGGGTTCTTCAAAGGATGAGTAGACCATCCAAGTTATTACATCCACTAGATAAGCCAACATATAAAAGTTATCATCCAGCCTGTTGTCTAAGATAATAACTTGGTGAATCAAGTTATCACTAATGATTTCACCTATGGAAATGATCTTGGTGGAGGTGAGGATGGTGTTTAACAGGGGAATCCAAACCTAGTTAACATAGGTTATGCTCAAGAAGATGTAAATTCTATTCAAAAATTCTATGATAATCCTAATTCTAGGCTTGAAAGTGATAATTGGGAAAGTAGAGATGGCTCCCCAAACCGTGAAGGTGGGTGGGTTTCTTGAGAAATCTTATAACTTATTAGTTACATTGTTTGAAGACATCCACTGGTTCACTAGGTATTGATTGTAACATATTTTGGAGGCATGGAGTTTGTAGTACTTTTCAAAATCTTTTCCACTAATATAGGCTATTGGTGTATTGTGTTGGATGTGTAGAAGCTTACTATAACTTTGGCCATTCAAAAATAGATCAAAAATTGGGTCAATATAGGGATTACCTCAGGTTTTGCCATTACATCATGTAGGCTAATGATCTTGATTACCACCAAGTATTACTTATATTTCCACGTGAAGTTAGAAAGTTGCTCTATGGAACCACATAGTTATGTTTCTTTAACTTCTTCCCATATAGTAGAATAATGCTTGAAGTAATTATTGAGGAAAACCTTGTCAAACCTTATATCAATGTATAGACCTAACTCTGCAATCAAGTACACAAAGGGGGGAGGTGAAAGATGTGAAGCAGAGGCCATTATTTTTGTATTTAAGTTTTGGTTATTTAAAATTTTAAAAATAATCTTGGTCAGGACAAAGCTCTAATTTACTGGTCAATATCTAACTTGATGATAGTTTAATTGTAATTGACTTGGAAGATTGCCTATACTGCATTTTGGATTCAGAAACCCTACTGAATTTAATTGGCCAATTCATATGGATTAATGATTTTAATGACCCTTTTCCTTTTTATTCTTTACTCATTTCATATTTTGAATCTTTCGAAGGAAGTTCCCTCTTTTGTGAGCCTTGTTTTCATGTGGCTTCTACTCCCTCTTCCTCCAGGCATTTTTTCATCATTAATTGATATTTGTTTCATGGTTGGATCCTTTTGAGAGTTTCATACTAGTATTACTCGACTGATATGTCATTTAAGAGATATATTTTAAAATTTTACCACTCCACTTTCTCTACAACCTTTTCTTTTTTATCTTTCACTTTATTTCCCTAAGCTAGTAGGATCATAATACATGGCATAATATAGGTGATCCGTTCACCTAGGAGCATCATACACCTTTATACCTTGAAGTATTTTAAGACTTTATGAAATTATTTAACATCAATAGGCTAGAAAGATCGTATGTGGATGATTATCATTGCTCTACTTCCATGAAACTTTTGTATAAATTAACATTAACCTTGTTAATCACTGGATGAATAAGATCTAAACACCTGACCAAATCTCAGTGATGCACTCACCTAGAAGTCTTTTAGGATTTTCTAAGTGTTCAACTAGCTTCAATAAAATGGTTAGACACCACATGGTAAAGTTTAAATACCTATAAATTCTCTAGGTAAAATGGAGAAAAAAATCTAAGAAAATAACAAACTACATGAGGCAATAAAAACACTCTGAAAAATTAGTTAACTGGTTAGATCAAAAGAAATAAAACTTGGAAGAGGAAGTTTCATATAATTTTAGAAAAATAAAAATGTTGAAGACTAATTGGGGATTTATATCCCGTGCAACTTTGAAAACCTTCATACACACAAGTCTTTTGACAACCATTAATAGGTTAGCTTGAAAAACAAAGTATTGAATATTGAGATAACCAAGAAAATGTTAATTCCAATCAAGCTTGGAAAAATGCATATTAACAAGATATTATTACTCAAGAAATTATAACTTCATAGATCTTATCTTTTTAATCATGCATTTAAATGTCAATAACAACTCTCACATCAAAACTAATTTCTATTTAGGGTGCGGTGGGTCCCTATTTGAAAGAAAATTGAGAGCAAGGGATGTTGGGTACAATAGTACATTCGAGGTATCTTCTAGAATATACCTTTTAAACATGAAAATTCTTTTATTCTCTTGATACCAGCATGTATTCTCCCAATAGTGCCTTCAAGGAGATGCTCTTGAAAGGGGCATGTTTGGGGTCCAACAGGTATCTCCTAGGAGATACCTTGAAGGTACCCTTGAAGGTATTACAAGAACATTCAAGGTGTCACCTAGTAGTGCCTTCAAGGAGATATATTGAAGGGAATTATAGTACCTTCAAGGGTACCTTGAAGGTGTCTCCTAGAAGATACCATTCAAACATGCATAAGGTTATGCTTAAAGGTATTAGAAGGCCTTTCAAGGTATAACCTAGTACTACCTTCAAACATACCTTGAAGAGCCTTGTAATACCTTCAAGGGTACTTTTATACATGTTTGAAAGGTATCTCCTAGGAAATACCTTAAAACTCTTGGGTTCACCATAGAGCTTAAAATCACATACAGGGTCCCAAAAATATAAGTAGCTAATTATTTTTCAGGATTTTGGTCCAAACCCCCATTACTCAATATCATTTTATATATTATTAAAATACATGGTTGAATATTGATTTAATTAGATATTTTTCTCTACTCAACTATTCCACTCTTACGCATGTTTGAAAGTATCTCCTAGGAGTTACCTTGAAATCAAGATGAAATGAGGATTGAAGTATGCAGTATATGATATTAAAAGCTATTCTTTTTTGGGTTTGACATAAACATTGTCATTAAAAAAAAGTGTTATACATTACCTTTTAAACATTTTTATTTTTTAAAATATATTTATGCTTGTGATATGGTATAAATAAAGCTTTATCTCGTACATATAGGTATAAATTGGATCAATTTTTTAAATACCATGATTAACAAATCTTCTCATGTATTTTACAAATGTCCTGGCTGAAAAATCATAAGTCAATGGCTTTCCAATGTGGAGAATATGTTTCTCTCATAAATAATGGTAAAGTAATTAGTGAAGGAAGAATACACAAAGTTCTAAGTCTAGATGTTGACTCTTTAGAATCCATAAATCTCACTTCCACATGCCATAATGATAAAATACCTATTGAATGTGTAAGTGTTAATGTGACAAAAGATTTTGATCCAACTCTACCACTTTCATTTCCAGGAGATTTTATGGATATTATGGGGATGTAATTGATATTTTTACTATATGGAGTACAATAATTATGTAACATGTCACAAACAATTTTTCTATAGAGGATGACATGGAAGAAGGACACAATAATTTTAGTTTAGTTATGCATATACAACCATTGTAATAAGAAAACCCTTGCTTGGATTCATTGGTTTGATATACCAATTCTCCTACCACATTTCATATACTAAGAAATGATTTTATTGGGGAAAGGGTAGATTTGTTTCATAAATGTATAACTCTTGTAAGTGATGAAAAAAATGCTTTTGCATATGTTGAATTTGCACAACCAAGGGATATTTTTGGTTACAATCCTATCGCAATGATGGAAAATGAATATAGAATTTACATAAGGCATGTTCTACATTATTATGAGGCTTTAAATACAAAGGTAATTGAAACATCTATTATTATATGGCCTTCCAACAAGTTAGTGGACATTGAGTGTAGAGCAATCAATTTACCATACATGACACCAAATGATAAAGAAATTTGAAATGTTTGGGAAGTAGTGGATACTAAATTCATTCCTTGCATGACATTCCTAGAGTAAAGACATCCAAAAAAATTTACTCGTGCCTACAACTACTCAAGATGAAGAAAATTCATCCAAACACTTCACTCATCCAAGTGGAGTTTGATGCAAGGATAGATAGTGAGATTATCATTTGAGATGATAAAATATTCAAGGATAAATTTTCTTGATTCCACCACAAAAGATAAGAGGTAACATGTCTTGGATTCCCTTTCTACCAGTTTGTTTAAGAAAAATAAAAACAAAACTACCATTGATTTTCAAGGCACTAAGATCTATTTGGAAGCTTAGACTAAAATATATGGATTGAAGAGAAGTAGCTTTTTTGACATTCAAAATTATCACAAAAATGGGGAATGAAATGCATTCCATGTAGAGAGGTTTTGACGAAAGCCACAAAAGAAGACAATGGTAGCTAAATATTTATGGACCAATTGGTGGATGATTTTGTAGATGTTTTTCCAAGACTTACATGTCAGTTAGATATCGATGGCACATGAGATAATGTTCAACATCTTTCACTCATAAATTTATGAGGCACCACATCAATTCAAAACTAACAAATATGGAATATAATCCAATATCCCAAATAAAATTCAATAACATGTGGAAAAATAATTTTCATGATCTGACAATTTCCAAGTTTGATGACTTTGTTAGGTGCAAAACATGTATCTTGTTAACTCAAAAAAAAATGCTCAGAGTCCTTAGCTAGAGATCACAAAGATCATATCAATAAATAATTTATGATGCACTCAAATTAGATATTCTACATGATAAATGTATTACACACATAAATGAATGTTAGATCAATACCCTGAAGAATACTCCTGTGTCATTCATGACAAGGTGGAATGTTAAAAAACATTTGTGCCAAGGATTGTGACAAAAAGCAAATTAGTTACCAATAGAATATTAGAGTTGTCAATGGTAGGGATTATCACACATGGTCATGGTATAGGAGTATATGGACATTTTTTTACCATATGTTCTTAGAGGGTCTAACATTACTATCACCTCAATTAACAATTTTTTTAAGGATATGGAAACAACAATACCATATACTTATGGATATTTACTACATAAATCTAGATCTTAAAAATATCCATTTTATGATGCACTTTTGTCTACTAAGTACTACCCTAAATACAAGAAATACATATAAGAAGCACAATCAATTAGTGCCTTAAATAAACTTCTTTCCAGGATATATCTTCAACTAGACAACTATTGTGGAGACAATAAGAAGATGTACTTCCTTCCATCCATTATTATATTAAAAAATGTCTAACCTTATATGGAATTAAATGTAATTCTATTATGTTTACAAATTCACAAAATCAAGTTTTTTTTGTACAGGTTTATGTTGTAATATTTATCTCTCCTTATCTACAAAGGTATTTTCCTCGATGTTAAGATTGTATTTCTCCATATAAGACATACCTACAAGGATATAGATGACACATTTAGAAACCTGGTTGAATGTATAAAAAGAAAATATGTATGGAGTGTGGCATAGATGATGGATAGTTATAGGACATGTGAAAATAAAATAAACTTCATGACATATTTGATTGAAGTAGTAGATTTCAAAGATTATGTTAATAGTTACTAGCTGAAGGGATGAAATGAAATAGTAGGCTTGAAAAAATGTCAACATTTTAATCTATGTATGGAGAAAGGTTAACCTAGATTATGTGTGAAAAAACTATATAAGAGATAGAAATTAGTCCCAACCTTGCCCCCTGTCCCCTAATTAAATTATGGGTAACAAAAGAAAATGGTGAGACAAATGTTCTAGAAGGTAATCCAATAAAAAATATTTTTAAAAAATTATAAAATAGAGAAAAGTCACAAGATTCCATTGTTGCAAAAGTCTCAGATAAAAGTAGAAAAATAGTGAAAAATGAATTAAAGATAACTTGATTAAGTATGTAAATAAATTTAATAAATTTGGTTTGCCCTGAAATAGTAAGTGGAAGGATCTAACATATTACTGCCCCCATGACACAATGAAAAGACATGTTCCCTTATGAATTTTAATATATAAGAGATTTTTGGCCTATAATTCACCACAATATACCCCTACATATAGATATGCACAAAATGTCTCATGACATGGCCCTTGATTTTGGAGTGTCATCAACAGCTACATATGTTGGTCCAAGAAGCACAAAATAAAATTTTCATTTGATCCAACTCAAGATATGCAAAACAAAGATATGTTATTTGTCAGATCTAATGATTCTATAGGAATGAACTACATAATATGGGTTGTTAAAGATGAAAGCATTATTGAGATACTAAAATTAAATGGAGATATAAAACAAAGTGTCAAAATAGCTTGGTTCATCCCAATTCATGCAAGGAAAAAAATGTAGAAGAAGAAAAAAAATATTCAGATTGTTTTGATAAGAAATGGAATCCAAACCCAACTAACACCTCTTTACCATCCATTATTATAGATAGTATCATCTACGCTTATAAACCAAATAAAAAATAGAGAGGTCTTACACTTGATCTCACTAATTTTTTAAAAGGCATTATAATAGACTATTTGAATACATCGTCACATTAGGAACTTTAAAAGTAGTGATGAAGGATTGGGAGATATTAATTTCTTTCATCACATTGCAAATTTGAAATGGTGTTTCCTTAATTTTGGAATGAAAAATATGAATTGTTTTTTCCAAAATTTAGTGCATATTTTTGGCATGTAAAATGTTTTATTAGATTCACTTAGGATATGCCTCATTGTTCATTTTTTATTTATTTATTTTTTTTAATATTTTGTTTAGTGGCACTTCACATTTTGTGTATTCCAAATTAGGTCATCACATTTTGGGTCTTAAAATAAACACTACGATATTTGTATTTTATATTTTCTACTACGACAATTAAATCTTTGGTAATTGTACATCAACAAAAGGTCTTTGGCATTTTTGAATTGGAATGTTCACTTCACATTTTGAGTATTTCAAAATGGTCTTCAGTTTTTTTGTATTCAAAATAGTAAGTTTGAATTTTGGGAACTACAATAACATTTTCAATAAATGGTCTTAGTAGTTTGTACATTAGGATTTACTCATCAGCTTTTGTGTATTGTAAAATACACTTTGGCATTCCCATGTTTGTGAAATGATCTTTAAGGTTTATGCCTTGGAATGCCTCACTTCAGTATTTATGTTTTTTAAATTTCACTTTGGCATTTGTGTCTTAGATTTTTCCACTTCATAGTTAAAGTTTTACAAAAAAATCTTCTGCTTTTCTACATTTGTATTTTTCACTTTAGTAATCAAAATTGGGCATTTTCCATTTGTGCATCAAGATTTTCTTTTGATATTTGCATATCAAAAAATGGTCTTCAGCTTTTCGTTTTTTCAAATTACTCTCTATTCAAGTCTCACAAAATGGTCTTTGACAACTTAGCACTCACAAAGCCTATCTACTACAAACTCAAAGTGCAAAAGCCTAAGCACCCGAGATCATGCCATGTGGCATAATCTTGGCGACTCATTTGTAAAGAAGGATGAACAGTCAAAAAATGTCATGAGTATCATGAACACCTGAGATCATTCCACATGGCACAATTTTGGTGACGCAGTTGTGTGTAAGGTTGAACAATCAAAATAAAATTCCTGAGTATTGTGAGTGACTAAGATTGTGACATGCATCACAATTTTAGTAACTCGGATATGTGAGAGATTATATAAACATTATGGAGGTCATAAGTAACTTTAGAAAATGTGATCATGCCACTTAGCATAATCTTGGGGACTTTCTCATGAAGACCAAAGTCAACATGGGTAAACTGCTAAGTTTTTTAGTGATCAACATGTGGCTTGTGCAAGATAAAATTTGACAGTCGTGGGGACATCACCTAAAGATTAAATAAATAGTTCATGATATAATCAAATTCTGACGCGTGCCATCCCAATCATCATAGGTGACATAATCACATATAAATATGTGGCATTATGAGTTTGTAGATGATGTAATCAGACTAGTTAATCAAAACTCAAGATAAAAACCCGACTACATTAAATGGTTATTTTCAGTGAGTGGCCCGATTTATGTATGAATTATTTTTATCTATGAAATAAATTTCACATGCTTATTATTTGTAAATGCATGATCTATGAACTAGTTTAAATGGTTGTATAAATTTGATTGAAGATAGAAAGACCACGAACCTTCTAATGGTACGATGTGACTATTTTACACACTTATATAGATGTGATTTATATGTAATAAGTCCAACTAATTATTGATAAGTCTAATTAATTCTTGATAAATTTTAATTTATTTATCATAGTTTTCAAAAATTTGACTTCTAATTATTTTAGATCATTTAAAATAGTTTAGACTTATTACAAAAACATTAGATAGATGTGATTTTTGTAATAATTCCAACTAATTCTTGATAAAATCTAATTTTTTTCTAATTTTTTTAAAAAATTGGATTACTAATTATATATGATCATTGTAAATAATTTGGACTTATTACAAATACATTAGATAGATATGATTTATTTGTAATAAGTCCAACTAAATCTTGATACAGTCCAATTTATTTCTAATAGTTTTTAAAAAATTGACTACTAATTATTTATGATTATTTTATATAATTTGGACTTATTACAAATACATTAGATATATGTGATTTATTTGTAATAAGTCCAACTAATTCTTGAAAAGTCTAATTAATTCTTGATAAAACCTAATTTATTTCTGATAGTTTTTAAAAATTGGACTACTAATTAATTATGATCATTTTAAATAATTTGGACTGTTACAAGTACATTATATAGATGTGATTTATTTTTACTAAGATCAACTAAATCTTGATACAATCCACTTTATCTCCAATAGTTTTCAAAAATTTAGATTGATGATAAGTCCATATTATATAAAATAGTCCTTTAATCCTCTAATGCCATTTAAATACTATGAATGGAAAACCACAATGTAAATTAAATTAATAAATAAGGGTTTACATCATATTATAATGGGAAATAAAACTAAACTTAGTACAAAAATCTAAAACATTAAGTTTTACAACTATTGTGTTGAAGCTTATGGGTTGTTGTGTCTTTTTGTGTCTCCTGGTTTTTTCTTTCACTTAGGACCTTATAAATCTCCCAATAAAGTGTGAACCATCTTGGGAAAGATTTTTGAGAATCTATATGTGATGAGAGGTCATGAACTTGAAAATGAGCTTATAAGCTTAAGTCCTAGCAAGTTTGACACCCTTTAATATTTCTTCACCAAGTTCAATTATTTGATATTGTAGTTGAAATAATCTGGAATAGATAATAAATATGACCAACTTATTATTTATATACTTTCCAAGCTAGGTCCTGACTACTCAGTCTTTGTCTCTAGTTTTCATGCTACTAAAAGTGCTCTAGGCACTACATAGAAAATGCACTCTTTAGATGTCTTTGTCACCGACTTGACTCAAGAGCAAAACATGTTAATACAAATAGGCACATTAAAACAAAAAAACCTCAAGCCCTAATTATTGGGAATGAGAAATAAAAGACTTCAAATAGAGAGGAGAAGAAGAATAAAGATCAAGAGAAGAAGAAAGATTCAACCTCTACCAAAACAACCACTAAAACCTCCTCTTCCAATGATAAATCTAAGAAAGAGAAGGTTAAGTGTGCCTATTGTAATAAAAATGAGCATGATGAACACAAGTGCATGAAGAAACAAATAGATCACCTAACTCATCTTCTAGAGAGAAAGAACATAGATGTTCCTTAGTCTATCAAGTAGAATTCAACTCAAGATTATTTTAAGGCAAAAGTTAAAGGTAAAGAGAAAGAAAAGGGCAAGGCTCTTGTATAAGTTACAACTCCAACCTCTTCATGGGTTATTGACTTGGGTGCTTCCCACCACATGGTATATTAACAATTTGAGTTTTCTTCCTTACAACCTTGTAGCATGTCTTATATCACTTTGGGTGATGACACTTTCATAGAAATTTTAGGGAGAGGGTCTGTTGAAATGGATAGAGAAAAAATAAATAATGTTATAAGTTTTTCATCAATTCCAACTAATCTCTTATCAGTGTACCAAATCACTCAAATTAATAAAGGCATGGGGATAGAGTTTTCACCAAATTCAGTCAAAATCAAAGAGTTGCATAATGATTCTACAGGGTAGTGGGTAGGGCAAATCACCAAGATAGGTTATATACCTTCTCACATTTTACATCTAATTCTTCTTTGACTAAATTGTATAATTATTCATTCAAATGGAGTTGGTAAACTTTAATATGAATGGTTTTGCCACCTCAACTATTACTACCTATAATAATAATAATAATAATAATAATAATAATAATAATAATAATAATAATAATAATAATAATAATAATAATAATAATAATAATGACATGGTTATAAGCTTACCTTGAGTCCATCTCTCTAAGGGTCTTTGTGAGGTTTGTACCATCCAGAATCATCCTAAAGATAAATTTGATAAAAGCAATGCTTGGAGGGATTCATAGGCATTGGAGTTATTACAAAGTGATGTATTTGAGCCTTTTCCTAGTCTATCTTTCATAAGGGTTAAGTATGTCTTTACCTTCATTGATGATTTATCAAGATACACATGGGTTCACTTCCTTAAGGATATATATAAAGTTTTTGACAATTTTTGAGACTTCAAAATTCTTATAGAGAAATAATCTAAGAAATACATCAAGATTATATAAATTGATAATGGGAGTGAGTATGTCAACAATAGGTTTGAGCAATTTTTCAGAGCATAAGGGATTGATTTGTAGCAGACAATTCCATACAGTCCTCAATAGAATATATTTGAAAAATATAAGAATAGGTCCTTGAAAGATATGGATAACTATATGATTAACTCTAAGTCATTGGCACCTCAGTATTGGGTTGAAGCCATTAATTTTACATGCTATATTTAGAATAGGGTTCCTCACAAAGCTTTAAAAGGTATAACTCTATTTAAAGTTTGGTACAATAGGAAAACCATAGTTATCAGCTTAGGGTTTTTGAATCTCTAGTTATGGAACATATATTACATAAGAAACACAAAGGTATGGAACCATAGATTAAGCCTTGCATGTTCATAGGTTATCTAGATGGTGTCAAAGGGTACTACCTTCTTCATCCAACCACACATGATCTATTCATTGAGAGAAGTGTTAACTTTTAGGAGAGTCTCACAGACTCAACACTTGACACTTCTCACACTTCATTGGACTCACTTCGATTAGATTCAAATGATTTAGATCATCTTGAGCACATTCTATAGGTTGGTGACCTTTTTTCGATTATGATATCAAGAGTAGTGATGGGTATTCATCTTCAACCACATATGGACACAATTCATAGGATGATTTTTTTTACTTAACTCATCCACTTATTGTCTTCTTTAAACTAGGAAAACACTAAAAAATAAATGTAAATTGGTTGAGGATACTTTATATGACATGCAAAAATGTTCAAAGTTTCAAAGTGTGCCACATACATTTTAATTCTCTATCTCATATTCGTAGACTTTTTGATCGCCATCATGTATTCTTGAGTGGGATTATACCATGCATGAGGAGTATAACTCCTTAACCAAGAATCATACTTGGGACTTGGAACTTGTTTCTAAGGGGAAAAAGATAGTTTGATGAAGATGGATATATTAAACTAAGTATTTAGTAGATGGTTCCATTGATAAGTTTAAGGCACAATTGGTCACCAAGGGTTTATCACAAGTGCCTAGAATCGAATAAAAAGATACCTTTGCACAAGTTGCCAAGATGAACTTAGTCAAACATACACTTGATATTATCACAACTAATCATTGGGATGTTCATCAGATGGACATGAAGAGTGCCTTTCTTCACGATGATCTTGAGGAGGATATTTACATGGATCAACCTCCAAGATTTGTGGAGGATTTTTCCTTTGTATGAAAATTTTGGAAATCCATTTATGGCCTCATACAAGCCCATTAGGCTTGGTAAATCAAGATGGATCCTGATTCTTATTTCAACATGATTCACTAGATGCCATTCAAATTTGAATGTTTATCTTTTAGATAAGATGATTTACTCTTGATTTTATTTCTTTATGTTGACAATCTTTTGATCACTAGTATCTATTATTCATGCATTGTAGTGGTGAAAAGATCTCTTTAGGATATATTTTCCATGACATATTTGGGATTGTTACACTACTTCCTTGGAAAAAAAATTTCTCAATCCAACTTAGGGATTATTCTCGCATAGCATAAGTATGCTCTTGATATACTTACTTGATTTCACATAGATGATTATAAGGCAACTCTAACTCATTTTCTATATGGATTTAATCTTGAGGTAGATTTTAATTCACCTTTGGTTAATGCTAAACATGTATCGACAACTTATGGGCAACCTTATTTACTTGAGACATACTAGACCCAAATTCATGCAGGAACCCCATGATCTACATTGAAAATTAGCTAAGAGGATCTTGCACTACATTCAGGGTACACATACATTAGATCAATTCACTATAGAGATGCCATTGACATTGACTTTATTGGTTATACTAACTCAAACTCAGCTAGTGATATTCAAAATCAAAAGTCCACTTCATGTTACCATTTTTCCATTGGTTCAAGTCTAATTAGTTGGTCAAGTAAGAAGAATAATGTTATTGATTTATCATCTACTGAGATAGAGTACATGAATATGTCAATGATTCCATTGAGGCCATCTAGATTTAGGGGGTTATCACATAGTGTGGTTCTAGTTCAGATGACCTACCATCATTTAGTGTGATAACTAGAATACCATTTAGATTTTCAAGAATTTGATATAGCATCAACAAACTAAACACCTATAGATTCACATCCATTTCATCAGATAGCTCATTCATGGGGACATCATTGATCTGAGATATTGTTATATGATAGAGTAGATTATAGACATCTTCATCAAACCTTTCACGGAGGGAAAGTATCTTCACTTGTAGGATATTCTTAATGTTCAAGACACTATAGCATCATATTCTGAGGGGTCCTTTTAGCCTCTTTTTTGTGTATCTCTTTTTGGGGGGAGTTTTTCCTATGGGTTTATCCTTTTCTCTACTAAATATGAGAGATTGCTTTGTACATAGATTCCTCATCAAGCCTAGTTATTGGGACCCAAATGTTTTACACTCCCCACCTAAGTTGTGCTTGGGGGGAGAGTGTTAGAGTAGTTATTTTTTTTCATATTTATTTATTATGGGATTTTTTCCCTCACTTAGAGTTTTCATACTTTCATGGAGAAGCTTGCTTATGTGTGCAAGTTGATTGAGTGACTAGAAAGTAATTCCCTTGACTAGATATTCCATGTATGGGAGTTACTCCTCTATTCATGGCCATGTTGACCACTTTTTTTGGAGGAGTTACTGCTCTATTTTGAGAGTCTATTGACCACTTGTTGTGGAAAAGTTACTCAACACTCTCTTATTTGTACTTCTCATATTTATGAGATTTATTAATGGAAGTTTGGTTTTTCAATCCTATCTTATCTTGTGCAATATTCTCGCATTATTGTTTCATTTTAATTTTATCAACTTTTTGGTATGCACCTTATTGGTTCATGTAATCACTCAATTTATACATTCGATGTATCTAGAATCTAGACTCAACCCCGATAAACTTAGGATAATACATGCACCAATTACAATGATTAAAAAATAATATATACATTTAATAATTAAATTTATATTACATCATTTTTAGGTGAAGGTTAAATGGAGGTAAATTAAAATTAACTTTAAAATTTATATTAGGATTAGAAGTTTACTAATATTATTTTTCGTTTATTCTTTATTAATATTTTATAATGGAACGAAACACTTTTTTTGTGTTGGATATGTTATTTTATTTAATAATAATAATAATAATAATAATAATAATAATAATAATAATAATAATAATAATAATAATAATAATTAAAAAAAAAAGTGTTATTAAAATAATATCAATAGTTTAGGGAATATCTATAAAATACCATTACTAAATTGTTAGCTATTAACCCTATAACCTTTTACATTTAATATAAATAACTATATATTTTTTGTACTGCTTAATATATTTATTTATAATAAACAATAGAATTTTTAACAAAAATATTAAATTAAATGGCCACCTTAGATTTTAAGATTTTTTATTAAATTTTAGTTTTTTTATTATATTTATATATTTTGATCCAAAAACTAATTGTATGAGAATTTTAAATTTGGTAAACCATTTTCAAAAGGCAATCTAGAGTAAGTAGCAATGCATAGATTTGTCTTGACATCTTAGTAAGGTCTTTAATTAATGTGCTAGGTAACCAAACCGATATAAGCACTTAGAAAGTAATATATTTTATAAATTAGGTTTACTATAATGGTATTGACAACTTACTTATGGGTTGAAAAAGAAACATATTAATACAACACATACATTTTATTTGCATATAAAAGCTATCTTATTCATAACATAACACTGTCAATTGTATATTATTTGAAAAAAAGTTATAATTTTATTTAAAAATACATGCTTGCAATCAATTCTAATCTCTTTTTTGTCAATTGAGGTGTTATAAATTTGTAAGAGTCAATTTGGTCCTAGTGTCATAACAAAAAGTATTCTTCCTCGACATTTATGGCAAGTGTGTATTTTTTGTTTTAAGGTAACTTTATAACATGAAATATATTAAGATATTCATCACCATAATGCATCGATGTTATTTTCTTAAAAATGGGATTTCTCTAAATTATAGAATAATGTAAAATTATTATTTTATAATTTTCAATTTTAAAAAAATGACATAACAATCATAAATATTTTAATAATTTTATTATAAAATAATATATAATGTAACACCTAATAGTTTGAAATACCTAGCTATACTAAAAAGAATATGATAAGAATAAATATCAACATATATGATTCATATTGTTTAAATGCCAATGCAAATATTCATATACTATATCAAATAAGTTTTCGTTAATTTAATACATAACTATTTTTTTATTTGATAAAGTTAATAAATGGGTTTTGAGAGGTCCCATAACCTAGTCCAAATAGAGAGAAAGATAAGACCTTTAAGTTCACATGGAATGCCTCTACCAATGGCAAATGAAACAAAAACTTACAAACATCAAACAAGTTGTTGAAACAACCACACAAAATTCAACCAACATCTTTGAATCAACAACACATCTTCCACAAGACCAAGACCCTACCGCGTGAAGGATCATATTATAATCCTTTTGGACTGTTATTCTTCTTTCTTTTTTTTTATTTTTTTACACTTCAGTCCATTCCCACTTATCTTTTGTAAACTTTGGGGAAAATGACATGGAGATTTCAATATTATTTTTAAATGGATCAAATTTCTCTTTTGAGTATTTTCTTGGTTTCACCTTTGAATTGGGTGTTTCAATATATACTACCCCCTTACTAAAGATAGGTTGTTCATTGTTTGGTCTGTTTATAGTAGAATTTGAAGCTAAAACCTTAGTTTCTTCCAACCATAGAAACCATGGGTTTATTTCTTACATTCAAGTGTTCCTCATGCTCCAACCAAGAAGAAATTAACATTATTTTTATATTTTCATTATGCTAAAAAAAATCACCATTACAAGAACACTATAGTCAACACTCCATCCTTTAAATGTGCATATATTATCCCACACATAGATAAAAATAAATAAGTTGTTGGAAAAAACATTATTAAAATTAAAATTAAGAGTGTATGTATCAAGTGATATATATATATATATATAAAGTATGAATAGTGTTTTTAAAATAAGTTTACATATTAATATCCAAGAAAAATACCCATGTAATCTACTATATCAATAATACACATCCATTCTACATGTACAAAAATATAAAAATCATACATTGACACAATGTCATGCATTATTGTCTAAACTAATTTTTTGGACTTTAATCATGAGTTGTATATGTTGACTTGAAATTATTATATGGAAATTAAGAGTTTTTAATTCTAATTTAATATTAAAAAAGATGTCTTTACATGTTTTGAGTTTTCAATAATAAGAAAAAATCCAATAAATTAGATATTAATATGATTTACATTCCATGCATATATATTCATCATTTCTTACGATATTACAAACTAAAAATTGAAATAATACGTAATAAGAGTAATATTGGCACACTAATAAAAGTGTTTATTAATCATTTAGAAATAATAGTATCTAGTTCATGTTGTTGAAGTTTAATTTTTAGATTTATACATAACTTGCATTTAACTTACGAATAGTATTTAAATTTTCTAATACGTCCATTTATATATTTTTAATTATTCATACTATTCATTAACATAACCTCTCAAAATTGGTATATTAATTTAAAAAATTTAATGATTAATTTACAATTACACTACTCAACATATTGTAGGCAAAGACAATATTATTGATAATTGGCTAACTAAGGATTTTTCTTTGACATTAATGGCTTTACCTCATAAATCACAAAGACCTAATTTTTTAATGAAAAAACTTAAGTGTGTCAGGTTTGATACTCTCTCAATTCTTGTTTAAGGATAAATTTTCAGATATGGAGTAATTAATAGAATAAATTTAGATTTATTGGTATAAAATTTTGTTGATTTAATATAGATCCCAGGTCGAAGATGGAGTATCTTGATCAAGGAATAATAAAATAAACATTTAATCCACTTGATCGAGAATTTTGAATTCTTATATAAAATCCTTCTTACTGAAACATATAATTTTAAACATATAAAATTACAACCACATATAAAATTACAACCAATACATTTTCTAAATTAAATAAAGAAAATGGAGAGCGTGGAGGAGAATAAGTGCCAAAGGTAGTAATGAAATAAGATCTTAACAACAAAAAGAGTACATTAGGGCATCAACTTGTAAGAAAATCAATAAATTAAACATTATGAAGGAAACATTAAAACTAGTATGTTGACAACATAATTCGAGAGAAAAAAGTAATATACTTGAACCAATTTAACTTTACTTATATGAGCATGCTAAAAAAATTGTACATAAAACTAAAAATCAAAAGGAAAATGACGATTCTCATAACACGAATGCAAGATGGAAAAGTGAAAATTTTTACCAAAATTTAAAAAAAATAATAATAATGAAAATAAATATAAAAATAAATTTAAAAAAGGAAAATTCTATGGTTAGGAAGTTTAACCTTACTTATGACCATGGTCGCTATGGTGCTCTATGGTTGGGAAGTTCTAAGGAGAGGTATTTCAAACCTAAAATGGAGATAAATAGAAAGAAATCAGAAATGCCTAATCATGAATAGTTTTAAGATTAAAATATATTTTTTATATAAAATCCTTTTTATACAAACATGTATTTTTATAAACTAAAATAGCACAATACATTTCTTCGGTTAAATAAACAAAATAGATTATGGAGGATGATAATTGGCCAAATGTATTAATGAAAGAAGTATTGAACAACGGAAAGATTATGATAAGATATCAATTTTTAGAAATGTCTAAACACCAATAAATACTTTAAATATTATGAAGAAAACATTAAAACTAACATATCGACAAAATAACTTGAACGAAAAAATTAATATACTTGAACAAGTTTAAACTTACTTACAAACATATTCAAAAAATGTTCATAAAAACAAATTGAAAATTGAAAATAAAATCGCATCAATTTAAATGTAAAACAAGAAAATAAAAAATTCTCATAAAATTAAAAATTAAAATAAAATTTAAAAAATGGAAAATTAGAAGGAAAAAAATAGATTAATAAATAAAAAATTAGAAATATATTTTCTTGTACAATATTAGGTGTAACATTGAAATGCTTAAGTACGAGAATTAAAAAATATCATGGCATGCTTCATTCTAGACTTCGATCTGTAACATATTCCCTTGCTCGTTGTGCATATTTTGTTAACAATCATTTCATATTAAAAATAACCCATGTATCATCCTCCTAATAAATCCACTTCTCTCTGTATTTCATGCTTATGTCATCAGATGATTTGATGGTGAAAGGAAGCCGAATCCATACTCCAGACAGGGATATGGAGGGTATTGGAAAAGAACTGTGTGGTGCTTGATACTGAAAGGAGGGTATAGGAAAATGTTGATGTGGTGAAGCGATAGGAGAGGAGATTTATATAGGGTATTTGTCTATCATTTGTATCAAAATCTCGTTCATTTTATTTTTACTTATGATCACATGATCATAAAATAAAAATCAACATGCTAATTTACATTTAATTTTAATTTACCAACAACTTAAGAGATCAGAGTGTTATGTATCTCATTGTATGTAAGGTGGGTGTCTATTGTTGGAGCATCTAATGTGTCATGTCCATCTCGATAAATAATTTTAATATCTTGTATCAATTCATCTCAACATTGGTATAAATGTATGTTTATTTTCCTATCATATATAATGAAAATCGGATCTATCACACTATCTCTATGATATAACACCGTGTATCCATAATATCAATAATTAATGACATAAATAAATAAGATCATAATTCATTATGACATACATCAGTAAATAAAATAATTTAAATACCACATCATGTTGAAAGAGAAATATAAAATCTCATAAAATAATAAAATACTCATATAAAATTTGATCTCGTAATCACATAAAACATATATGTATCCACCTAATTGTCTCAGTATATAATAATCTATAACTTAATATATAGATTTTTATTAATAAAAAGATAACAAAATTCATAAGTTCATAATATATTTATAATAACCACTTGGGCGAATCCCATGATCATAAAAAAAGTCTCTAGATAGATATTACAAAATATAAAATAATTAAAAATTATTTTGAGAAACTCATTTTATTTTGTAAAAATTCAAACAAAAATTAATATATAAAACTTACGAAATGTTCTCCTTCTTCATTTTACTCTTTTTATATATTTTTAAATACATATTTCAACTAATTATCTATGTATTTTGGTTTCTTGTCTTATCTTTTCATTTTCATCTTGAACCTATTCTGAAATTTTATTTACTTACTATTTAATATACAAACATCATAAAAATATAGATAAATTTAATAATATAAAATTAAATTAAATTAATTCATAGAAAATAATAATTGTACCCTTTTCAAAAAAAAATTTCAATTATTACTTTTTTATAAAAATTAAATGATTTTTTAATATCTTAATATGCTTTTGAGAGTTTTTATTTTCTAATTTATGATGTGATATAAAAAAAACCCTAACACACTTAAATCAGACATCTTTTATTGACTTATTCCAAATTTTGAATTGTCAAATTTTAATTTTTGGAAGTTTTTTTTAAATAAATTTGTTGTTAATACTTGCTTTCATTTGCATCAATATTTACATTAGTATTTATAGGAAATTATGAGATGAACATGAAACTTGAAATTTTAATTGATTATTTCTTTGCAAGAGTCAATCTCGACTATGCTACATAGGTACATATAATCTCTCTAAATATTTTGTTGGGAATAACTAGTACAATGATTTTTTAATGATCATATTTAGAATATATTTTGGTTAAATCAAAATTTGAGGGCTTTCTATCTTGTGGTAACATTCTTTAGCGAGTTGAAAAATAGTTGGAAACAAGCTTAACAAGTTTTGAACCTATTTATCGTCATGAAAATTGCTCTGAACTTACAACTAAACCATGTTTCAATTGAATGTGGCCCTTCGAAGTTAATTAATAATTATTTGAGTCATTTTACATTTACTGTGTAACTTAGGAAAATCTAAAACTGATACTAAATAAGAATCGGACATTGGTTTAAACTATAAAATTTTATTTTATGTAAACTAATCAGACATTGACTTAAAATATAAAATTCTATTTTATGTAAACTATGAATTGAAAAATTTGGGAATGAAACCAGATAGAACTTTATTGTATGTAGAATTAATTTTCCAAACAAAACTAAGTTTCCTAAGAAGGCACAAACACCAACTCAAGATAAGCAACTTCCAATGGCTTGTTCATTAGTAGGTGTTTTATTAATGTTGTGTTATGCATCTGATTATGTTTCTAAATACCTTTGCTTTGCTACTTGCTATCAAACATAATGCTATTTTTATCTTTCTTGGTATGAGTTTTATTAAGTTTACAACTATCTTTTTTATCCTTATGTTTGAACCATTATTCTTTTTTCATAGCATAACTGTGACCTACAAGCTTTGCAGGGACTTGGTGTTCAGCATCTTTGTTTATTTACATGATCAACAATTTTAGTTTTAGGTATATTTGATTGTGTGTACTATTAGAGATTTTATGTTTTAATTGAAGTTTTTGGATAAATTGCGGGAATAAAATTTTAATAAACATTATTAATTGAATTTACAAGAACCATTCAATCAAAAAGAATTATGAGAATCAATAATTTTGATTTTGGATATATTTAATTGTGTATTAGAGATTTCATTTTTCATGGAAGATTTTGAATAAAGTGTGGAAATTTTTTTCAATAAATATTATTAATTGAATTTACGAAAAATTAAATTTGACTGTAAATTTTGATTGTTATAAAATTATTAATATTACTTTTAAAATATTAATATAATTTATAATATAAAAATAAAATATTAAAACTAATTTATATATTTATTTTTAATTGGAAATAATGTATGACCAATATAATTAAAAGAGGTTGAAGAGCATTATATAATCTTTTTGAAACATGTGTAAAGATATTAATTTATGGAACTGGAAGATCACTTGGATCTAATTTGGCTATTTGTAATTTCTATGGTACTTTATAGTTGGGAAGCTCTAAGAAGTAGTATATCAAAATTAAAATGAAAATAAATAAAGAAAAATTTCAAATGTTTAATCATTTTAAAACATATTTTTTATATATAATATTATTCTTATATATTTAATAGTGTGTATTATTAGAGACTTTATGTTTTAACTGAGTTTTTTAGATAAATTGTGGGAATAAAATTTTAATAAACATTAGTAATTGAATCGATGAGAACCATTCAATTTAAAACAATTATGAGAATCAATAACTTTAATTTTGGATATATTTAATTGTGTACTAGAGATTTCATGTTTTCATGGAAGATTCTGAATAAAGTGTGGGAAGAAAATTTTAATAAATATTATTGATTGAATTTATGAGAAATTAAATTTGATGGTGAATTTTGATTGTCGTAAAATTTATAATATTATTTTAAAATATTAGTATAATTTATAATATAAAAATAAAATATTAAAAACAATGTATATATTTATTTTTAATTGAAAGTAATAAAGTTTTGGAAAGTATTGTATAATCTTTTTGAAACATATGTAAAGATATTAATTTATGGAATTGGAAGATCACTCGGGTTTTGTTTGGCTATTTGTAATTTATATGGTGCTTTATAGTTGGAAAGTTCTAAAAAGTAGTATAAAAATATCAAATGTCTAATCATTTTAAAACATATTTCTTATATATAATAAAAATGTACTTTTAAAAATAAGAAATTTCAAAAATACATTTCTTAAATTAAATAAAGAAAATAGATTGTGGCTAAGAATAAGTAACCAAAAGTAATAATGAAAGAAGAGCTTAACAATAAAAATAGCATGATAAGTCATCAACTTATAAAAAAATCAATAAATCAAATATTATGAAAGAAACATTAAAACTAACATGTCAACAAAATAACTCAAGAAAAAAAATACATATATTTAAATAAATTTAACTTTACTTACAAACATGTTTTAAAAATACATAAAATTAAAAATTCTAAAGAAAATAAGGATATTTAGGGTAGTTTAAAATTGATTTTATATATAAAATTATAATAAAAGTAAAATGTAATAGTAAAATAGTATATTGGATGATTCAATAAAAAATATTGTGATATTGTCGTGTATTTAATTTGGTATATTTGATAGTCATTGATAAGATCAATGCATTTTTAGTAGTATTTTTAAGGATATAAGGATAAACTAAGTGGTTTATTTTATCCTCGGTCCTATGTTAGTGGAGAGTGTTAGATTATATTTTACTAATTGTTAAGTTTCTAATTTCTAGTCATATTTTTATAAATTAATAATATGCATTCTAAATTTTTATTTGATTGAAAAAAATAAGTTATGTGAAGTGCTGGACATGATGTACACTTGTCTTTTAATTATATTACATATTTTTTTCAGCTAGAAATTAATTATTAGAGATTTTTTTGCCAATTTTTATGGTGTAATGATGTTTTTGTGGTGGTGTATTGTAACGTGTCAGTTTTTAAATGAATTTTTACTTATAATATTAATATAATTGAATTACTCTATAACATGATTTAGAAGAATATTCTATAATATTTGATGTTAAACTTAGACCTCATAAGATATTATAGTTTTTGGAAAGTTTTGATTGACTAGAATAAAAAATATATTTGTTCAACTAATTTCTATAATAAATTAAAAAAGATTTTCATAATATAAATATAAAACTTAAAAATGGAAAATTTCACCAAAATAATTTAAATAAAAATAAATTAAAAAAGAATATATATATATATCACAAAGGTATATCATTTTTCCCGTAGTTTTAGAAGAAATCATTTGTTTTATTGTACTACTAAAATCTGAAAAAATGATACTAGTGAGATTCTTTTGTGGAAACCGTATGCTTCTATTTACAAGAAAAATTATTTATTTAGGGTAAATTTTATATGAAGTTTAAAAATGTCTAATACATGGATTGAATTTAACATTCATAATAGAATTTAAAATTATTAAAAATAATTTATAAATTTATCATAATATTTTATATTTTTTGATAATCTGTTGAAAAAAATTTATCGTAATTTTTTATAGTTTTCAATAGCCTATCTAAAATTTTTAACCCGCATTAAAATAAATTAAAAAATATTTTATTTTACAACTTAGAAAAAAAAAAAAAAAACCTAATATATGGTCTTGCAGCCATCAGACTTAGCCTCTAGTACCCATAGTACCCATAGATAGCCATCATTGATTTTAACAAAATTAAAATATTTAAGGCATCCTACCAGATGGATGTCCTTTCAATTTACTTGTTGGCTTTTGTGTTTGTGGTTTTTAAGTTTAAATTATAGATTTCCATATAAATATCATTTTAATAAAAATCGTGTCCATAAAATATATATTATTGAATTTTAATTTAAATGCAATTTTTATTGATTTTGTATTTATTATTACAATTTTATTTAATAATATTTCATATATTTTTTTATACATATAAATAGAGAAGTCAATTTGATAGATAAAATGTTAAACCATATTTATATCATATAATATCCATCCTAATTATATAATAATATTATGATATAATTTTATTTAAGAAGTTTATCCTTATAGAAATTTAAGTAATATGAACATAATTAAAATCATTTCATTGGATATAAATTATATCATTCAATTTTAAGTTGAGGAAAAAAAAAAAAATCTTTCATCCATATGATGGCATTTAATTCAAACATTTAACTAATTCTGACATATCACATAATGCAATACCATATCAAGAAACAACACAAAGTCATTACAACCACCCTCATCACCCAACACATGTTGAAATAAATTTGTATGTTAATAAACATTGTTACTCATCGTGGTCTAATGTGCCACAAGCTTTATTGGCATGGCACATTGTATTTTCTCCTTACACAAACATATATTTACTTAACACTTTTATTAGAAAAACTAAGTTTTTGTTTGGGAGATAAAACACAATTTATTATTACTTGTTAATGCATTGCAATTTTTATATATAAAAAAAATCAAATTTAGTATAAAAAGTTTATTATTACTTTTGTCTTGAAGTTTCTTACAATTCATTAATAATTGATTCTCAAGATTGGATTAAAAATAATTAAGGTAGGGTATTTTGAGTGAAAGCATAGAATGATATGGATGTCTTTCCGAGGGTGGCCAAGCTTAATGATGTAAAGTGGGGTTAAGTTTATGTGCACTCAATTTAACTTTGACTTTATTTTGTTGAATTTATGTTTGACAACATTTGGATTTAACATCATCTTAGATGTTATTTTTAGAATATTTATTTATGATTTGTTTCATAGTTTTATTTATTGAAAGGTTTTATATTGATTAATGATTTTTGTCTATTGTTTTTTCTATAATTTTTTATTTGTGATAGATTTGTTTAAATTTATTTGTATTAATTTTTGTTGATGTTTTTTGAAAAAAGAAATATAATACTATTTTTCGTCTTATTCAAAGGAGATGAAAAACTATCCTATGATTTTCAAATGAGCATCAATTTTAAAGTATTTTTTATTAACAATTAATACTATTAAATATATAAATATTCTATATTATTATTTTTGGGTCATAGGTAGGATAAAAATTATAATCAAGCTTTGCCAAGGAAAAACTATGTTTCAAAATATTATAATACAACACTTAATTCATACAAAGATTTTATGGCCAGGGTTTCATTAAAGAATAACAAACTAGTTGATGTTTTAGAAGTGTCCATTCTTATCTTTCTCGATTTAGAGGAAGGAGGAGATTGGACTATTGTGAGAAACAAAAAGAAAGGTAGAGATGAAAGCTTTGGAACCACTAAATATGACCCTATTTCGAAAATAAAATAGTTTGGGAGGGTCTTAAAATTCTTTAGTTTTATTTTATTTTGTAGTGAACTTGTGACTTTTTTGCAACATGTCAACATCATATATCATTTTCTACTAGGAGAGAAGTCTCATTGAGCTTTAATTGTTTTATCATTTTATTCATTGTATCTAAGATAAGGCCCCTTAAAAACTCAACTTTTACCATACTATTACACTCTATCATCACCACCATTTTCAAAATAATATTATAAATTACACCTATACACATATAAAAAAAAAATTAATAAAATAATAATTACTTAAAATATTTAGTTTAAAATTTTAATATACAAACTAAAAATCTAAAAAGAAATACTAATTTAATTAAAATCTTTTAAGCTTTGAGATATTTTACATTAATTATATTTATGAATTTTTATTTTCCTTTTAATTCTTGTTTTCATAATTTAAAGTAAATAAATATGCATGCAATGTTTCTTAAATTGGTTTATACAAAATTACCTGATAGAGTTAGTTTGATTCCTTAAGTAAATACTTTAAGTAAATAAATATGCATGAAAAGTTTTTCAAATTGATTTGTACAAATTTTATTTATATTGTTAATTTGATTCCTTAAAATATATATAAGATTTTTTTTTAAAGCACGGTTAAAATGAATTGAAAGTTTGATTGTTTTTCAAAAAATTATATATATTTAAATTTTATTTTAATTTTTTTATTAAAATTATCTTTTGTTATATTTTTAAAAATATATTGAATAATAAAGTTGATTAGGGGCATGCAATTTTGGTCTTTGTTTTCACATTTGATATGTGTATGAGTCATTACATTCCGTTAGGATAAGCATTGAACTACCTTAAGTAATAGATGATGAAACAACATTGATAATATGGATACTTCGTGCTCATTAATAAAGTTATATAACATGCTACTAATGTTAGGTGATTTTATCATTGTATTTTAAGATGTTTAAAATAACCTTATAAGGGTTCTTTTTAATAACCCATTACTTATCCCTTTTCAACTTTGGGATTTTGGGATTTTGTAATTTGCTAAATAATTTATATGTATTTTAATTTCATAAAACTTATATTGAAATGAGATAATATTAAAAAATTAAAAAATAAATAATAAAAAAATTACAAGGATAATTAAATTCAAATATCAATTCTCAATTTTATTTACTTTTATGGTATTGATAATCAATATAGAATCATCATTTACTTCTAGAATTTTTATTGTTATTTTAATGTTGATGGAAAATTTCAAGCCAAAAAAATACCCACATAGATTATATTAATATAATTCATGATAAAAAACTATTCTAATTTAAGTCTTATTCATTAAACTATGGTACATGTTCCCAAAAAAATTGACCAAAAAAAAACATTGTTTCATGTAAAAGTTCAATTCAACCCAAAAATGAATTTATAATTTATTTAATAAAATATTTAAATAATATTAGACAAAATTAATTGTAGACACTAAAAGAAAATATTTGGTTACAAAATATCAGTTTATTTGAACTTCAAAAACCTAAACATTCGTTTAATATTTTTTAAAAATTTGTTTAATTGCAAATTTTAAAAGAGCATAAACCCACATTCCAACTTAATGCAAGACTAAAGCTATCCATACTAAAGTTGTGAGAGTAGGAGTTTTAGTTTTTCCTATATTTATTTATTATGGGCTTTTCCCTCTCATTTTGGGTTTTTTTTAATTTTTATGGAGAAGCTTGCTTATGTGTGTAGGTTGACCGGGTGACTAGGAAGTAATTCTATCAATCAGCTATTTCGGGTATATGAACTCCTCTATTATTGTCCCGGTTGACCACTTTTTGTGGAAGAGTTACTATTCTATTCTAGGAGTCTATTGACTAGTATCTTTTTTGTAGGAGTTACTCAACACTCTCCTATTTGTACTTCTTACATTTTTGAGCTTTGTTAATGGATGTTTTTTTTTTTGGCTCCTATCTTGTCTTATGCAATATTCTCTCATTATTATTTTATTTTGATTTCAACTACTTTGAGTTATGCACCTACTTAGTTCATTTAATATCTCAACTTGTACAAAAATTTGATTATTTATTGATATCTCAAAAACTTCAAGTTTTGTTACCAAAGCAACTAGAAAAATTGTAGGGTGTTTTTTTGCATGTAACTATGTGGGATCCGGATTTATCTTAGCTCAATTTAGGTGTGATTGTGCAGGGTCCTTTTGTTTGTTGATCCACATGAGCTTTTTTAATTATGTTAAAAATGACTGTCAACATCATCCTCTATGTTGTAAATACCCCATTATCCTTCCTTCTTGGCGGACTGACCTCAAATGGCTCACAATGTAGTTAATGAATTTGTTTGGGGCATATATAGATGGTTGGTGTTTTCAACCATCCCCACAACCTGTGATGGTCCTTAACTTCTTTTAAAAGCTATGAAAAAAGTTTTTTAGCATCACTGAGCTATAATGGGAGCATAAGGATTCATTGGCCTAGTTATTTCTATGGTTTGAAACCCTTCAAAGCTCCATTCATAATCGTACCTAGTCTTTTCACTTGGCATTAAACATGAAACCTCTTGTCTACCCTCCATTCATTGGTCCTCTTTCACAATGTCCAACAAGAACCCTAAGGTTTTCCATCCTATGAAAACACCCTTAGCTTACCACCAAACTAGTAGGAACCTTTTTTATAAAAAAACCCCAACTTCCTATACTTTATGGTTTTCAAATACCATTGTTTTTTATTTTTAAAAAAAACAAAAAAAGGAAGGTCGTATGTTTCTTTTTTAAAATGAAAATGGGCCTTCTTACTTTAGGAGGGGTTATTACAATTTTTTTTAATAATATACTCATTTTTTTTAATGGTAATTCTATTCATAAGGATCAATTTTTTTGTGAGGGAGTTTTTTTATTGTCTATCATATATAATACTTGTGTGCCTCTTTTTTTATTAAGGATATATTTATTATGTGTAAGGGAGATTTTTTAATTGTTTTTAATATAAGAAATACATTGTGGGTGTTAAGATGGGAATTTTTTTCTTAAAATATTTTCATATTTTTGTTCAATGAAGATTGAAAGGTTAGGTTTGATTTGATAGGTGGTCAAACTTCTTGGTATTAAAAAAAATACTTTTTCTCCCTGCTCAATTTGTATTTTTTGTCCTTGAATGCATTATTGACTAAGCATGTGATTCCCTTGTTTTGCAAATTTTATCTTTTCTAACACTTGCACTAATTGCTCTAAACACATTCTTGATTGTACTTGACATCCTTTGAGCTTGCATTTTTTGCAACATTCGGGGAGGGTTCATCATTTCAAATTTTAGGGGGGTGTACTGTGTTTTGAGTCACTCTTTGATCTGCTTGCACTTTTACTTTTATAACAACAATTACAATCATTGAACTTTAATTATACACAATGGATACAAGTTCAATTAATCCTCTAATTTCATTTAACTACTATGAATGGAAAACCAAAATGAAAATTGTAATAATGAGTAAGGGTTTACATCATATTACAATTTGGCAGTAACACTAAACTTAGTAAAAAAGTATAAAAAGTTAAGTAGTACAATTGTTGTGATGAAGCTTATGGGTTGCAGTGTCTTTAAGTTTCCCCTGATTCTCTTTTTCACTTAGAACCTTATAAATCTCCAAATGAAGTGTGAACCATCTTAGAAAATATTTTTAGGAAGTTATATGTGATGAGAGGTCATGAACTTGAAAATAAGCTTATCATCCTATGTCTTAGCAACTTTCACACCCTTTAGGTTTTCTTCACCAAGTTGAAGTCTTTGAGATTGTAGTTGAAATAAAGTGGAATAGAGAAGAAATATGACCAACTTATTTTTTTTATACTCTCCAAGCTAGGTCTTGATTACTCAGTGTTTGTCTCTACTTTCCATGCCATTAAAAGTTCTTTAAGCACTACATAGAAAATTCCCTCTTTAGATACCTTTATTACCGACTTGATTCAGTAGCAAGATAAGTTAATATAGATGGGCACATTGAAGTCCACAAAACCTCAAGCCCTAATTACTAGGAATGAAAAAAAAATACTTCAAACAAAGAGAAAAAGAAGAAGAATAAAGATCAAGAGATGAAGAAAGAATCAACCTCTGCCAAAATAGCCATTGAAACCTCATTTTTCAATGATAAACCTAAGAAATAGAATGTTAAGTTTGCCTATTGCAATAAAAATGAGAATGATTAACATGAGTGCATGAACAAATAAATGGATCACCTAACTCATATTCTAAAGGAAAAAACATAGGTGTTACTAAGTCTATCAAGAAGAATTCATCAACTCAATATTATTTTAAGGTAAAAGTTAAAGGTAAAGAGAAAGAAAAGGGAAAGGCTCTTGTAGCAGTTGCAACTTCAACCTCCTCATGGGTATTGACTCAAGTGCTTCCCACCACATGGGGTTTTCAAAAGTTGAGTTTTATTTCTTAGATCTTGACGCTTGTCTTCTATCGCTTTGAGTGATGACACTTTCATAGATGTTTCAGGGAGAGGGTATGTTAAAATGAATGGAGGAACATTCAATAATGTCTTAAGTGTTTCATCATGTTAAGTTAATCTCATATTAGTGTATCAAATCGCTCACATCAATAAAGGTATGAGGGTAGAGTTTTCACCATATTTAGTCACAATCAAAGAGTTGCACAATGATTCTATAGTAGAAGTGGGTAGGGCAGATCACCAAGCTAGGTTATATACCTTCTCACATTTTGTACCTAATTATTCTTCGATTGCATTATTGAGTCATTCAAATGGAGTTAGTAGACTTTGGTATGAATGGTTTGGGCACCTCAACTATCACTACCTAGAACAACTTAGAAAAATGACATGGTCATAGGCTTACCTTGAGTGCATTTCTCTAAGTGTCTTTATGAGGGTTGCACCCTTGGAAAGCATCTTGAAGAGAAATTTGACAAAGGAAAAGGTTTGAGTGATTTGAAAGCATTAGAGTTAGTACACAGTGATGTATCTAGGCCTTTTTCCAGTCTATCTTTCATAAGGGATAAATATGTCCTTACCTTCATTGATGATTTATAGAGATACACATGGGTTCACTTCCTTAGGCAAAAATCTAAAAATTTTGACAAATTTTGAGACTTAATACTTGTTTTAGAAAAACAAACTAAGAAATACATGAAGATTATGCAAATGGATAAAGGGGGTGACTATGTCAAAAAATTAGTTTAAGTATTTTTACGCACCATAGGGGAATAAGTTGTAGTGGACAATTCCATACAGTCCTCAATAAAATAGATTTTTAAAATGCAAGAATAGGTACTTGAAATAGATGGCTAATTTCATGATTCACTCTAAGTCATTGGAACCTTAGTATTAGGTATAAACTATTAATTTTTTCTTCTACATTTATAATAGGGTTCCTCACAAAGATTTAAAAAGTATAACTTCATTTAAAGTTTGGTACAATAGGAATCTTTAATTTTATCGCTTTAGGGTTTTTGAATCTCTAGTTATGGCACACAAATTGAATAATAAATACAAGGCTATGGAACCTTAGATTAAGCCTTACATCTTCATAGGTTATCTGGATGGTGTCAAGGGATACTACATTTTTTATCGAACCACACATGATTTATTCATCAAAAGAAGTGTTCACTTTTCATAGAATCCCAAAGACTTAACACTTGACACTTATCCCACTTCATTAGAATAACTTGGATTTGATTAGGATGATTCAAATCATCCTGAGCACATTCTAGAGGTTAATGACACTTCTTCTTGTTCTTATAATAAGAGTAGTGATGTGGATTCATCTTCATCCACATCTATCCACACTTGGGAGGATGATGTTTTTTACTTGACTCGTCCACTTCTTTTCTTCTTTTGTCTAGGTAGACATTGTATAATACAGGTACATGGATTGGGGATCCTTCAAATGACACATAGAAATGTTCAAAGTTTTAGAGTGGGCCACATGTTTTTTATGCCTCTACCTCATATTTCGATAGGCATAAGGTATTTCTAAGTGGGATCCAACCATGCATGAGGAGTATAACTCCTTAATCAAGAATCATACTTAGGACTTGGCACTTATTCTTGAGGGAAGAAAGATAGTTCAATGTAGATGGATATATTAGACTAAGTATGTAGAAGATGGGTCCATTGACAAGTTTAAGGCATGATTAGTTACCAAGGGTTTCTTATAGGTTCCTGGCTTCGACTACATAGACACCTTTTCACCAGTTGCTAAAATGAACTCAATCAGACTCACATTTGTTATTGTTATAGTCAATCATTGGGATGTTCATCAGATGGAAGTGAGGAGTGCTTTTCTTCACAGTGATATTAAGGAGCATATTTACATGGAATAACCTTAAAAAAAATTTGAGGATTCTTCCTTGGTATGTGAACTCTAGAAATCTATATATTGCCTCAAACATGCCCCTTAGGCTTGGTACATCAAGATGTATTCCTTTCTTATTTTAATAATATTCACTAGATGTCATTTATATCTAAATGTCTATCTCTTGCAGACAAGATGATTTGCTCTTGATTCTAGTTCTTTATGTTGACGATATTTTGATCACTAATATCTCTTATTCATCCATTGTAGTGATGAAAAGGGCACTTTAGGATAGATTTTCAATGATAGACTTGGGTTTGTTACACTACTTCCTTGGGATTCAGATTTCTCACTTTGACTTAGGGATTACTATTGTACACCCTAAGTATGTTCTCGATCTACTTGATCAGTTTCACATTATTGATTGTAAGTCAACTTTGAATCCATTTCTATCTAGATTCAATTTTGAGGCAAATTTTACTTCACCTTTGGTCGATGCTACCTTGTATCAATAACTTATAGGCAGTTTTATCTACTTGATACATACCAAATCTGACATATCATATGCATTGGGCCTAATCTCTAAATTCATGTAAGAACTCCATGAGTTGTATTGGAAAGTAACTAAGAGAATTTTACTCTAAATCTAGGGTATACATAGATTAGGGATTCACTATAGATTTGGAACTAGCTTTAACTTGATTGGTTATATTGACCTAGCCTAGGCTAGCAATATTACGAATCATAAGTCTACTTCATGTTATAGTTTCTCCATTAGTTTAGTTATGATCAGTTGGTTACGTAAGAAGAATAATGGTATTGCTTTATTATCTACTGAGATAGAATACAGGGGGATGTCAATGCTGCCACTTAGGCCATCTAGTTTTAAGGTATTCTCACATAATGTGGTATCTAGTTCAGATGACCTACCATCATTTACTATGATAACTAGAATACCATTTAGATTTGCAAGAATTTGATCTAGCATCAGTGGATAAAACATATAGAGATTCACATGCTTTTCATTATATAATTCATTCATGGGGACATCATTGATCTAAATAATTTCTAGATGATAGAATATATTACATACATTTTTACCAAACCTTCCATGGGGAGCAAGCATCTTCACTTGCAGGATCTTCTTGAGGTTTAGGACACTATAGCATCATCTTCTAGGGGGGTCATTCTAGCCTCTTTTTTATCTCTCTTTTTTTGGGGGGGAGGATGGGGGTAGTTTTTCCTATGGGTTTTCTCATTTTCTCTACTTTAAGAAAGAGTGATTTGTACATGGGTACCTCATCAAGCCTAGTTACTAGGACCTATTGATTTACACTTCCCACCTAAATTGTGATTAGGTGGCGAGGAGGGGGGTTGGGAAGTGGGGACGGGGGTGTTAGAGTCTAGGGGTTTTATTTTCTCTCATATTTATTTATTATGGAATTTCTTACCTCACTTAGAGTATTTCTAATTTCATGGAGAAGCTTGATTTTGTGTGTAGGTTGACTGTGTGACTAAGAAGTAACTCCCTTGATTGGCTATTCTAGGTATGGGAGTTATTCCTCTATTCTTGGCCCTATTGAACACATTTTTTGGAGGATTTACTATTATATTCTGAGGATCTATTGAACACCTGTTGTGGAGGAGTTACCTTGCACTCTCTTATTTGTACTTCTCACAATTTTTATCTTTATTAATGGAAGTTCAGCTATTTTATATTGTGAAATATTCTTGCATTATTGTTTCATTTTACTTCAAATACTTTATGGTATGCAACTTCTTGGTTCATGTAATCACTCAACTTATGAATTCTATGAATCCAAAACCTGGACTCAACCTCGATAAAATTAGGATAACATATGCTCAAATTACAATACTTTAAGATAACACATGCATTTTAAAAATAAAATATATATATTACATGATCTTTAAGTGTAGGTTAAATGAAGGTCAATTAAAATTAACTTGGTGTGTGTGTGTGTGTGTGTGTGTGTGTGTGTGTGTGTGTGTGTGTGTGTGTGTGTGTGTGTGTGTGTGTGTGTGTGTGTGTGTATGCTCGGTACTAGCTTTTGACCAGAGCTACAACTGATTTTGGGGCACAAATCGGGGGTCCAATCTCTGAGAGAACTATTGAACCATTATAAATGGATAACACTTGATCACATTTGAAACCATCGAGCAAATGACCACATCCAGCCTATAAACTCCTTATGAGATTCAAACTTGGGTGGGTTGGGCACAACCAAACCACTTCACCAATCCTTCTACATCTCATTGGCAATTTTAAAATTTATATTAGGATTAGAAGTTTACTAATATTATTTTTTATTTATTCTTTATTAATATTTTATAATGTAACGAAATCCTTATTTTATGTAGGATATGCTATTTTATTTGTAAATAACAATAATAAAAGTGTTTTTAAAATAATAAGGATATTTTAGGGAATATATACAAAATATAATTACTAAATTGTTATCTTTTAACCCTTTAACATTTTACAGTTAGTATAAATAACTGTGTTTTTTGTAATGCTTAATATATTTCTTTATAATAAATAAAATAATTTTTAATTAAAATATTGAATTAAATGGCCACATTAGATTTTAAGCTTTGTTCTCAAATTTTAATTTGTTTATTATATTTGTATATTTTGATCCAAAAACTAATTGTATGAGAATTTTTAAGCTGTTAAAACATTTTCAAAAAGTAGTCAAGAACAAGTAGTAATGCATAGATTTGTCTTGGCATCTTAGTCAGGTTTTTAATCAATGCACTAGGTAGCCAAACTGATATAAGCACTTAGAAATTAATATATTTTATAAAATAGGTTTAATATATTTTGTATTGACAACTTAACTATGTGTTGGAAAATAAACATATTACTACACGACATACATTTTATTTGCACATAAAAACTATCTTATTCATAACATAACACAATCAATCACATTTTATTTTTAAAAAAGGTAGAATTTTATTAAAATAAAGCATGATTGAAATTAATTTTAACCTCTTTTTCAGTTTAGGAATTATCAATTTGTAAGAGTTAATTTGGTTCCAATATTTTAAATATACGTATTTTTTGGCTCTATTGTAGGAAAATATAATATCAATTAAATGACAACTTCATAACAAAAATATTCTTCCTTAGACACTTATGGCGAGTGTGTATTTTTTGTTTTAAGGTAAATTTATAATGAATTATACTAAGATATTCATCACCACAATGCATTGATGTTAGTTTCTTAAAAAATGGGAATTTTTTAAATTGGAGCATAATGTGAAATTATTATTAGGTAATTTTCAATTTTAAAAAAATGACACAAAGATATATATATTTTAATCATTTTATTGTAAAATAATTTATAATGTAGCACCTGATAGTTTGAAATACCTAACTATACTAAAAAGAGCATGATAAGAATATCTAGCCTATCATGCAAGAAAATAAAAAACATCGAAAGAACTTGTACATAGCAAAGCAAAATGATGGAAGTGGTGGTCTTAGGGTTACATAGCGATTCCCTTAAAAATATGGTGGTAATGGGATCTTGTCATGGAGGATCCACTAATGAAGTGGCAGACACAGGGACTGTACAGGGTGTGGGGATGAAGGCAATTCTGTCTATGGCATCGACAAAACATGGATCGACTATGGTAGTATCTGTAAGCAAGGCTAAACTTGGATCTATAGTAGTAGCTTCATATGCATCTATAAATAAGGCAAAGGAGATACATGACTTTATAGTGGCATATGCCAATATGGTGATGATAAACATATATGAAGTTAGTGTAGGAGGAATATCAGATTTGGCAACGATAAAAGGTTATAATAAGATAGTAATATAGGGGTATGTGTTTTCTTTTCTGATGGTTGAGGAAATATTTGTAGAAGCATCTCAAGTGGTTCTAACAAGGGCTACAATTCCTAGGAATCCTAAGGAGCGTAGGAGATGTGATCCCATGGTAATGGAGGCAGCATCAATGCAACCTCAAGTATGTGCTTCATATGTTGATACAGCATCAAGAAAAGTAAGGGTTAAATATTTATCCTTAGCAACAGTAAATCCTATTATTCATTTTGAAAATATATTTTTTAAAGCGATTGTGGGTATCGAACAACACTTATCCAAGATCAGAATGATTTACAAATTTGAGGGTTTATAATCTTTTCTTTAGGATCTCCATGCTTGGATTATAGATAATTGGCAACCTCTTATTGATGGAAGAATTACCATTCACCCCTATGCAAATGGTATTTTCATTTTTATTTTTATTCTATAGTTGATAAAGATCTGGTTTGCACACATTTATGGGACTGGGAGAGTCATTGGCTGGTGTCCAAACCCTAGCATTCCAATTTTAACTCCCATATTAAAATGTTGACTATAAAACTTGTCTAGATCCATTTTCCAAACCTTCCCTTATAGTTCTAGAATGAGGGGGTTTTAAAAGTTATTAGTGATGTTGGAGGAAAATTTTGGTGTCTTGATTATATGAATATTAAACAAGGGCATTCTACCTATGCCTAATTTCTTGTCTATGTTGATCTCTCGAAATAACTCCTAGCTCAAGTGGAGTTGGTTGAGAGGAATAGAACATGGGTTTAACCGATAGATTATGAGGGCCTTCCATTTAGATGTCACAGATGTTTCTTTATGGGGCATCTATAAATGATTGTCCTAGCATGAAACATAAGAGATGTAATAATTGGTAGGTAGATGCAAAGGTAGAGCATATGATAGTGGAAGGAAACCCAGATTTAGGGGAAGATGAACCAAAAATGATTTCATAAAAACTAGCTGAATAGTTAGTCAAGGGTGAGGAGTCTGTGGCCATGGATCCTAATGGGAAATGGACACCAGAATTAGAATTTCAAAATACTAAGTGGAGTTTAGCGATGGCTTCTAAAACTCATATAGATAAAAGTTTCAAAACATCAAAATTCCTTACCCCATCTTTAGGGGAAGGATTAATAGATTTTCTTACGACTCAAATTCCAGAGGTTGCTTTGGAGTTATCCATCCCCATATTGCCAAATAAAGAGGAGGGGAATGGGTGGCAGCTAGTGAAAGGGAAGAAAGGAAGAGGCAAAAAGGAACCAGATTCATTAATTATGTCTCTCATATCTCAAATATAAAACTAAAAGAGAGAAACTCTCTTCAAATTAGTTTTATTACAATAGTTTTTGTTTTATCTGGTTTGTTGGCCACTACTTTTTGTTTCATTTTAAGGTTTGAGGGTATGTTCCTTAAAATCCCTCATTTGGTTGTGTTTTTGCTACTTTTGGGATGGTTGTAGCCCTTAGGTTTGCCTTGTTGTATTTTCAGCCTTATATGGTTTCTAGACATTATTAGTCCTTGTCTTGTTGGATTATCTTCTAGGGAAACCCAATTCAAAAAACCCCCCTTTATCCTTAATAAAAAAATAACATGATAAGAATAAATATTGACATATATGATTCATATTGTTTAAATGCCAATGTAAATATTCATATACTATATCAAATAAGTTTTCATTAATTTAGTACATAACTATTTTTGTATTTGTTGAATTTAATAAATGGGTTTTGAGAGGTCCCTTAACTTAGTACAAATGGAGAGCAAGATAATACCTTTAAGTTCACATGGAATGCCTCTACCAAAAACAACTAAAACAAAAGTTGACAAACATAAAACATGTTGTTGAAACAACCACACAAAGTTTAGCTAGCATCTACAAATCAACCACACATCTTCCACAAGACTAATACCCTCCTAAGCAAAGGTTCATATTGGAAGCCTTCTAGAAAGTTATTCTTCTACCTTTTCTTTTGCACTTCAATCCACTCCCCCTTGTCTTCCGTAAAGTCTAGGGAGAATCTTATGGAGATTTCAATATTCCTATTAAAGGGCTCATATTTCTCTTTTGAATAATCCATTGGTTTCACTCTTGAATTGGGTGTTTCAATATCTAGTGCAACCTCACTAGAGATAGGTTGTTCATTGTTTGACCTGTTCATAGTATAAATTGAAGCTAAAACCTTAGCTTCTTCCAACAATAGTAACCATGGGTTCAACTCTTAGGGTGAGGAGTTCCTCATCCTCCAACCAAAAATAAATTAACAATATTTCTATATTTTCATTACGCTAAAAAAATACCATTATAATAACACTATAGTCAACACTCCATCCTTTAAATGTGCATATGTTATCCCACACATAGACAAACACAGGCAAATTGTTGAAAACAAACATTTTTAGAATTAGAATTGGGAGTGTGCGTGTCAGGTGTAATATATCTATTGAATAACATGCATAGTGTTTTTAAAATGAAGTAAACATCTTCATATCCAAGAAAGATACCCATGTAGTCTACTATATCAATAGTACATGTCCATTCCACATGCACAAAAATATAACAAGTATATATTGATGCAATAGTATTTATATCTCATGCACTATTATCTAAACTAAATTTTGGGACTTCAATCATGAGTTGTATATGTTGACTTGAAATTATTATATGAATTTAAGAGTTCTTAATTCTAAATAATATTAAAATGGATGTCTTTGCATATTTTGAGCTTTCAGTAATAAGAGAGAATATAATAAAATAGATACTAATATGATTTGCATTCCATACATATATATACTTCATTTCTTACCATATTACAAACTATGAATTCAAATAATGTGTAGTAGGATTAATATTGGCACATTAAGAAAAGTGTCTATTTATCATTTAGAAATAATAATTGCTAGTTCATGTTGTCAAAGTGTAGTTTTTAGATATATACATAACTTGTATTTAACTTACTAGTAGTCTTAGAATTTTCTATTATGTATATTTTTATTTTTTTTATTATTCATAGTGTAAATTAACATAACCAATCAAAATTGGTATATTAATGTAAGAAAATTTATTGATTAATACAATTACACTGCTCAACATATTTCAGACAAAGACAACATTGTTGATAATTGGCTAAGAAAGGATTCCTCTTTGACATTAATGGCTTTACCTCACAGATCATAAAGACCTAATTTTGTTATTAAAAACTATCAGGTTTGATACTCTCTCAATTCTTATTCAAGCATAAATTTCTAGATATGGAGTTATAGAGAGATATCATAGGATATCTAGGCATGTTGCTCAATAAATTATTGTCTCCTAAGCATATTGATACTCTCTCAATTCTTGTTCAAGCATAAATTTCTAGATATGGAGTTATAGAGAGATATCATAGGATATCTAGGCATGTTGCTCAAGAATTGATTGCCTCATAAGCATATAGTATTGAATTTTTTGTTCTTCATAATTATTTGGTTATTAATAGAATAAATTATGATCTATTGGTACAAAATTTTGTTGATTTAATATACATCCTAGGTCAAAAATGGAGTATCTTAATCGATTAATAATAAAATATCCATTTAATCCATTTGATCGAGAAATACGAAATGCCTAATCATCTTAAAACATATTTCCTATATAAGATCCTTCTTACTGAAACATGTACTTTAAAAAATAAAAAATTACAACAATACATTTCCTAGATTAAATAAATAAAATGAAGAGCATGGAGGAGAATAAGTGACCAAAGATAGTAATGAAATAAGAGCCTGACAATAGAAAGAGTATGATAAGGCATCAACTCGTAAGAAAATCAATAAATTAAACATTATAAAAGAAACATTAAAACTAATATGTCTACAAAGCAATTCGAAAGGAAAAAATAATATACTTGAACAAGTTTAACTTCACTTATGAACATGTTAAAAAAATTGTACATAAAATTAAAAAGAAAAAATAAAATGAAGATTCTCATAACATGAATGCAAGACGAACAGGAAAGTGGAAAATTCTACCAAAAAAATAAAAAATAAATTTTAAAAAGAAAAATTATATATATATATATATATATATATATATATATATATATATATATATATATATATATATATGCAATATTATTTATACCATGAAATGCTTCAAGTGCAAGAATAAATGAATATTATGACATGCATCTCATTATGACACTTATTCCCTTGCTCATTGTGCTTAATGTCTTAATAATCATTTCGTACTAAAAATAACCCATGTATTTCATTTGTAGCACGTCTCATCCATTCAAAGTGAGAGACATACTTCTTTTTTTTTAAAGAGGGGTAAAAAGTTATCAATAAATAAATAACCAGTACAAAAGTAGGAGGGCATCTGCCCTCAGAAAGACCAAATGACCAGAAAAAAGCACCAACACAATAACCACACAAACTATAACTAGGAAAACATCCTTGACCCTAAATCACCAAATAGGGACCTCAGTTAATCAACCATATCCTCTAAAATCAACCTTTCCAACTTTTTAACATCATCTTGGGATAACCGGTCCCAACCACTAACATTCCAATCCCCCACCTACTCTGAAGCCCACTTAGCCAAGCAATCAACCACATGGTTTCAATCCCTAGGGACATGGACAAAAGAAACAAAGTCCAAGAATTGACTCAACCAAAAAATTTGAAGAACCACTGATGCCAAATGCCATTGCACACCAACCACCACCTACTCATTCAGCATATTAATCACAATCTGGGAATCAAACTCACAAATAACCTTGTGCCATCCCAAAGCACACCCTTTTTCCAAAGCACAAAGAATAGCTAAAGTCTCCATAAAATTGTTAGTTTGTTTCCCCTTATAAATAGAAAAGACAAAAAGAATGGCACCAGAGCCATCTCTTCCTAATCCCCCAATCCTAGCATGAACAGGATTCCCCCTGGAAGAGCCATTCGTATTAATCTTTAAAATACCTAGAGGTGGAGGGGACCACCTTCCTTCTCTCTGAACCTTACTCTTAGATTGGCTCCTATTCCTAGGCCAAGATGAGCATAAACTTCCAACACTTAAACCCAAATTGTGTGCCCCCTGCAACTCCCCAATGTCCAACGTAGTAGAGAGATCACACTAAGCTGCTAAGGTCCCCTAAAGCATACTAATAATCCTCTGCCACATTTGTTGAACCACCAATTTCCTCTCCTAAAAAATCCTTCGATTCCTTTCCAACCAAAGCTGCAATAAACTAAAAGGACCAATATTCCAAGTCACTTGCAAAAAAGAAGCCTTAGCCAGGGGCTTGCCCAAACTTCTCCAAAAATCCACCAAAGAAGCGTGAACACATGCTTGCTTCCAAGCTCCCCACTAAAGATGCTAAATCTCATGGGCCAAAGGACACTAAAAGAACAAATGGGCCTGACACTCCTCTCCACAAGGAAAAAATGTATTATTCATCATAGATGAAAGAATTGCACTTAAAAATTCTTATTATTAACATAGAATTAAGAAACTATAGCATCTTGCTTATTAAAGTTTTGTTTTCTTATGAAATTTGGGATTGCACATCACAATTATGTGGGGACTCATCCTCATAAAAAACCCACTTCTTGCTGTATTTTTTGGCTTTGAATCATATATATGTTATCTCATGGTAAAAGGAAATGTCTCTAGAGGTTTGGATAGGATATAGACGGTATTATGGTGAAGTCATGCTTAGCAGCATATTTTTTTCCCTGATGTATGATACTTCACACATATAATACGTTATTGAATCTTTCAAAGAATGACTATCTTTAACTATATTAGCTTAAAGATACATCCAAACTTATGAATGTCAGTGATCTTTACATAAAATTACTATCGTTAACCTTAAACATGTCAGATTCACAAAACTTAAGCAATTTTTGCAACCATTTTACATAAATATTCAAAAAATAATTATCTTTAACTAAATAAGCTTAAATGCTGGAAATATCAGTAATCTTTGCACAATTAAACTAAGAAAATCACAAATCTGCAATAAGAATAACAAATTCATAGGGAATGGGGACTTAGTGAAAGAACAACCATCTTGACACCTTTATGATATTAATATAAGAGAATAATTGTAATTCTCTTATTTTGCAATTAAAATATTAAATTTTTAATAAAAAATAATAATCACCAGTTAGAAAGATTTGTCGCCACTTTGCAGTTTTAAAAACTTATCGATGTCACTTCATAAAATACATCACTTGAGGTTAATCGCCTCAAGGGACATACCTTGAAGAGGAATATAATTTCCTGAGAGATATCATAAAAGAGATGAGAAGCTGAAAAAACCAAAGTTTATAACCCTTGAAGAAGCGTTCCAGATCTTGGGATAAAAGCACAAGGAAGGCACTCTCCTTACTAGAAAACTAACGCACTATCATTTTAATTCTTCCAACTAGCGAGTAGAAAAGTCTTTACCTAGATCCCTGTCGAGAAATCCAACCCCCTGACAGAGCCACAAACTTTCCATATCAATGGATCCTTAACGACTTATTTTAGAAGAGCCCCCATAAGGAGGAAAAGAGAGGTATTCCCACGTCCACACTCCATGAGAAGGGAGAAAACCTACCTTTCTTACATGGGAACACCGTTGGCCAATATCTAGGCAAGCCATGCCAAGGGAAACCACTCTGCCACGAGAGATCCGTGTTTGGGGCATCGCAACACCAAGCAAAACCATACATCCTACTTCCTGAACATGTTAAGAACCTGAGCATAGACCACCATAATTAATTTTTACAGAAGCTAAAAAGAGTAAATGGAAACATGCCTAAAATAAATATAAATCTATTAGTGATATTATTTCCTTGTGCACTTATAATCCAGAAGCAAAAAATTTAGTCCTAATGATGACCATCTCTTTAACCATGGATTATACTTATTAGATACATTTTATCAACTACATTTTTTATTTTTTCCAATCATCATTATTATCATATCTATATTATAATGCATAATGCAACATGATCTTCAAATTATATGGTTAATGGATGTATATCAAATCTTACAACTTATTCAAAAAATAAACGGTTTGCATTTGAATGTGGAAGATGAATACGATCACGTCAAGATCAAAAGGGTCCCTTATAAGGATGTATGTGTTCACCGGTGACTAAGTGTCAAATACAAAAAGTTACCACATCATTAAATTGAACCAATGGCATTGGCATATTTTTTCTAAAATTATTTATTATACTACATTAAATATCATTCATCTTTTTTTACCGTTACCATCCAAACCTTTCCACCACAATAAAAAGGGCAACTATACATAGATATGCTTTGTTCAAAATTATTTTTTCTAAAATATTAGCTTGAAAATGGTTACATGCTCAATCTCTTCCACAATAGATATACCATCAGAAAAAAAAAAAAAGAAAGAAAGAAAGGTCATTTCAACACTTACACATTTTCTTGAAATAGTGTCTTTGGATTGATTATGATATGTGCATCTTTCAATGGTCTTTGTGGTTAGGATAGTTCTGTTTAAATGGGTTTGCCCTGAATCTTAATATAGTACTGTTCTCTATCTTTGTTTTTTGGTGGTCTTTGATTCTTAAATTTTCAATTTATAGGGGACTAGATCTCTTGTTGTGCCCTAAAACGGGTTAAAGCTTCGATAAAACATCGATATCTATCGAAATAATTGCATCTCACAATTACAAACTAAATATTTTCAACACAATAATAGAGACAACTATCCAAATATATTTTCTGTCACAAATCATATTAAAAATATTGATATCACGTCAAACCAACAACTTACTCTTACATAAATCCTAAGAAGAGACATAAACATCTAAACAATTTTTAAATTCTTAAAAGAACGATAAATATCAAATCGATTTTCAAATATTTAAAACAATAGTGGATATTAAATAAGTATTATATATAATTTTTCACCCCTTTTCAACATAATAATAGATACAACTATACACATATATGAAAACTATACATGTTGAGATATAAAAACTATTCAATTTCATTCTCTATTGTCATCCTAAACATCCAAAAACACCGCATTACCAATAGAAAACAAATGAAATCATAACAAAAAATATTCCGACAAAAAAAAGCTCTTCATTGTCCCACTAAAGAAACAAATAAAATATTTCACTTTGCAAAAAAAAATGTCATTAATTAAATTTATTCCCCTGTCAACCTTTTATATCTTTCACTTTATCGCCCATCGATTGACAAAACATCTTAAAAAGTCGAAAATTATTTTTAAGTTTATGTCTCTAACCCTTATGAAGGAGATAAAAGACTTGACAATAACCATATACCCAAAATTTGGTCTATGCACATCAAATTATCAAAACGCCATCACGCTTAAAACCCACAATGCATGAAAATATTATTTAAAAGTCTTTTCAATCTCGACTATTACCTTAAAAATATTAAAAATAATGCACTGCAAACAATTATACAGAATGATTTTTCACCACAAACCTCATTATCTATCTTTGTGTGAGAGAGAGAACGAGCGCAATAAAACTTACATATAAAATATTCTTGATGTATTCATACAAAAAATGTATTCGAACTTAACCCTAATAAACTTTTATTTATCTACATGTACAATTTTTTCTGCTGGTTCTAACTTCACCGCATCAACCTTTTCCAATACCGTCCATATCCATATACAAAGCTCTCTCTCAACTTCCTTTCACCATAAATAACATGATTATATGTGGTTCAAATATGAATCATACAGCTTGATGTTTTGAAATCTCATTTCACAATAAGAGCACAAGAATTTAATTAACAGCGGCTGTAGGTTCTTAATTCTATGGCGTATATGTTATTGAACTTTTGATGACATTTCTTTCCGATCTGGTAGATAACACAAGAAACACCTGGATATTCCGAAATCTGAAAGGAACAAGTATGTCTCTCACAATTCGGATGGATGAGAGGTTTAGTTATTGATACATGGGTTATTTTATATATAAAATGATTATTAATGCAAGAAGTATCAGATCGAAGAGAAGAATGAGAAGCATGTCGTGATATTCGTTATTCCCATACCTGAAGCATTTATTTCGTTGTATACCGTATTTTATTTATATATATAATTTATTTTTATGATTTTTTTTTAATGTAATTTAATTTCAATTAATTTATTTTTATTTTTATTTTTATTTTTTTAATTCTCCGGACAATGATATCTATTGTGTATTTTACATAAATTTATAATTATAATGCACCAAATATTTTAGCATGATAAATAAATAAGTAAATTATTTTATTTTGAAATAAATCTACCACAACAAAATTATAATTTACTGATCATTTTGAAGTAAATAAAATTAACACAATAATAACTATAATTCACCTATCATATATTCTTTTAACAAAATTATAGTTTACGCATCATGTTGCTAAATAATTATGGTTATTTAATTTTATTTTAAGATAAATAAATTTACCAAAAAAATAAATATAATTCACCTACCATATATACCACTGAAAGAACATCAAATGTTTATTAAATGTTAAGATTGACATATGAAATTATGATGAAACCACAGAGTAGCAAAGCATAAATATCAATAGATACAATACTCAGATTTTCATGAAACCGTAATATTTATTAATTTGTTGTGAATGAATAAAAGCATTACATAAATATTTTTAAATAAAAATCAACTCAAATTTGAAGTTGGCATGTAAAATTTAAAAAAACAAATAAATTACCTAAACTTCACTACCCCTAGTATAAATAACTTGATTTTTATAATAAATTTTGCATGCAAGTTTGAATTGGCCTAAAATTTTAAACATATCTTATAAATATTAAATCTATGATGTTGGATGAGTTTCAACCCAGGTTCACCTTCGTTTACAAAATTATCTGATTTCCGTTATTTTGTCATGACTAAATATACTAGAATATAATTTTAAACCCTTAGATGATATTGTAAGGCTCACCAAACATCTTTGAATTAGTGCTAGCCAAAGAATAGAGTTATGGTTACATGTGTTTTTCCTTTATAATTTATTTTTGAAGGATATATTAATTAGGTTAATGACTCAAAAGATATGGCTTTCGGAAGATAGGTCCCTACATCATTCTCTTCTAGTTGAAAACAACTCAACTCCTACGATTTACATTGATTACATTCCTATCATTTATGTTTTTTCAATCGTTTCTAGCTCTTATAATGAAATCCAAGTGTTATCTTCTTATTGCAGTCCTTTTCATTGTACCAAATACTTGTCATAACTTCATTGTATTGTATTCATTATTTTCTTATCTAGAACCTACATTATCTTTTGTTTCTTCTTCATTGGTACATGTTGCTTCTAATCCACTTATTCATATTTTTCCCCTTCACCATATTCTCCATGAAAATCATATAAATCTAAAACATTAAATATTGGACATATATCAAATCTATGGTAAACTGACCTCATAAACATTGTCATTATTTTTCCTCACAAATCTAGATGGACCATTTTTTTTACTTTAACTTGTATATTCCTTGATGATATATTTATTTTCTAAAATACACCATTACCATCTCCTACTTCAAATACCTTTGACCTTCTTGTTACATCTGCTACCACCTTATATTTTTCGTTACTTTCCTATAGCTTTCTTTAACTCCTTCCTGTAACTTTTGTATGTCCACTACAAATGTTTTTGCACCATCACTAATTGGTTCTGCACTTGATAATTGCACCAAATCTAAAATGCCCTTAAGATTTCTATGATAAATAATATGAAATGATTATTTTCCAGTTGATATGTTCACAAAGCTATTATATACAAACTCGGCTTGTGGTAAAGCCAAGTCTCATTGCTTGTGCTTCTCTCCAACTATGCATATTAAAATTTACTTTCTAAGCTCGTATTTACTACTTAAGTTTTTCCATCTGTTTGTGGGTGAAATGCACTACTAAATTCTATCTTGGTTCATATTTTTTCCCATAGATTCCTAAAAAAATAACTCATGAATTTTGTGTCCCTATCTCATGTGATGGTTTATAAAACACCAAGAAATATCACAACATCCTTCAAAAATAGTTTTTATATTATAGATTCCTCTCACTCTTCATCCCCCCATTGACTCTCACAATATAAATCCTAGCTTCACTCAGTTATCGATGAATGAGTGTATAAAACTAGATGCATAATGGAATAAAGGTAAGGATTCATCATTGTTGACAGGAAAGAAAGAGGATGCATTGCAGTCAAATGGAAAACCCAAAAAAAATAATGGGTCCCAAATACCAAGAGATATAGATCAAGTTAAGAAACATGGGAATACCCTATATGAGTCACCTATTATAAAAAGGGTTGTTCCTTTATTGAGGCAACGTCCTCATCTAAAACTACACCCAGATCTATTTCAACCCCTCTCAATCATGCCACGACATAACTAGTTTTGGAGTTTGGTAAGGAAGAGATTGAAACAATGTTGGAAAAGTAATAATGGTTCTCATCTAGTGGCACCATTTATAGATTCTTTAACCTCTAGCTGAAACTCCCAATTCTTCATGCTTAGATATTGAAGTGTTGACAACCTCTTATACAAGGTATGATATAAATTTACCCTTTTTCAAAAATATTCTTCATTATTGAATTTAACTAATTTAAGGATAAGGAAATTATTCAAAACTAGTGGTGGGATTCATATCACCACCCCCTAATCATGAAATAATGGTTTCCACAATTCAACCCACTCACTAAACCATTCAATATTAGACCCATTTGGGTTCATCTCCCCCACCTTCCTCTTTAGTTCTGGTCTATCCTTTGCTTTAAGGTAATAGGTAATACCTTAAGAGAATTCTTACAAACTGACCTAAACATTTATACTATCACACTGACTTTTCTAGAATACTAGTCAACATAGATATTTCCAAGACTCTACCTATAAAAATAGACCTACAAGTTGTAGACCAATTTTGGTCTCAGAATATTGACTTTGAAGGTTTGAAATTTCACTATCATCGTTATTTCAAGGCTTTCCACTTATCTTTAGAATATATAAACTTTAAGATAAATAAGGAAACCTCTTGGTGTAAAGACTTCCACTTTATCTACTTTACTATGGAAGGGGATAATTTGGTGAGTAGAGGATCAAAATATTCTTTTAAATATCTTGAACACCTTAAACCAAAGGAAACACCTTCAATTGAAAAGGATCCTTCCCAAGTGGAGGGAAAAACACTGAAATTTTTAAATTCCCTATCTAAGAATAAAATCTCTAGGGGAAGTTGCAAGGAATACAGTCAAATCAAAATAGTCATCCCTTTCTCCCATGATTCAAAGTAAAATGTCAAGGAAGACTTGACTATGGCAAGAAGAAAGAGGAAGTTAAGACTTAATAAATTCCCTATACCTCACAAAGGGTTAGTAGAGGTAATATGCAATGTTGAATATTTGTTAAAATTGGATGGACTATTGGCAGAAGATAGGCAAATTTTTCATTGACTATTTGTTGTATTCTATAGGATTTCCACTACCTATATTTATGTATTGTTTGGTGCATGGGAATCCATTATTTATTAGTTTAGTGTTGTGTCACTTGGACTTCTAGAAGATGTGTTGTGTGTGATCTTTAACATTGTCATCTTTTTCTCCATTGTACAAGGCTCTAAGGGCTCTAAAAACCAGGTCTCTAAACCCATCAAATAAAAAATGCAACTTAATCTCTTTAACTTATTCACTACCTTGGTAACCTTTTTTTAGAGCCTTCCATGCATCTTTGGCTATCTTTTGCACTTACGATTCTTTAAAATGCATTTTCATTTAGGGTTATATAAACATAAAACAAAGTTTTTGAGTTTTTATTCTTAGCTTCTTTTTTATCATTTTTATCATTGGCCAGAATAATGGCACAATTAACTAGCTCTTCATAACCAGTTTATACAATCTCCCAAAAGTATTTTCCTATTAAAAGATTCATCATATTGATACTCCAATAATCATAGTCATTACCACTAAGTTATAAATGGGAGAGAGTTAAAGTTTGATATGATCAACTTGTAGAGAGATTTGAAATAAAAACCTATAACATAACTCTTGATTTGATATCAAATCCAAGATTTTAATAGAAATTAAACTTCTCACTATTGAAAAAAGATAAAATTATAGATATAATATAAACACCATACACACAAACCAAAAAATCCAGACCAACATAATTTCTTAATTTATTTTTTACTCCTAGTAAAAAATTTCCAACATAATTTATTATTTTATAATAGTTGATGGGTCACTACTACATCTTAAAACTTGCTTGTGAACATATATATTAAGAAATAGGTTATTCTAAATCTATCTAAAAATCAAATAAAAATAAAACTTATAATTTTAAATTAGAGTAATATAATTTATAGCCTTTACTTATATTTATTTGATTACAAAATTACACTCAAGAACAATTACCCAAAAATATTAAATATGCTATACATTTAATACTACCTTGAAGGGAAAATGCTATATATTTATAGGATTGAATATATCTCAATGCAATTGTGACACTCATCATTTCACAATGTAATTGTGATATCATGCAAAGTACATTATATTTTTCATCAAAGTAAAATCTATAAATTCTAAGGGTCTTTTGTATACCTTTTTTTCCTTTTGTTGTGTAATAAAAAGGAGAATTGGTCTAGATTTAATGGTCTAATTTCGATCATAGAAATTGTCATGGATTTCATTGAATAATTTGAGATTTGTATATCTTTACCAAACTTCTAGCTTAAAATAATTATGGGAAGTTGAATCAGATGTAAGCATCATTGTAGTGGCATTGCTATTTTATTTTAGGCACTTTTTTTTTCTTTTTTTTAATTGGTAAAAAGAGGTTTTTGAAAGAAGCCCTTCCCTTATACAAAAAAAGTGAAAGATATTAAACAAAGGACCATATTGGACAAAGGTTAAGAGATAACCAAAACAACCAAGACTAAGAAAAGGTTTTCACATGTACAATAATCAAACAACATATAGGGACCACTACTGAAAGATGAAAGGATGGAAACATCTTCCATAGAGAAAAGACAATCATAGTAAGTGACTATTTTCCTCACCCTATCCATTTTGATGAGATCGGAGAGTCATGCTAGTTAGTTTTAGGACATTATTATGTTGACCTATTTTCTTATTACACACAATGGTCCAATCCTCCCTATCTCCCAAAACATTTGATTCTGAAAAGAATGGGTTAGATAATTCAATAATTAGTTTGATGAAATATGTCATTTGAAATGATAACTATTTTACCTTTATTCAAATTATCTTTTGTTTTTGCCATAAATATTTCTACCTCAGAATTCCTTACCATGGTATTTTCAATCACCAAATCCGAGATCACCTCTTGTATTGTAGGATCTTTTTGATCAATTTAAGATTATGAGGTTAAATTTGAAGCTTCCCTCTCATAATATTGTACTCCATCTCCCTTCATTTTAAGAAAATCAGGTAGAGCATCCTTACACCAAGAAGTATCCACCTTCGTTTTGGAGCTAAAACATGTCATAGGCATATGGTCTATTTCAACCCATCCATGAAATTGAAAGGGTAAACCCTCATAATCTGAAAATTATATCCAAATTTGAATCTAAACTTTCAAAATAATGTTTTTTGGTAGCTCTTCAGAAGTATCTATATTAATGAGGATTCAGTTAAAGGTGGTGTGAGAAACATTCCTATTATTATCAATGTCCATCATCTGAAACTCTCCCAAGGTATTGTTGATATTCCTATTACAAGATTTAGTCTAGAATTGAAGAGGAAGATGTAGTAATTGAACCTAAATAGGTTTAATATTGAAGGATTTAGTAAACAGGTTGAAATATGGGAACCATGGTTTCATCCAAAGAATATAACGTTGATCCCAATCCCAATACCAAACATGATCTTGAAAAAATATTATTTATATCCTCTATGAGGTCAAAATTTACAACAAAAAACCTTTGACATAGGGATAAATTTATAGTTTACCTTTCATGAAGGGCCACCATAAAATTGTGATCTAAGCATGAAGATTTGGAAGTCTTGTCCAAATATTATCAAATTGGCATATCACTCATCAAGATGAGAACCATTCTTAATTATCTACCACCGCCTCTAGCACCTTCTATCCCAAGGTAACTAGGGAACATTTTTTATAGGGATTAGAGGATTTGCACTAGATTTAGATTGTCTCAAGTGGGTACCACTTCCAAAAAATATTTGGGCATGTCCTCAGCCTCTCCAAACCCATTAAGGTCTAAAATTAAAACCTTACTATGAGAACCAAGTCAAAATTCAACTTGGGTATCTTTCAAAGCCTTTTTCTTCACAAATTCAAGCATATTTTCCTTCCTATACTGCAAATCTGACCCTTTATAACTTATAATTACCTCCCCTGGAGTTTGGTTCTAGATATGACATTTGACATCATTATCATTTTGAAAATCCTCAACCCTTTCTATCATTTTTAGCCAATGTTGCCTTTACTTCTACCTCATGTGTCTGCCCATATTCCCATGCCAAACCTATTGTCAACTTCTATTCACTAATTAGGCTAAAAACCCTAGTTATTGGAGTTATAACCATCATGGACTGGCTAAAAACCCTAGGCACTTTTTATATTCATGTGTTTTAGTTATTTTATTTTTTGAATAGTTAAAATTTTAGACATGAACCTTTTATTTATTTATTTATTTATTTTTGTAGTGTATATTTGAGTGGATCCACTAGTTGCATTTTTGTGGCAATCATGTATTATGAATGCTGACAAGTACTAAATTTGTGGTTTTATAACCTTATTTGTGAATTTTAGTCATAAAATACAATCAATTTTTTCTAGTATTCCTCATATTCAAGGTGAAATTTAGGATAGACTATCAAAAATTCAAAAAAATTATAATAAATATATAGATATATTTAATGCTTATTTATTATATTATGAACTACACTAACCTTTGAAAGGTAATGTTGAATAAATAATTGTCATCAAAAAATTCATGACGCGTTAAGGTCAACCATCAAATTTTATCACTAATTTTAAGTAGTAGCTTCACTTTCAATAGGATTTACATTTTTTGTGGTTTATTTTTTAATTATTCCAATATATGGATTTTAGGAAATTTATGGCAAGTCGACAAAATATTATATGCACGATGCATATCTCAAGCCTCTTGAATTTGTATTTATTTTCTCATAACTAACAAGTGTTATGATGTGACTTTCATGCATCCACATGCATTTATATTTGTCTTTTTATAAATAACAAGTATTTTAATGCAACATTAATACTTGTTTAAATAAATTTATATTAAAATCTATAAATGTATGCATCTAAAAATGTGTTTCCAATTTTTTTTTTTTCATTTTTTACCTTGTGTTTAGAGAGGATCTAATGCAAATAAATGTTAATTTTAGCATTGAAAACAACTCATAATATATTTGGATTGAAAAGATGCTTATTGTCATGTCCATAATTTATTCCCATACTTAACAAAAATTAAACTAAACCCACTTTATAATATCCATCCCACTTCTGATAAGAGGTATTCCACTAAAAAAATCTTAACAAAATGACCCTAAAGTTATACACATTACTCACATTTTTTATGCATACTTTACAATCAAGATAAAACTCTATAAGATATAAATGTGTTCAAAAATAAACAAAAGATTCTTGTCATAGTCAAAATGCATGAAAGAAAAAATTTAATCATACCTACATGTAATATGTAAATTTTAAAAAGTTATGTTAGCATATATATATTATAATTTTATATATATATATATATATATATATATATATATATATATATATATTTATATATATATATATATATACATATATACATATATATATATATACATATATACATATACATATATACATATATATATATAACTCATAAACCCATAACTTTCCAACAAATAATTGATTTAATGAAATTCTAAAATTTAAGCATTGGGTAAATTTTTTGATCAACCTAACACTTTTTAAAATAAATCAACCTCAAAATTATTTTGGATGAAAAACTCTTTTAATCAAGCATTCTTATTCAACTGTAGACTTCATGCATCTTACAGCTAGCTCAATACCCTATTTTTACAAAATAACTACTTGATCATTAGATGGGCTATGATTACATAAGTATCAAGGTGGTTAGGAATTTTAGACATATATAACAAAAATATCTATGCATAAAGACCAAATATCTAGTCTTCAACATCAAATTAAATGAGTTAGTGTTTGGAGCATACCTGGTGGCATGTATACTTTTTTTAATCAATTTTTTTTATTTGGGAGAACCTTCTAGACCCATGGGAAGTAGTGCCACCTAAGGAGTCAACTACCAGTATATACTACTGAGCTGATAATTGTAGAAAGACTTCCTATGATCTTGGAAGGATAAAAAATATTGAAAATCATTAGACATAGTTCTCCTTATGACATACCAAGAACTTATTAGTACTAACCTTGTCACATATCATAATTTTCTCACACAACCAAACCCCCTACCAAGGAGACCTAGCTACTTAGAACTAGACATCATCCATATTATAATATTGGCCATCCCAAACTATGCAACTAACATGCCAAGGTCTATACAAGGTAATTTACAACCATAAGCATGAATTCGATATATTTTAAAATGGCCTTTCTCTCCATCCCATTCAACACTATTATCCATCTCATAGAAGAAAGACTTATTACACATGCAATTCTAGAAAAAATGCAAGGAAATTACACAGCTATACTAAAAAAAAATTATATATTATCTACTAGTTTTTATATAGATATATACCTAATTTTTCATATTTATTGGTGGCTTGGAAAAATTACATAGACCCCTCACCAACCTATTATAGACACATAATTTTAGGGAGATGTTATATTTTTTTTAATGAAAGGAAAAGAGAAACTGCCTAACCAACTACCACCAAATTATCACCATTTTTTTCTCCCAACATATAACACTTTCTCACATTTCAAAGTCTTAGGTGAAGGTATACAGCAAATTGGCATCTCAAACCTAAAATGATAAAATAAATTGATTCCTAATCCAACAACAATACCTCTCTACCCATGCATGATGGAGAACATGTCATCAAGATATTAATGATAATGTTAATCCACTTGTATGCTTAATTATTCGTATTCATGTCCACTATGTAATGATCCTCATAAAGAAATAAATGCCTAATAGTGTTAGAAAGGCTATTAACTCTGGTAACCAATTTCCCATTTCATAAACATTCCTACACCTAATATATTATTGGGGATCAACCATAGAATACTTCAACAACTACTTTATGTCACACACAACCCCTTCATTCATATTTTTTTCAACTATTCAAACCTTTTCCATGTAAACCCTCATGTAGGGGTTCCTAATCTTTAAATTCATAAAATTTATGGAAGACTTATACATAGTAGTTACATCCACTGCCAAATTCCTTTCCCTCCACTACATTCCTTATTTCTTCACAATGTCCTTGTCCTCAACCTATACCGTAGTTTTCATTGAAGGAAGATTCAATACATAGGAGTGGATGTATAGATATTAGAGAAAATTAAAAAAATTCAAACCATATTGTAAAAACAATTGATATAATATGCAATGAATACATATAGATAGGAAATTAATTAGTAAAGACACACAGATCATTTATACACAAGTTTAATGTGGAAAACCTCAACTGGGGTAAAAAACCATGGTTATTATTGATTTTTTGAAAAACTCAAGTACCCAATACGTTCATTCAATATCTCACTCCTCAAAATAATTCATAAAAATTTCATAGTGGTCGCATATATCTCAATTTATTTTCAAAAATAATATTGTGTTCATTGTTGTCTCAATGCATAGATTTATAAAGGGGTAAAACCATTTTTATATTGGGGTGGTGGACCATTGTAACCAATGGGTCCAACTTCTCCCATAGAATAATTAATACAATGGTAATGTATTTAATTTATTAACATGAGTTAACCTCATGCAAATAAATAAAATATATTATTTATTTACTTGCCCATTATATAATGAATGTATTAAAGGTACATAGAGCACCACTTAACCATTAAGTGTTTCAACACTCCCCCTTAATGTTAAGTGGTGATACATGTCATAGTCATCTTAATAAAGGAATTATACTCCATGAATCAACTATAATGATTTTAAGAGGCATATAAAATTCAAATGATTTAAAAACTTTCATCGTGCCAATATCACCTTTTGGAACAAAAGGAATAATAATCCATAAACTACTTAGAGTAAGTTTAGGCTAGTATTATCATGAGACTACATCTCATAGTTTCTCATGAATAATCAGTCAGACATTTTTTAGCCTTTTATAACATAAGGAACTCCATTACAAAATATTATTATAAGTATTGGATACATTATAAACTCCAAAAATTATTAAGTTTACCAAAATCACATAGAATGACTTATTACAATCCTTTACAATGAGAAGAAGTATAGAGAAGAAGAAAATACATGGCCAGTAGGAAGTGACATTATCATGCACACTCCCCCTTAATAAATCTGAGAGGCCCATCATTTTATGAAACTGATATAACTTGGTAGAAACAAGTGGTTTTGTGAAGATATCTACCACTTGTTTACCCATAGGACAAAATTATAGATCAATACCACCATTAAGGACTTTCTCTTAGATAAAATTCACATGAACTTCAATGTGTTTTATTCATCAGTGCTACACTAGATTTTTTACCAAAGCTATACAACTTTTATTATCATAAAAATGGGTGCTAATATGAGAAACATAAAAATAGAGTTCTTATAAAAACTTTCATAGTCACATGGCTTCTTTAGCAGCTTCCATAGCATTTATATAGTTTTATTATGTAGAATAGATAGAAAAAATACCTTGTTTTTTGTTGCTACAAGTGATAACACCTACAATAAACTTAAAAACATATCTAGAAGTATATATATGACATTCATAATACAATTAGCATCATAATAGCCAAATACATAAATATAAATGAAGACATATGTTTATTTGTTTTAAAACACATTTTAAACAATCAAGTTACTAAGTTACTGACACACATAAATAATTGTATGTAATTCATTGTTGGATATATTTAATGTTGACAAGATGGGCATCCCAAAATATCATGTGATGCAAACACAATAATTTATGTTGTCTAACATTAGATATCTTAGTAGAAATAACTCTTTTTTTAACTAATTTGAGTGTTTAAAAAATCACAAGATTAATATGTTTTTTTATCATTTTCTAATGATCTAGAATTGGATCTAATAAAATTTTGAGATATGTATCATGTCATACATCAAATATGGAAAATTTTAGCATGATATGCAATCATACAATCAAACAGATATGAGACTCAAACAAATAATTTCAGACATGTATGAATAAAATACTTAGTAAAATAAATGATGAGGAACCAATTAATAATACAAAATTCATTTACACTTTGCATTGCATAACATATATTCTTATCAAATGAAGAATATAAACATGTTAGCATGATTTTTCCTCATTTATCAAATGAAAGCATCTTAACCATTGTCACACAAAATATCCTTTCTTACTGAGCATGATCTTCTTACCAAATGCAATAACTAAACATGATTATCTTATCAAATGAAGCATAATGTTATGTATAAAAATAATCATAAATCTAATAATTTTGAAAACAATATAATTTCTATATATTTTCTTTGCTTTTTTTAATCTAAGACCAATAGATCTATTATAATATAATTGTAATTAACATTTTGCAAAAATCCAGACTAAATAGTATTACTAACAAATACCATTATAATTGATATAATTTCAATTTAGTTAGCATATAATTAACCATTAAGATATGTAATTTTTATGGGTCCTATAACACCACTATGAATAAAATCTTAAAGGATGAGATGATTTAGCATCATGATTCTTTTTAAAGGGTTTATTGTGTTGCTTACCACATAAGCAGTCATCACAAGTTTCATGTTGAGAATAAATAGCAAGAAGACCAAACACAAGATCATATTGAGACATAGTATATAAAATTCTAAAATTAACAATAAGTTAATATTTTGTGCCATAATTGAGATTTATTTCTACTATGTGATGAAAGATAACATGCAAAGGAAATATAAAATATGTATAAATTGTTATATTGAATTCTTGCAACAATTAGAGGACTAAATTGATTTCTAATAGACCAATTATCCTTAACAAAATTTACTATGAAATTATCATTTGTAAGTTAAGAACATGATAACATATTTTTATAAAGTTTAGGAATACAGAACACGTCATTTATAACAACATTTGCAAATTTAGATTTTCATTATTTAGTATCTTCTAGAAATCAATTATTTCTTAAATAAATCCTTTTAGATATATCTATAATGTTAAATAAAATAATTGATAAATAAGTCATAGGATGCAATGCATCACTATCTAAAAACCATTCATTTTCATTATAAGCAAACAAGTTAGCTTATAAAGTAATAATTCTAGTATTTTGACCCTAATTGTTGTTCTAATTTTAGTTTTGATTTTGATTAGATCCTTTCTTCCCTTTGTTATTTTTAGAGGTTTTGTTTTTATAATAAACTTTCCTTCTATGTCTATATTTACCATGCATATTAAAATTTCTATTAAATTTGACTTTATGATTCTTATTACTAGAATTTTTATTCCTATTTTTACCATTGGCAAAGTTAGGGTAAAATGTATGGTTTCTATTGTTTCCAAAAATAGGATTGAGTGTAAGAAGAGCTTGACTAGAATTTCATTTAGAATCAAAAATTGACATCACTTGCTCTTATTAAATAAGAATAAAAGAAAGGATAATGAATTTAGGGATGTCTTCCTCTGTTTAATATTTTGAATTAAGAATTGAAATAAAATTTCTAATTTTTTCATGAATATTTGACTTAATAATAAAATACAACAATTAATTTTGAATAATATTTTAATTAAAATAATCTAACTGAGATTTAATGTTTTTAATTTTAACAATAAAATTAATAAATTTTTTGTCACATTTCATGGGTGTAGTTAAAAATTCAAGAATAAGATTAATTATATTAGAGAGATGAATGCCCTCATGCATAAACTCAAAGAGTTTCTAGGAATCTTTTGAAGACTCTTGATTACCAAGATGGAGTACGAATTCATCCTTGAGAATCTATAAAATAATCGACATATCTTGCTACGATTTATATTAAAGCATTTTCTTATGCTCAACCATGAGATTTCTCCCTGATAGAATTTTTTAAGTCATAACCAAAATATTCCATAACTTATGAGCCATATGGTAGGCTTTAATTTGAATTTTATAGATATTATAGTTACACTCATTAAGTATTTAGGATTTATTTAGCACAAAATTAGGAGAATCCATTACTTTCCTTTACTTAAACACCAATTAACCATTATGTGTTTCAACACATATATATATTTAATTTTAATTATTATCAATCACTTTAATTCCCATATTTGGGAAATAAAACCTTCACACAGACTCTTCCATGCTCTTCAATCCCACTTACATCACCCCTAACCCTACATTGGTTAGAGATATTAATCATGGCATAAGGGGTGCCTTGTAATTATCATCAATTTTTTTATATGATTTTAAGGTTTTAACTATTTCAAACTTTTTTTTAAGTGAAAATTCATAGTGTATCATTGTGAAGGTTTTCTATAATCACTTATAGGGTAATGTTTTGGGCTCCCTATAGTAACTACTATCAAGGAAAACAATTGAATCCAATGATATTTCAAAATTTTTAATGCATATTCACAATAAAATAAATAAGGTCTATGAGGAGCTCAAATATTTGTACCATATTCTAATTTTTCCCATAAAATACCCCATCTCTATAGATTTTGTTTCCATAAAATCTCGTATTTTTTCCAAAACTGAGCTCAACTTTGTACTTAGCTATTTTTCAATGAGTAGTGCATTTTTATCATGACCAAACCTTTATACACAGTCTTGAAGGCTTTGAATATTATTTTCAATGATGGATTTATCCTTGAAGATGTTCCCAAATGCTTCCTTATTCTATTTACAAATGTGTTCTTTAACATTTTTTAACTTATAAGCACAATAAACATTATAGAACTACCTCTAGGGGTTGGTCCTTTCCATAAATATTCCATCAATTTCATCATATTTGGTTCCTTTAGCCACATTATTTTGAATATAAAATGTGTCCTGGTAGAAAAATGACCTATTTTGATAGTGAGGGAAATAAGCAAATGGTCAAACCCTGAGACTTTTAGAATATCAAAGTGAAGGATCCAGTTTTGTTTCAACCAATGATTAGGAATGAGAAATATGTCAATTCAATCAGCAATGTTGCCAAAACCAATTATTTTATTATTAAAAATAAAGGATACAAATATAGGTTCAGTGTCCAACAAATTATTTTCATTGACAAATATAGTAAAATCTAAT
>JARHVA010000340.1:5837500-5946458 GCA_037957365.1 Torreya grandis
GTCATAGAAGCATGACCTCTGTATTTTTCATAGTTTTACATTATATTAGGGGAATGTTATTGAAAACATGTTCTCCACACTTACACTAATTCTTAGATTTTATAGATTCAATGGAGGCATGTCATAGGAACATATCCTCCAAAATTGAAAAAATTATAAATTTAGCCAAATTTCATAATTATATGATTTAGATATACATTTGTAGAAACATTATATGCATTGGTACCATTATTATACCTAGGTTTTAACTTGAGACATATATGAGGTGAATATTTCATACAAAGGGAACTTAAATTTTCAAAATCAAATCACATTTTTTAATTTAAAATACTTCTATGGACTTTTATCATACTTAGGTTAAAATTTTATGCACTTTTATTGAACCAGTCTACTGCAGTAGTTGGTTCACCCTTTTGGAAAGGTTGAGGTGATTAAATCACTCGATATTACCAAATTTATAAGTTAGACTTGATTAATCATCTAAATTCACAATATACATATAATTAAGTGATTAAATCATCTGTCCTCACTAGATATATAGTTTTATTTTATTAGACCAGTCACACTCGACAACTTATAAGTATCACTAGGTTGTACGATTGAGATAAACTCAATGGCTATGTGGCAAATCACATTTTCACCAAGGTTGGGGGTATGTTTTCCTCCAATATCTACATATATATGTATGAATTTTTAGGTTTTAAAATTATCCTAATCTTAGCTCAAATGATTCATAATGAATAATTTCTTCAAATCAAATTTTTAAAAGGCAAGGTGGTTACATCAACACACATGTGCACTCCTAACCCTGTTATTTCTACTTTCATGCATTTAAAATTATTTTAATTTTAGATTATATGTACTAATTATACATTATAGCATGCTCTTGATTTCAGTTCAGTCACCAAAAAAGCACTCAAGTTTGAATCACGTAAAGACAAGGTGTGTTATACACACCCAGGTACATATTTCTTTTTCTTTAAACTAGCAATTTCATTACTAGATTAAAGGGGGATGGGTGGACCCTAGAAAAATGTAGACACTAAATATTAATTATATAACACATTAGTTTTATACACTTTTAAAATACATATCATGGTTGTACCCTTTATATTTAAGATATCCCCATTGTTGAAAGGCTCATGTGTATTATCTCTTTGTGATAAATTGCTTATCTCTTAGTCTGAACACTATTATTATGATGACCAGACCTTCTACACTATGTAAAATGATCTAAACCTAATCATTGTCCTTCTCTACCTATTTTGGACCTACACCTATTTTTTAGCTTCCCAAACACTTGTGCCTAGTTAGATGCCTATGCCAATGCAAGTGTCCCTTTTCCAACTAAGTATCTAGTGCTCAAAATTCATCTAATTTTTAAATGAAATGTATCCTTATAGTTAGCCTAAATGATTTAGTGAGAGATATTTTCAAAAGGTATTGGTATATATACAAGATCAACCATCATTCATTCTTTACCTAGTAAATACAAGGAACTCACAAGGAAACTTACCAAGAAGCACTCAATCAAGCATTCAAGTGAGAAAAACCTACCTTACTCTCCCTTATTTATATATTAGTTATAGGATTAGTATCCCTATAGGTCTAAATTACTAAAATATCCATGAGTCATATTTTCTAAATTACAAGCTAGGTCATTATATGTACTTGTTTATCACACATTACATCCTTATGCACATACAAGCCAATATGTAGGCAAGAACTACATAAGTATGATGCCCTCTTCAAATTATTGGCTATATAGGTAGCACCCATTGACAAATAGGTCCTTGGGATAGCTCGATACCATGTGCCCACTAACCTATTTTTCCTACAATCACTCTAAGGATGAGAAAACTAGGGTTTGATCATTTGATGAAGAATGACAACCTATGCACATGATCTATATACATTAGAAGAAATATGATAGAAAATGTAGACGGGTATATTTGGTTGAATCTATATTTAGTTAGTATTCCATAAAGGACACTGTCATCTAATTCAGACACTAGCATCGACGCAACTGTCCAAATCTGATGCAAGCATCTGAAGCCATATAATGTAAAATATTAAAATTTGATGATTATTCCAAGATCCTGATCTAATTCAATTCAATCCTATTTCAATCCAAATTTACATATGCATAGTAAACTAGCTAATTACTCTTGTTTTCAATTCATTGTAATATAAATCAATAGTTGTATTTTCTATTTTTGGCATATAATAATATTTATATTCAGAATACTATTTTTGAGTTTGTAAATTAATTAGAATTATATAGATCTATTTATCACCTTTAGGATTATTATTTTTTATACTCTTAACCCTTGATAACCCCTCATATCTAAATTTAGGTTTAAATTGTAAGCTTATGGTCCAAAAGATCAACCACTACCAAATCCTTAAAGGGTGCAGGGGGATGAGATTGGGATTTATGGACTCGTTTAAAATAATGATGTCAAGTGTGACAACCAAGTTTTTTTGGGGGGAAGCATGGGGGTGGAAGGTCTTAGCTATAGGGGGAGATTAACCCATGAATGACCTTGGCCATTAAAAGCATTACATCTGAAAGGTAACTTCTCATAATCAACTTGTTGGACCCAAGTCTGAACACCAACCATAAGTTCGATCTCTTTTACTAGATGATTATTAAAGTTAATGCTAACACACAATCAAACACAAACACTTCCAAATTTGTTTAAAGTTGCAAGATTAATGTCTAGCAAGGTTCCAATTTCAAAATCAATTCAACACATGATAACCATTCTAAAATTCTAAAGGCAAACTAAAAAAGTTTAATCCAAACTGAAGTGCAATGAAGATCCAAGTTATAAACATTAAGGCCTTTTTCCCAATTAAAAAAAGAAAGACCAATGTTTTCTAGAAACCGAGGACCTCCCAATAATATTTTATCTCAGTCTCTTTGTTATAAAATGTGATCATAAAAAAACCTTTAGGGAGGTATGAGAAAGAAGATGGAACATCCACTTTCCAACTTTTATAAGCCTAATTTATCAATTCCTCTGGAAAAACCCAGATTCTATTGAATTTGCCAAAAAACACATTGATTCCAAGACAGTTGATTCCTTCTCCACAATTTGTGGTTTTAATATCATTGTAGGTCTACTCATATTCATCTTCAAACATGTTCCTACTTTTAACTTCTTAATTGAGTAATTGACCAGACTATTTGTCTGATATTAAAGGGGTTGTCAAGTCTTCGGAGATTCTAGTTTGGAATGAATGGAAATAATTTATTTTTAGATAGATTCCTTTTGTACTTTACTAGTTTGATCTTGAATCAATTCTTCAACCAAAGTATCATCTGAATATCCTTATTCTCACAAATCTATTGATTCAATTTTACTGGAAAAAGAAATGAATGTTCTTCTAAGATTACTTTCTCCATAGCTAACGCTGCCTTCTACATTGTAGACACCATTTTATCCATCCCCTATAGATTATACATACAATCTAATAGGATGTGGAGTTACAATAAGTCTACTACTTATGGATGCAATTGTTTCCAAATAGATCCAATCTTCCAAACTTGCACCCATAAATCACAAAAACATAAAATCAAATGGAAAATCTGAGAAGAGAATCATGAGGCACCATAAATTCTAAGTAATAAAAGACTCTCCAAAGTATTTTATGAATGGGCTTGGCTTTCTAATGCAGTGCCCACGAACTCCAACTTTGGTACTATTAATACACAATAGAAAATTAAAAATATGAGAATTAATTATATTAATTTAGCAAGATAATAATTGACATTCAATTAAAATAATAATCAAATTCAATACTATTATAAAATTGATTAATAATAATAAATTATATTTACAATAAATTATTTTTTAATGTACATTCTAAATCAAATTTTCATAATTATTATCATACAAAATATTAATAAATATTTTCATTATTTATAATTTTTTTCAAAGAACCTCATCTTTATCATCATATACTATAAATTAATGAACCTAATGTAATAATATATAATTTTTTATCCTCATCATTTTACTTATGATTATCATATCTAAAATTATTTTCATTAACACTATCATTAAATATATCATTATCAAGAAGAACAACAACACTAATATCATTACTACGATTCTCTTTATCATTTCTCTCATCACAACTTGTTGCTTAAGAATATACACAATATCATAAATCAAAATTTAAACTGAAAAATATATAAATTGAAATATAATAATAAAAATCAATGAGATTAAATTCCTTCAATAAAAAAATATACATATTTTTAAAAAATAAATAAAAAATGAAAAATTTGAGGTTTTATTTTCTCTAAACCAAGGTTTGTATGTTGAAAAAATGTAACACTAAGATTTGATAAATGGAATGTTTAAGTTATTAACATTAAAAAACATAAAATATATAAATAAATTTAATAGTATAAAATAAAATTCAAACAAATATTAAATAATAAAAACTATTTTGAAAATCACATTTTATTTTCTAAAAATTTAAATAAAAACTAATATATAAAATTTACAAAATGTTTTTCTTCTTCTTCCTCTTATTTTTCTTATGTATTTTTAAATTTCTATTCAAACTAATCATTTATATATTCTAACTTTTGTCTTTTCAATATTTTCATGGCATTTTAAAAGAAATTATTTACCTATCATTTTAAACATAAATATCATATAAATATCGATAAATCTAATAATATAAGAAATTATTAAAAATATTTGGTTAATAAAAAAACAAAAACAATTAAACCTTTTCAAAATATTTATTTTTCTCTTTATTATTTTTCTCTAAATTATATAAGACCAAAAAAATGGGTACCTGAATATGCTTTTGGGAGTTTTGTTTTACAAATTTATAGTTTGGTGTAATGAAAACCTAACTCACTTACATCAAACATATTTTGTTGACTTATTCTAAATTTAAAAAGTTGAATTTTAATTTTTGGATGGACTTTTTATTAATTTTTTTGGAAATATATACCTTTAGTATTTACATCAATATTTGGGTTAAATATTTTAGAATTTTTTTTTTTAAATTTTAAATGGTGATAACCTAATTCAAAACATTGGTGTTACCTTCTAAAATAACATTTGATGTTACTTGCATTAGATTTAAAAATTTGTAAAATTTGGAAGATTGCAATTATTTTTAGAAGTGCTTTTTATTTTATTTTGCATGATTTATGTTAAATTTTTTGATGCTAATAACATTAAATTTTTTTTTTTAAATGATATAAAATGATGCTCATTTTAACATGATTCCCTCAAAATCTACATATAAACTAATGAATACAAGGCTTGGATTGACACCCTTGATGCAACCTAACCTATTAGATTTAACCACTTTTTAAACTTATCTTTCTTGGCCTCTGCTATGGGTGAGACTTTTGTTAGACCAATAGATTTTTTGAATCATATCAAAGAGTTAAACACTATTAGAATGATCTACATCCTCCTTGGAGTGACTTTCTTCCTTACTCAACAAGTAAATCTTGATTAGTATATTTTAACTTGTTATATTTACATTAAAGCACCAATTTATTTCAAAATTAATTTCCTTCTATTACTCTACATTTTATAGATGAAACATCATTTTCCATTTTTTGACATGGCATACCAAGGTTTTTCAAGTAGTGACATAGAACAAGCTACTAAGGAAATAAAAATAATTTTTAGAAGATGGTCACCAACTCATATGTGCACAATCTTTTGCAAAAAATAGGGGATTATATGCACTGAGAGTAGGTTTTTTAGGTGAGTAAATAATTCATTGATCTTGAAGAGATTACATCAGAAGATCTATAAAAGGTGGAATCATGCACTAAGCATTATCTCAATTATTTTCACCCAATTTTGAACCTTAAAATGCTAAGGAATATAGGCATATAGGCCCATAAATTTTATAATTGAAATTTAATGACAAAATTTAAAATATCTTAAATTTCTATCGCATGAAGTCTTTTTCATGTTTTATGGGTATTATTTGTTTGGATACTCACACTTATATTGTTTTTTCCTAGCTATTTATTTTATTATTATTGCCACCTCAACATTTCATGCTAGAAATTGTTAGTCGTTACTAACTTTTGAATAAATATATACGATTCATCTTTATTTTATACATTCTCATTTATGAAAGTAAGACTATATTTTATGATTGCCCATCAACAATTTTTTATACACAAACTTATTTTAATCATGAAAATATTATTTTTTTAGGATTATTTCAAATTACCCATCCCTCTTATTTCTACTTGATTTAATTCATAGTTGTACAAAAAAGATACATTATAGGCTCTGACTGAGGACATTGATATTGACCAACCTAATCCAAAATCAATGATATTATTCAATATCCCATCCACCTCCTTAGCAAAACCAATAACAAATTTGATCTTAATCTCAATCTCAATCATAAACATGATCAAAATTGTCTTTGGCATATATTAGTCCTAGTAGTAGGTACTAAAGCCACACAACAAGACTTTTTAAATATATGTAACTATGAAAAAGGGAGGGGGAGAAAATAGATATATTCAAGAAGGGAAAGGTTTTTAATACAAAGAAAGAACAATTATTATCACCTTGGTAGCAAGAGTGTGAACATTGGCCAAAAAGCACAAATTTTATCCTATATACAATAGATAAAGAACATATAAAAAAGAATAGGGAGAGGTTGTACCTATAAAGAGATAAAGGTTAAGTCTAATAAGGTAAAAAATTTAGGCTTATTTAATAACTTTTTACTAATGAAGAATGACAATTGATGAGAAATAATTAAACTATTTAACAATGATAATTATATATTTACTAATAATTTGTCTTTCCAAAAATAATGAATATATTAAAAATGAGACTCAAACACTTATAAATATAGATAATATATATGTATTATATATCACCTCAATATTGTACACTTGTAAAAATTAAACCCTGGTTGTTCCTCTCAGTTTTGGACCTTTCCAATTTTTAGAAGTCTTGTATCTACTCTATCTTATGTTCCTTAGCCTATCTCTTGTTCTAACCAGTCTTATGTTGATGACTCAAAACTATTATCTTACCTAGAATTCTTAAAACCTACTTATCTTCCACCTATACAAGTTTTGAGCCTAACCTACTTTCCTATTTCCTTGACACTAATATCCCTAATAGATACTTGCATCAATGTAGTTGTCCTACTCTAATTCATGTGTCCAGTGCCCTAAAGCAATCTAATTTACAAATGAAATGTATCATAATAGTTGGCCTAAGTGCTTTAATGCAATTTATTTCTCCAAAGGATTGATATAAATACAATATCAACCCTCATTCATTCCTAACCTTGAAACTTATTACCTACTCACTAGGTAATTTTTAAAATACATTCTATCAAGCACTCAAGTGAATAAATCTTCCATATTTTCTCCTATTTCCATATCAATCATATGTAAAACACATATATAGGTCTGAATACTAAAATGGTAGCCCAAGAGCTATATTTTCTAAGTTACAAGCTAGGTTATTGTTATACTTTATTTTCATATATTGCATGATTCACACATAATTAAACACATAGGGGAGAACTACATCAATATGAGGCCTTCTTTGAAGTATTGTCTATGTAGGTAGTGATCGTTAATATATGGGACTTTGGGGTGATCTCGACACCCTATGCCTGCTAACCCATTTCTCCCAAGGTCACTATGAATATGAAAACTAGGGTTTTACAATTTCATGAGTGATAATCTATGACCAAGATTTGAATTCAACATAGCAAAGGTGAAGACAAACCCAAAAGCATCTAGGTGGTAACATCCTTTTATAGTAGGTATTATGTACATAAAACCTACGTCAAGTTCAAAAATTAGTGTTGACACAATCATTCAAGGATGATGCTAATGTCCATAGCTCTAGAGGCACTCAATGTAGAATCTAGTGACTGTTCCAGAATCCTCTTCCATTTTACTTCATGCATGTTCTAGATCTAAAACTATGTCAGCATCATAACCAACTAAGTACATTACTTCTTTGTCATTTATATATTTAGCATATTATATTTAATATTTTTAGTCTGTCTTAGTTTAATGAATTTAATGTATGTTATATTTGATTTTAACATCTAATTGTCCTACTATAGAGATAATTTATCACCCTTATATCTTAGGTTATCTCTATCCTATTTAACCTTAGATAACCTCAATTTGAGTTATTAGGGTTAAACATTTGTTGAACCTGATCTTTGTGTATTTTTCATGAAACTCATAGGGTGTTCTAAAAACTTGATGATTTTTTAGATTTATAATTTGTTAAAGTTTGTTTCAAAAATCATTTTTTTTTCAAAATCTAAAGAATACATCAACAAAGTGGATTATTCCCTAGAGTTTGTTTGTCTCTCATGTCATGTTCTCATTTCAGTATTTATAAAATTTTAAATGGACAAAGAGGATCCTCTTCCTCCTTCTAACCCAAAGGAGGGTGATAGTTATCATTCCTATAACTAAGTCTATACTATCACTCCTTCAACGAGTAAGGTACATCTGATGTATGTACATTTTTTCAATCTAAGGTACCTAGGGTTTGTGCTTGTGAAGCCTTAAAATATCAAATCACCAATATGAGCACGCTAATAAATTAGTTATAAAATCATATTACACTCCTATATAATCCAAACAAGGTTTCACATCCAAATAAAAAGCTAAAATAGAATACATCCAAAATAAGTAATTCCAAAAGTGAACAAAGGGATACTAAGAGACCAAATGAAATTCTAAGAGAAATGATTCAAAACAAAATGATCAAATTACCTCTTATACATCATATAAATAGATATAAACACTATTATGCATATCATAGAATGAAAGGGCATCACACAAACCATTTTTTATCTCTAAATACAAGGATACACCACATAGTTAATAGTGGTGATCCTACACTCGACACATATCACTTGGGAACATAAAATTTCTAGTATACCACAAATACAAAAAAAATAAAAAAACATTCAAAAATCCAAAAACACTTTCAACACATGTACATACTCTATTGGATCCTTGGCATCTATGTGTTAATTCTATGTTGATGGATGGCATATCAGTTACTCTTACATACACATGTGTGTCATGCTTATACTTGAAGGTGATATAAGCATACACATATACATAACCCATTCCTATTTTGGATGTTGGGCCTTCTATATATTCATGTCATATTAACATTCAAGGCATCCACCTCTATGATCATGATACTTATAGGTTATATCATTCTATGGTCACTTTACATTATCATGTTTTGAGATAATATGTACTTATACATGCCTTTATCAATGATTATATCTTTCACACAGTACTTGATATGCTATGCACTTAACATTTTTTGCTAACACATTTGATCCCTGGGCTAATATGATATTTTTATACTCATTATGTATGCTTTATTTTATGCACGTCCTTGAGTGTCTTTCCTTGCTATTATCTTGCTTATTCGATCATTTGAATATGCTTATTTGTTTGCATCCCTCATGTCTATGTGTATTTTTTTTGTCATTTGAATATGTCATTGCTTGTTTTATAGACATTTAAAATTTTCATTCTTTTTTAAGGACATTTGACTAAGTCATGTCCCTTTGATTGTGTGGCATTTGAACATGCCACTTGTTTGATGTCTCCTTAAACTATTATCTTTTGACATACTTTTGAGTGTTAATGTGTGTGCTTATTTTCTTTTCGAGATTTTCTTATATCTATCTATACATTTCCATGATCTTTATCATGCATCCTAGGCCTTCATGTGATCACATTGTTTAGTGTGATTCAATGATACATTTACCGAGACATGTCCTTATGTATGCTACATGGTTGCATTCATGGATTATTCAATTGTCTTATCCTTTTGAGGTGAGGTAAATTCCATTTTCTATTCTTCTCTCACCTAAAATGGGGTGTATATCACATGGGGGAATGATTTGTAAGCATGTTTTCCACACTCATTCAGTATTTTATACTCCCAAATTCAATGGGGAATGCTTTGGAATCATGTTCTCCACAATTGGCATAGTTTTCAGATTAAGTGGGGGCATGATTTAGAAACATGTTCTCCACACTTTTTCAATAGTCATTATCTTCAAATTATAGTGGGTAAATGTTTTGGAAACATGTCCTCAATATTACCACTTATTTGAATTTTCAGACTTCTCCATATAAAGTGTGGGCATGCTTTGAAACCCTATTCTCCACACACAGTTTAAGAATTGACCAAGATACATAATTATATCATTTAGATTCACAGTTTTGGTAGAATTTTATACATTGGTACCATTTTTATACACATTTTTAGCATGAGACATATCTAAGGTGGATATGTTATGGAATGTAAACCTAATATTTTAAAATCCAAATCAGTTTTAGATTTTAAAACACTCCTAGGGACTCTGATCACCCACCAAGATGTACTTTTACAAACTATAAAGAGCCAATATAATATACTAGTTGGTTTTATTTTTGTATGGCTGAGGTGATTAAATCACTTTATATTACCATTTTTTTAGGTTAGACTTGATCTTATCATCCAAACTCACCATTTTTATAGTGTGAGTTAACTTGGTTCACTCTCAGTCATTAGGTTATAAGTATGATTGGGTTGCATGGTTGAGCTAATCTCAATTATCGTATGGTAACTCACCTTTTCTCCAAGGTTGGGGCCATGTGCCTTCAAATATATCTTTCTCTAGTGTGAGTTAACTTGGTTCACTCTCACTCATCAGGTTATAAGTATGATTGGGTTGCATGGTTGAGCTAATCTCAATTATCGTATGGTAACTCACCTTTTCTCCAAGGTTGGGGGCATGTGCCTTCAAATATATCTTTCTCTATGTCTCCTTATATATATTCATTACATATATATATATATATATATATATATATATATATGGTTGAGCTAATCTCAATTATCGTATGATAACTCACCTTTTCTCCAAGGTTGGGGGCATGTGCCTTCAAATATATCTTTCTCTATGTCTCCTTACATATATTTATTACATATATATATATGGTTGAGCTAATCTCAATTATCATATGGTAACTCACCTTTTCTCCAAGGTTGGGGGCATGTGCCTTCAAATATATCTTTCTCTACGTCTCCTTATATATATATATATATATATATATATGTATATATATATATGTATATATATATATGTATATATATATATATGTATATATATATATGTATATATATATATGTATATATATATATGTATATATATATATCTATGTATATATATATATGTATATATATATATATATATGTATATATGTATATATGTATGTATATATATATATATATATATATGTATATATGTATATCTATATAGATATACATATATACATATATATATATATATATATATATATATCATAATCTTAGTTTCAAAGCCTTACAATGATATATTTTTTCAAATAAACTTATCAATAGGTAAGGTGGTTACATTGATACATAGGTGCACTCATAAACCATTCTCTTTCAATTTCATTACTTTTAATTTAATATTATATGCATTGATTACAAATTGTAACATGCTCTTGGTTGCAAGTCAGTCACCAATAAATAACTTAAGTTGTACTAATGCAAAGGCAATGTGTGTTATGCATTTTTAGGTACACACTTATTATTTTTTTAACCAAAAATTTCATTACTAGATTAAATGGGGGAAATTTAGATGATATTTATGTATTATATATCACCTTATTCTTGTACACTTGGAAAACTCAGGCCTTGGTTGTTTCTCTTAGTTTGGGAGCTTTCTCATTTTCATAAGTCTCAGATCTACTCTATATTGTACCCCTTAGTCAATCTCTTGGTCTAAATAGTATTATGTTGATGACCCAAACATGTCATCTTTTCAAGAATGATTAAAAATTATTTATCTTCCACCTCTATAGGTTTTGAGCATGTACCTACTTTCTTGTTTCTTGGACACTAGCATCCCAAACAGAATCTACATCGATGTAGGTTCCCTACTTCGATGTAAGTGTCCAATACCCTAAAGTCATTTAATTTTCAAATGAAATATATCTTAATGGTCATTTTAAGTTATTTGATTCAAGTTATTTCTCCAAAGGCATTGATATAAATACAATATCACCCTTCATTCATTCCTAACCTAGAAACTTCTTGCCTACTCACTAGAAAACTTACAAAATGCATTCAAACAAGCACTCAAGTGATTAAAGCTTCTCTTTTTTCTCTTATTTTCATAAAATTCATAGGTATAATGTATACATAGGTCTAAAGTACTGAAGTATCATCCCAATATATATATTTTTCATGTTACAAGCTTGGTCACTATTGTACTTTCTTTCCACATATTATGTGATTCACACACAATCCAACACATAGTGGAGAACTACATTTGATTGAGGCCCTATTCAAAGTATTAAATATGTAGGAAACACTAATTAATAGAGAGGTATTTTGGGTTAACTCAACACCTTTTTCCCACTAACTCATTTTTCTCCAAGGTCACTATGAAGATGAAGAATTAGAGTTTCATAATTTCATGAGTAGCAATAATCCATGACCTAGATCTAAATACACCAGAGTAAAGGTGAAGGCAAAACCAGAAGCATCTATATATTTGCATCATTTTTTAGTAGGTATTCCATACAAGATACCTACATCAGGTTCATATAGTAGCATCAACATAATCGTGCAAGGCTGATGCTAGTGTCTGTAGCTCTAGAGGTACTCAATCTAGAATTTGATGACTATTCCAAAATCCTTTTCTAGTTTCCTTCCTACTTGTTCTATATCTATTTTGAAAAGTATTTAAATATTACTTTTTAACACAAGTATAACTAATAAAACATTACAAACAAAATGACACTAATAATTTCTTAAAAATTTAAATTAAAAAAATTAAACAAAAGACAATTATTACTAACCTAAATCCTAAAATGAAATACTAAAGATATAAAAACAAATTAATTTTGTTTTATATTATAAATTCTCCTCAATATTTAACTCTTCAATCTCCAAATCGCCCATTAAATTCATGATCCTTGCTATCAAATTAAATATTTTTTGGAAAAATTGGTAGGCATCCATTGTAATTATTGACACATAGATGTTGAAGCAAATCTTTTCCATGGAGGAGTGCAACCTAGTGTAGACATCAAAAATATGCACACTATGATTTTGAATGTTAAAATTCACCTGGACTACCTTAGGACCAATTTGACCCTTCGACCCCTAATTAAGCCTAACCCATGGTTAGTTTTCTCAACTAACCTAACCTACCCTTTTACCCCCTCTTTACCTTGATCCTCGATCGTCAATGGTCAGGATGACCACTGATGGTCACCCTAACCATTGATGGTCAAGGTGCACCTCCTCAACCACCAACATGCAATATTCCACCTTAATTTTCTAAAAATAACTTGTCTAAATCCACTTGTGAGCCATTGCATGTGTGAATTAAAATTAAAAGGCCCAATTAACATCTTGGTGTAACCCTCTTGCCTTGCCTATAAGAAGAAAGGATCAGGAAGGTGAAATACATCTATAACTATTATCAAGAGCTTGTGCATCAAGAGTTCTTTTATTTTTCAAGTCAATTGTCATCAGCAATATAGTGATCCAACCATCACTTTAGAGAGCCAACTTTCCATCACCACTTTGCTAAAGCATCAAGTATCATTACTCTATTAGAATCATGTTAGAATCCACTAATAATTCAACCACCTCAAGCACCCACCCAATTAGCCTTCTGTAAGCTAAGTATTTGTTTTCTAATATTCAATTACTTTATTTGCCTTTCACACTCAGCCCAGCACCAACCCATCTCTCAGAATCCATCTTTGGGATCCCATCAATCTAACCATTTACCAACCTAGATCTATACATAATAATCGTTGATGGTTATCCCAACTACTAATGGTCACCCTGACCGTTGACGGTCACCTTAACCATAAATGATCACATCAACCATTGATGGTCACTATAGCAGCAAATTCTAGAAAGCTATTTTCACCTATCTACCCCCAACCCAATCTAATTTTATGTGTCCCTACTTGTTCATAGACTCATGCTTGATTTTATGAAGCAAACCTATGCCATTTAGCACTAGTATTAACTTTCTTATTGCTATATTAGTCATTTTTAGTCTATTTCTTTAGCAAGCATCTCTTGTGCTCAATTTCAGTACCTTTTGATTATTGATGCAAGTAATTTATCATTTTTTTATAAACTTAATGATTTAAAATGTGTGGATTGATAGCCCCCAAAAAAGCTCTTACTTTTGGGATCTAGCTAGGGTTAGACAATCCACTCAACTATCTATCTAACCAACCATTCACTTCAGTGTTGTATTATTTTTAGGTCATCCTTCAAATCCAAAGACGAGTTCTTCACAATCATCTGATTCAACGTGTGCACAATCAAATAAGTTTTTCAATCATACCTATATTTAGTTTTTTCATCTTCCCTTTTTGAAATATAAGCTGAAATTCACTGAAACACCTAGACTATGCTTGTTATCACATTTGGAGAAGATAGTTAATTTTTTCATCATTTCTCCCTAATCATAATCTGATTTTTTAAAAATTTGGATACAATTTTCCCAGCATCAAAACAAATGAACCCAAAAAATATCTCAATAACGTAGATTACAAATCTTGAGATATGATACATTTATTATTCATATTTTTTTCACTCATTAAACTAAATCACTAAAAAAATATAATATAATATAACATTCATACAAATGATGTAATGATTGCATGTGGACTACACTATTCTTCAACTAACAGCATGAATGAGTAGCCTATCGAATTAAAAGACTTTCTCACTTGGTCTGCTTTGATTAACCTTATTATGATCAAGGCCAAATTTTTAGAGAGGTCCATTGAATTGATTGTGATACCAAATGTAAAAATAGGCCTACATTTTAGTAGAGCCAAAGCTCAAACACATGAGAGCAAATCTCAAATTTTGGGTCATTCAATCATCATATTAATCAATATGACAAGTTACATTAAAAAAACATTTAGCTCTCTTAATAACAAGGAAATAGCCTTACTACAACATCCCAAGAATCTCTCCTACTCTCCTATTCTCCCTCCTAACATCTCTACACAATCCAATTTATGTAAGTTATTTTAACAACCAAACAACTTACATAATATATAACAAATATACTTTCTAGATAATTAACTAACTCTCCAAAATACTAATGTTAGTATTCATAATAATCACAAGAAGATACTAATAGTTTTCAATCTTGATCAACTTATTATGCATATGTTTTTTTTTTCATCAATAAGGAAATTCAAAATGAAAATAATTATATGTTCAAAGAAGAGCTTATTGATGTAGTTGAAGATATGGGGTTTTCTAGAATGCCTATTATGTAACTTTATTGACCTACCCCTCATTAATATTTATGCTTGATTTTTGTGTGTTTGTACTTTTTAATATTATAGAATGATATTATGATCAAATTTTCAACTTCATAGACTACCACATTCCCAATAAATGTCAAGCAATTCAACCTAATAAAAAAGAGACATAAGTCAAACAACTAAAGTGCAAAGTATTGACAAAGTTTTCGATGTGACATTTTTGAAACCTTAAAGTAATTTTTTGTAGTCTAATGGAATATCCATTACATACTATTGATCTACTTTTCACTATTACATATAATATAGTTTTAGCAAGAAAATGTTTCTTATCACAAATGTCTCAGTTTGCTCTTCTTATCCTAGAAAATATACAAAAAAATATTTGGAATATGTGTAGTTATATCTTTGATCAATAAATCAAAAAACTTTAAGTGCCTTACCAAATACTATGGTTTAATGTTTTAGTTCCAATTTAAATTTACAAGTCAATTGATATTAGTATTGTTTTTTTCTCTCACCTAGGTGATTATATTCAGCTTTATTCAAGCATTGTTTATATACTACAACCTCAATTCTTTATATCTAATAACTAAGAAACACTTGTTTGATAAGTGTTAAGATATTCTTAACTCCAACATTATCTACATTTTTAATTTACAAATCCTACCATTATTTGGTAAGGATTAATCGCACTCATTATACATAACTAGCACACTCAAACTGGCGGGCTCTATTTTCTCCATAAATCACATACATTATACCAAAAAATGTTAAATACTAAAACAATTTAAGTTTGGTTTCCAAAATAGAACATTATTTTTTGTTTAGGTTGGTTAAGCTCTGCCAATTGCATGTTATTAAAATTACTATCCATTGATAAATTAGTTTATTCTATATTGAAACATACAAGGGTCGACCTAGCACTTATTAACCATGGCCTCATGAAAACCTTGAATCACTTACATCAAACATATTTTGTTAACCTGTTCTAAATTTAAAAGGGTGAAATTTTAATTTTTCGATGGACTTTTTAATAATTTTTTTAAATGTTTAAGTTTAGTACTTGCATCAATATTTGATTTAGAGTTTATGTCAAGCATTTTTTTAATTTTAAATTTTGATCACCTCACTCAAGACATTGGTGTCACTTTTTGAAATAATATTTGACATTACATGCATTAGATTTTTAAAAATATGAAATTTGGAGGATTGAAATTATTTTAAAGCTGTTTTTTCTTTATTTCACACAATTTACGTCAAAAAAAATGATGCAAATAACATCAAGGTTCACAAAAAATAATATAAAATGATGCTAGTTTTAACATGATTTCCTTAAAATATACTTATAAGATAATGAATACAAGGCCTGAATTGAGACCCTTGATGCAACAATCCATTAGATTTAACCACTTTGTAAACTTATCTTTTCTTGGCCTCTACTATGGGTGAGACTTTCATTGGACTAGTAGACACTATTAGAATGATCTAAATCCTCCTTGGAGTGACTTTCTTCCTTAATAAACAAGTAAATCTTGACTTGTAACTTGTCAGTATATTTACATTAAAGCATTGATTTATTTCAAAATCAATTTCCTTGTGTTGCTCTATATTCTATAGTTGAAACGTCATTTTACATTCTCTTACAAGGCATACCAAGGTTTTGCAAATGGAGACATAGAACAAGATGTTAAGGAAATAATAATAATTATTAGAAGATGGTCACCAAATCACATGTGCGAAACCTTTTGTAAAAAATATGGGATTATATGGACAAAGAGTAGGTTGTCTTAGGTGAGTGAATAATTTGTTGATCTTGAAGAGATTACATCACAAGCTATGTAAAGGTTGACATCATGTAATAATCATTACTTCAATTATTTTTACCCAATTCTAAACTTTAAAATGGTAAAGAATGTAGGCATATATACCCATAACATTTCTAAATGGAATTTAACTAGCAATTGCCCCAAAGGTGCAAATTAAGCTAGAGGAATTGTATATTTTTATTTTGTGATTTTTTATAGTATGTATTAATATATAATATATCAAATATATACAAATATTATTTTATATAATATATAAATCATATGAATAGTAATGATCTCATAATTGTTGAGTTGTTCACACAAAATTTGTTGATTTTTTTGTTTGACCCAACATCAATTTCGTTATTGTTAGTTGGCCAATCAATTTTGAAATTTATTAAGAATTTATGTAAATGTATATAACAAAAATTAACAATCATAACATTTAGTAAATTTTAAATTCAACATAAGAAAATTTAAATAAGAATAAATATTTTAAACCAAAACAAAATCCCTCTGAAATTTCAATGTATCCTAACTAAAAGCTAATGCAAGATTACTTAGATAAATAAACATAGATCAAATATGGTTGTGAAGATCCCAACAAAACAACCAATTGTAAGGATGAAAGAGATCATCCATGAATTGTCAAAGTGATAGTAAATGTTATCATCTATCGCCCTTTTTGAAGATTTTAACCCTGCCATTTAATCCCCAAATAGAGCCACCAAACCAATCATAAATTATACTAACCAACCAAATGTGGGTATTTCTCTACCCTTCCAATCAATTCACTATAGCGTAAAATCAAATATGCGTCGATCAACGTATAATGAAACTCATGATGAAATCGAAAAAAGACTCTTTCACAATATAATATAGAGACTCATTGTATTGTAGAGAACTATTTTAGACCAAATATAAAACACAATATTTTGAAATCACACCATATATATATATATATATATATATATATATATATATATATATATATATATATATATATATAAAATCACACCATATATATATATATATATATATATATATATATATATATATATATATATATATACATATACACACACACACTAAATAATAATAAATCCATAAAAAATCAACATAAATAATATATATTAGGAGAATTTCTTTTTACTTTTTACTTTATAATTGTTCAATTATAAATTTTAGATTAATAAATTATTTTATTTGATTGTTAATTTAAATTAAAAATTATAGAACAATAAATTAAATTGTAAATTCTTTTTACTTTTTGCTTTGTTATTGTTTAAATATAAATTTTAGAACAATAGATTATTTTATTTGATTGTTAATTTATTTTATTTTATTGTGAATTTAAAATATAATTTATTTAATTATTAATTATTAATTATTAATTATTAATTATAGTTTACATAATTATTAATTTAAATTAAAAATTATAAAATAATAAATTAAATCTTAAATCCTATGAAAGATCTTGCATGTGCTAATTGAGCCACAGGGTTGGTGCTTAAAATGCTTCTTCCATGATTCGAACAAGCGACCTATTGCAAGCCAAACATATTTGTATTGGATGAGCATGCAGACAACTATTTAGATTGATGATACCTGAGAAAAGAATATGCCCCAGGCAGCCTTCTGTATCCATACGAAAATACATACACCATATGATTATTCATAGATGCAATCATTGCTGCCATTATCGTATCTTCTTACAATCGCTTCTTCTACTCCTACAATCTCACTCTCAAAGCAACCTTTTCATCCAACAACATTAACATTATTTCCATATCAAGTTCTATTCTTTTCTTTTCTTTAACTCAGCCCAAGTTCAACATCACCGCCATTCTTTTTATCTTAGTTATTTCAACTCAAGCAAAACTGCATTCCATTTTTGTCAAGGATTTCAATGGACTCACAAATCCTCTCTGCACTTTTAATAGACTACAAATATGATTTTATGCAGTAGGAAGTGAGGGCGTTGAAAGCCTTATAAGAATTATGAAGCTTGTTAAGAACAACAATGTAGCATTGTGTTGTCCCCCAAAAATATCACTCATTTTTGGGACAACATTTATACTATTTTGGTCTTACAAACCAAAATCCTCTCTTCTCCTTTCAAAAATTATTTTGATCATTCAGGTTCTTCATTTTTCAAAACTTCCTCAGAAATCTATAGACTCTGCAGGCTTGAATCTACAGACTCTGCAAGAAGAAATCTACGGACTCTGCAGGCTTAAAACTATGGACTCTATAGGCTTATTTCTACAGACTCTTTCAAGGCTCAAGAGAAAACTATGAACTTCACAGGTTGATTTCTACAGACTCTGTAGGAAAGAAACAAGCTCTCAACACTTAAGCAATTTCAAGGTTGGTTCAACGACAAGGTTCAACCAAAAGAGTTCATCAACAAGCTTCTAAGCAAGGATCAAACCATTGAACCATTGAACCTTGAACCATTTTGGTTCAACGGGTTTAATGGATCAACAGGTTCAATGACCAAAAGGTTCAACAAGTTCACAGGTTCAAAGGTTCAACCAGTGCGATGAAGATCAAAGAGCTTAGAAAGAACAAGTGACGGACAAAGGATGAACCAATGAACTAATTGAACCTTGAACCAAAAGAGTTCAAAGTTCAATGGTTCATGGGTTCAAAGGTTCAAAGCCAGCCTCAGTCAAGGAAAGAAGCAGCAAAAAGTTGGTTCGATCGGTTGGTTCAATCGGTAGGTTCAAGGGGCTGCCCCAAAGCCAAAGGAACAAGTGCCCTTGCAGAGGGCGGTGAACCAAGGCTAAGAACCCTTGTGGAGGGCAGCGAGAAAAAATAGACAAAGTGAACTCCTTCACAAAATGAACAAGGCAAAAGGCAAAGTAGAGTCCTTCAGACAAATTGTCTAAAAGAAATCCTTCAGACATTTTGTCCAAAGGAATTCACCCTGGAAGAGAGCTCTAAGAAAGCAAAGGAAAAGCCTAACTGAAGAGAAAAGCCTACAGAAAAGTGCCTGATGGAAAAAGACAAAGTCCAGCAAAATCTGCCACAGTCCATTACAAAGTAAAGCAAAATCCACCACATGTCATCTTCTGTAAGAATCTCAAAAGATTTCTAAAGCATCTGTAAGTTAAGTGGAATATGTCACGTGTCTTGTTATGACTCAGCAGAATGTGACAAGTGTTTGCATCTGCGTTCCCCTTTTAAAGTTTCTCTGGCAAGACATGTGATGGATCCCATTTTCTATAAGTTTCTAATGAGTTTCATTACAGTGAAACTTGCCACTTATCAAAGATGTAGAAAGGACCCCCCAAAGACTTAGATAAGAAGGGCTATAAATGACAAAGAAGCAACATGGATGATTCCAAAGCCAAGTTCAATTAAAGAGATGGTTCAAATAGAGAGCAAAGAAGTGCTTAAGCAGTGAAGAGAGGAGCGAGACCAAAGGACCAGAAATATCTTCAAAAGAGTTATTTCTAGTAGGTGAAACAGTGGATCAAGTAGACTTCTAAGCGCACCAAATCAAGGATGCAAGCCTATTTTTATTCCATGAAGTAATGGCGAATAAGACAGCTACACAAACATAAGAGAAAGGACCAGACAGTCCATACCAAGGAAGAGACATTAGATGAATGGACATGCCATAGTTGAGGCAATGTGTTGTTCCTAGCATGGTCCCTCTAGATAGAACTAAAGGTGCATTGAAGATGTTGACTGCAGCATGGGCCTTTTTCATGAAAACAAGCGCTCAAGTCTTTCTTGGAGCACTATATATTGTAATCTCTCATTTGTTACAAGGGAGATCTTCTCCTTACCAAAAGTGAAACTCTGCCCAAATTGAAAGGCATTACTGAGACTTTGAGCTCAGATTGTAGTTCATATTTCTTTGATTGAATGAGAAAGCAAGTTACTTGCAGACTTTGTGTTGTTATAGCTTGTGCTACATTAGGAGATTTTTCTTATGTCTGTCTTCTAAAAGCATTCTTGTTTATTTGATTTAACAAGTAGAACTAGTGGAGGTGATAAGGAAGGTATCCTAAAACCAACTACTTTCAGACTTTGCACTGTCATAGTTGTCTTTAGTGTGTGTTTTTCTTTTCTGTTTCTGTGTAAAAGACCTTGGGACGACTTTATGCCTTCATTGTCTTTCATATCTCCCTCTAGGGTAGTCAAGGTGGAGACTTTGTGCTAAATCTTAGATTGCTGGTTATTTTGGACCCTATTACCAGTCGCTTGTTACCAGAAAGAGTCCCACTGTTTGCAAGAACAAGCACTTCTAAAAGAAGAGAAGTGCCTTCTATTGCTTCACCAAGATTTCTACTATCCAGAAAGGGATCTGGTTCTTGGCTGAATGTTACTTCTGAAAGAAGAGAAGCACCTTCACCAATCACCTAAGATTTCTCCTCTGTTTGTTAGCATCATCTCTGAAAAAAGAGAGATGGATGGTTTATCCCACCCCTATGTCTTACTTTTTGCTTATATATATAGTATATAGCGCCTTTATATTTCATACGGAACCTCCCCTTGATGAGAGGAGAGATTTTTCCCCTTTGGATGTGGGAAACCTACAACATTGGATGACCAATCTCCCTATGTTGTGGTGATAGGAACTATTTTGGTCACCAGTTAGCCAGCCGACAAAATATTCACCCAATAGTTTTTGGCAACTCCGCTGGGGACACAGTAATTTTGTGCAATTTAGAACCTCAAGTTTCAAATTGAAACATCACCTATGTCTTACCCATTATTATTATAACCTTATCCATGCATTCCACTGTGGAAGAATGAACTACTCTAGTGCTTTCCCATTGTTAATTTTTCCTCCCCAACCTCGCGTAACAGTTTTTGGTGACTCTGCTAGGGATGAACATGCAATCTGAAGCTTCAAATTTCAGATTGAATCAATTCCTCCCTTATCCATTATACAAACTCTGGCAACTCTATTCCATGTCTTACCCATTATCATTATAGCCTTACCATCTTCCTCCATCTCCATTATTTTATTTGGTCTGCAAAACCAGAGCTGCTGGAAAAGAGTGCATAGTTTGAAGCCTCAAGCTGAAATAAGGCCAGTTCTTTTCCATTTTTGTTCTACAATCTGGCCACTCCACCTATATTTTTTATCCCTATTTTTAATAATTAAATCATGGCAGTTCAAGGCCCCTGGGGTAACTCATTTGGCCCACTCAACTTGACTCCACCTTTGCATGAACTTCCACGCATCTCAAGAAAGAACTTCCCCAAATTCTTTGGAGATGGGAGAGTTCACCCTGATGAACACATTACAGCCTTCAGCATAGCCTGTGGTGTGATAGGGGTGGAATTTGAAGACGTGGCAGTCAGGATTTTTGTGGAGACCCTACAAGGTGTTGCTTCAGAGTGGTTCTACCATCTACAAGCTCAATCAGTGATAAACTAGAATACACTCAAAGCCAAGTTTGAAGCCAGGTTCAAGCATACAAAGGATGCACATGCTTTGATGGCCCAACTCACTCAGATGAAGAAGGAACCTCATGAGCCTATGAGGTATTTTATTGCCAAGTTCAACAAGCTGAGGCATAGGATTCCCATGATCGCCCAACTGACACCTCAGAATCTCAAGTGTTTCTTCATCAACTCACAACTGCCTAAAGTGAGTTTCTTGCTGAGACAAGCTAGACACATAGACCTTGAGGCTACTCAAGACTTGGCTACTGAGCTAGAAGATGACCTTATCTTGGCAAAAAAGATAAGGAGAGATCCTAACAAAGGTAAACCCTCTTCATCTTCTGAATACTCACCCACAGCCACCATTGACCCAATGGTACAAAAGATGGCAAATGAATTGCTAGCCTTGATAAGGCAAATGGCACAAGGTATGTCTTCTACTCCTCTATATAAATATATACCAAGGAGGACATTCCCCAATGAGCCATATCAAGGCAACGCTGCCAGAAGTCAAGGGCAACCAAATTGTCTTCCTCCCCCATAGAGGAACCTTGCCCTTAAAGCACCTCTAACCAACTCAATAGTGGGATATCTGGAAACAGAACATGTTTCTTATTTCCAACCTAAGTTTGAGCAAAAAATGGTGCTGATATCTTTAGGGAGGATCTAGAAGAATTAGCTGGTGACTCCCACATTGGTTTCTTGAATTTCTAGGATGAACCCAGAAGTGAAGGTGAAGTAGTCAAAGGATCATACACAATATTCACCAGGTCTGAGAATCAATCAGCCCATTAAGATGACAAAGAGAAGATAAAGGAGTGACCCCAACTAGTAATTTCAATTGTTAAGCAGAGAACCCCTCTTCCTTTCCAGTAAAAAGACCTGGTGATTGCCAAAAAAGAAAGTACATCAAACATTTCTGCACCTTCAACTTCAAATTCACAGGCCAGTCCTCCCCTTCCCAAAAACTAAAAGGATGAACTCCCATCCCCTCTTCCAAGTCCATTTCAATCATCTAATATAATTGATCATGTCAAAAAATCCAAAATTCAAATGACTGAATTTGAATTCCTGCAAGCCAATCCTAAGCAGTTAAACATTGGTGGAGAACTAAGTGTGGACCTGTTTGAGGCAAAAATTGTGGTCACCCAAATGTCAACCCTTGTAGCTCAATTTTTTTTTGAGCCTTTAGGTAGGGGTAATTACTTTTTGACCATAGAGGATGCTCATGTCTCAACTAATGAAAGTCCCATAGCTGGCAATCTAGGATTTGATCCAAATAAGGCATCAAAAAAATTGGTAGGGCGCAGTACAAATCAAGAAGGATCTTCCATATCCCATGAAGAGAAATCAAATAAAAGATCAGCTTCTAATGATGCTTGGATCCTAGAATCTGATGGCAGCAATTCTTCCACAGTTGGATGTGGATCTCTATTGCTCGGATTGAAAACTACTCAGGGTGAAGAGGTCAAACTCTTTCACACCAAAGGAGATGTTGAGCTGATGGTTTGTTAGGAGTTTGATGTTGACAATCAAAGCATGTGCCAGACTGAACTAGTAGAATAACAAGTTATGATGGTGGACCATACTGCTATATTATGAAGTCAGTAAAAGGAACTCTTTGCAGAGAAAGCAAGGAGTTATGGTTTTCAGTTTGAAGACCACATCCTGCCATGGGGCAAGAAGAAGAAAAGGCCAAGAGGAAGACACAGAAAATTGGTTTCCTAGTGGAGAGTTCCATTGGCCCGTCACCAATTCTGAGGACAAAATGGTTTCCTCTTGGTTTATCAGGATGGAACACCATCTTCATTGTCTCACAATGGGCAGCGTCTGAATCACTTCAATTCTTGAAGTATCAAATAAGTTCCCCTGTACATATGTACATTTGTATAGTCTTTGGTTCTATTTTGTGCTTTTCATTTTCATTTTCATTTTCATTTTTTAGAGCCTTTATTTTTGGGTAGCATGACTCCATAGCCCAATGGCATACTTCAAGGCACCGGAGATTCTAATTTCTACTCCCCTCAGCTATTCTAAGTTCTCATCTAAAGGAAGTTCCCCAACTGGAGCCCACTATTGTCCCCTAAAAATATCACTCATTTTTGGGACAACATTTGAACTATTTTGGTCCTAAAAAACAAAATCCTCTCTTCCCCTTTCAAAAATTATTCTAAGCATTCAGGTTCTTCATTTTTCAAAGCTTTGTCAAGATTAGGAGCACAATTGAATACCTTGTATAAGCAACTAAACACGGAATTTAACCAAAAGTAACAAGTAATAAAGAAATCAGAAACAACACAGAATTTGAGAGACAATACAATCTTGTATTCAACTCATCTAGAAAGAAAATATAATAAAGAAGATGCCACTTCTTCTTACACCTCTGAGGCTTCCCACACCTCTAAGACTTCTAGTAATTCTTGATCAAGAGTTCTCTCTCTCAATTATGGTCACAACAATTAACTCAAACACAGAGTTGTTTTTCACCTCTAACCAGTCAGTAACACTACTACCAATACCAAGTACTCCATGTACTCCAAGTAGATCTCCCTGATCTTGAAACAACCTACAAATCAATGACCTTACTTACCATGTAGATCTTCTCCCTAATCTTGCACAACCTGCAGATCAACCTGATCTTACAATTGGAAGGATCTCTTCCTTGCCTTAATTACAATACAAGCCCATGAGTCTATTATATAGATCCCATGCAAATAATTATTAGACACCTAATTACAATAATTAGGCATGCAACTCAAGGCTAAAATTAGCCTTTTACATGCAAACAATCAGTTCGTTAACAAACTATTCGTGAAACTCGTAATTCGGGAACCGCCCAGGCGACCGACGTCAGTCGCTGTCTGTCTAGAGATGACCAAGGTCGATCAATTTTTGATTGATGTCGGCAGCTTCCTGTCTACCCCTGACCAACGTCGATTGGCCTGACCAATGCCGGTGACTGTGACATTCAGCAACCCTCCATGTTTGCATTCGGGTGAAGCTTTTAGCTCCACAACCTAACAATCTCCCACTTGGAGATAAATAGCTACACCTATACTTGTACCTATACATCCTCTAATTTTGTTTCCTAGCTTGTATCCCTCTTCAAGCTCAATCTTGAAGACCAACCACCACACAACCTATGGTGCTACACCTGTCATCCAAGTAACCTGCCATATCCAATTCTACATACCCATGTAGAGAAGTGTCTAACCCTGCATCGCATGTATACCTGCTGCTGGTCCCTCTCAGATACTTGAGAATCCACTAAACAACTTTCCAGTGCTTCTTTCCCAGATTGACCCTAAACTTTTTGACAACACCCACTCCTTAGGCAAACTCAGGTCTAGTACATACCATGCACTTAACCTCATTATGTGAATTGGGACACCGTTTTGTGAACTATCCATCCATAGGTGTGCAAACTGGTTCTGCATCCCGCATCTTGAACCTTGCCACTACCTTATTCACACAATCGTCTAGAGATAAAATCAACATGTGACCTTCCATGTCTCTAGATACCCTCATGCAAAAGAATCTTGTTGCTCCCAGATTCCTCATGACACACCTCTGAACTAACTTTACCTTTAGCTCAACAACTCCCTGCATGTGTGACCCTACAACAAGCATACACACCACATATAGTAACAGGATAATGTAGCTAATATTATCCAACTTGGTAAAGAAAACACAATGGTTAAACCTCCATTGTCCTGCAGCTTTCTCAAGACCATATACCCTGGCCTTTCGTCTCACGTATCCATTCTCTCTCTTCTTTGACCTGGGAATCTATTCGTCTCTTAGTGCTTTCTCTCTGGCTGGCAACTCTACCAAATCTCCCATTTGGCTCTCATCTAAGGAATCAAATTCCTCATTCATGCTATGCTTCCACTATTTTTTGGATTCTACTTGCTCTGCTTCTTTAAAACTCTTGGTTCTTGACCATCAGTGAGCAACAAGTAATCAAAAGAAGGGGAACAATGAATTTGAGGCTTACTTACCCCTTCAGTCCTCCTCATGGGCTTTTGAGACTCCTCGATAGCTTGATGTCTGCCCAAAATTCATTTTGACAGTGACCATCATCAGTCACCCCTCAGTCTGCATCCGACCGACGTCAGTTCCATGTGACTGTCCTAACTATCGACGTCAGTTCCCTGACCAATGTCGATCTTACCTGGTCACCAACGTCAGTTCCCTGATCGATGCTAGTAGCCACCTTGCTTGACACCACCGACTTTGGTTTGCACATGACCGATGTTGGTACCTATCTGTTCAACTTCAGTTCCCCTTGACTAACATCGGTACCTATGTTTACCTGTGAGTGATGACTTTTTACCCACGAGCTTACTTTGAATCATTCCCTTGTTCAAACTGCCCTGCTCAGAATTTTTCAGCCCCTGTGACTGATTTATGTCTATCATCTTTTCCTTGAACACCAAGGCTTTCCTGTTCTTGTCAAAAACATCAGATTTCCTCTTTGTGCAATAGACCTGATCCTTTCTTGTAGCATCAGTAACAAGAAACCTCACTTTCTTCTATTGCTTACAAAAATCTCTATCTATGCTATCCGGATCTGAATCTTACCCTTTGACTCAAGAACATGCATCCCCTTCTTATTCATGTGACCAAGCCTATGAAGCCACATCTTCAAATCTACAACTGAAGTAGATAAACCAGAAGGAGAATCAGTAATACAAGTAGATAGATAAAGAGTACCTACTTTCTTACCTCTTGCTAAAACAAGTGCACCCTTGGTAACTTTCCAAGAGTCTGTTGTGAGAGTTACTGTGCATCTCTCATCACCCAACTTTCCAATAGAAATCAAATTTTGCTTCAGAACTGAGACATGCATGACCTCTTTCAACACCCATGTGTTGCCCATTTGCAATTTCAGCTGCACTTTCCCTTTGCCAACCATTTGACAAGGCTTTCCATCCCCTATATAAATTTCTCCAAAGTCTCCCTGGACATATTCATGAAAAAATTCCCTATTTGGGGATGCATGGAAAGAGGCACTAGAATCTAAAACCCAAGATTCTACTTTATCCAAAGAACATACCAGAGCATCCTGTGCAACAATATCTGCAACATCTACTTCTTCATTTCCTTCATGTTGATCTTCAACTGACCTACAATCTTTCTTTTTGTGCCCTGCCTTTCCACAATTCCAATAGATAATCCTACCATACCTGGATTTGGATCTCCTACTATCTTTGACCTTGATCTCCCTTGCTCGATCTTCTCTCTTTGCCTTCCCCTACTTTCAACACTTAAAGCATTCCCTGATGATTCACCTGTGCTTTTCTTGTGAATTTCTTCATTCAAGATTACACTAACAACATCATCCACTTTTAAGATATTTGAAACAGACACAGTATTGCTAACTGCCATTACCAATCTATCCCAACTTTCAGGTAATGAGCATAAGATTAAGAAAGCCTTAATTTCATCATCAAAAACAATATTGACTAAAACTAACTGGTTTATCAAACCATGGAAATCACTAAGATGACTATGTACAGATCCACCTTCGAACATTTGCAAATTAAATAATTGCTTCATAAGAAATACCTTATTCGAAGCTGAGGGTTTTTCATATAAATTTGCCAAAGATTCCATCAACTCTACTGTTGTCTTAGCCTGTGATAAGCTGGAAATCACAGATGATGCAAGACTCAACCTTATAGATCCCAGAGCCTTCTGATCAAGAACCTTCCATTCTTCATCTTTCATATTTGTGGGCTTGCTTGCAACCCCACCCAATGATAAGTACAGATCTTTCTGATATAGATAATCTTCTATCTGCATCCTCCATAATTGATAATTCATGCCATTGAATTTTTCTATTCTTAGCTTACTTTCTTCTGCCATTGCTATACTCCCACTCGAACAGAAACCCCTGTGAGTGACCTATAATCAAAACACAAACCCCTGCTCCCTGCAACTTGGCTTTGATACCACTTGTCAGTGGTATCACTGCATGAAACTAGCAACCTGAGCTCTGATACCACTTTGTCAGGATTAGGAGCACAATTGATTACCTTGTATAGGCAACTAAACATGAAATTTAACCAGAAGTAACAAGTAACAAAGAAATCAGAAACAACACAGAATTTTTGAGACAATACAATTTTGTATTCAACTCATCCAGAAATAAAATACAATAAAGAAGATGCCACTTCTTCTTACACCTCTGAGGCTTCCCACACCTCTAGGACTTCTAGTAATTCTCAATCAAGAGTTCTCTCTCTCAATTACGGTCACAACAATCAACTCAAACACAGAGTTATTGTTCACCTCCAACCAGTCAGTAACACTACTGTCAGTACCAAGTACTCGACATACTCCAAGTAGATCTCCCTGATCTTGAAACAACCTATAAATCAATGACCTTACTTACCATGTATATCTTTTCCTTGATCTTGCACAACCTGCAGATCAACCTGATCTTACAATTGGAAGGATCTCTTCCTTGCCTTAATTACAATACAAGCCCATGAGTCTATTATATAGATCCCATGCAAATAATTATTAGACACCTAATTACAATAATTAGGCATGCAACTCAAGACTAAAATTAGCCTTTTACATGCAAACAATCAGTTCGTTAACAAACTATTCGTGAAACTCGCAGTTCAGGAACTGCCTAGGCGATCGACGTCAGTCGCTATCTGTCTAGAGATGACCAACGTCGATCGATTTCTGATTGATTTCGACAGCTTCCTATCTACCCCTAATCGACGTCGGTTGGCTTGACTGATGTCGGTGACTGTGACATTTAGCAACCCTCCATGTTTGCATCTAGGTGAAGCTTTTAGCTCCACAACCTAACAAGCTTCCTCAAAAATCTACGAACTCTACAGGCTTGAATCTACGGACTCTATAAGAAGAAATCTATGGACTCTATAGGCTTAAAACTATAGACTCTGCAAGCTTATTTCTACAAACTCTTTCAAGGCTCAAGAGAAAACTACAGACTTCACAAGTTGATTTCTACAAACTCTATAGGAAAGAAACAAGCTCTCAACACTTAGGCAATTTCAAGATTTTCAACGACAAGGTTCAACCAAAAGAGTTCATCGGCAAGCTTCTAAGCAAGGATCAAACCATTGAACCTTGAACCATTTTGGTTCAACAGGTTCAATGGATCAATAGGTTCAACGAACAAAAAGTTCAATGAATTCACAGGTTCAAAGGTTCAACCAGTGTGATGAAGATAAAAGAGCTTAGAAAGAACAAGTGACAGACAAAGGATGAACCAATGAACCGATTGAACCTTGAACCGAAAGAGTTTAATGGTTCATAGGTTCAAAGGCTCAAAGGCAGCCTCAGTCAAGGAAAGAAGCAGCAAAAAGTTGGTTCGATTGGTTGGTTCAATCGATAAGTTCAAGGGGTTGCCCCAAAGCCAAAGGAACAAGTGCTCTTGTAGAAGGTGGTGAACCAAGGCCAATAACCCTTGCGGAGGGTAGCGAGCAAAAATAGATAAAGTGAACTCCTTCAAAAAAATGAACAAGGCAAAAGGCAAAGTAGAGTCCTTCGAACAAATTGTCTGAAGGAATTCACCCAGGAAGAGAGCTTGAAGAAAGCAAAGGAAAAGCCCGACTAAAGAGAAAAGCCTGCGGAAAAGCACCCAATGGAAAAAGACAAAGTGCAGCAGAAGCTGCCACGTGTCCATTACAAAGTACAATAGAAGCCTCCATGTGTCATCTTTCGTAGGAATCTTAAAAGGTTTCTAAAGCATCTGTAAGTTAAGCAGAATACGTCACGTGTCTTGTTATGACTTAGTGGAATGTGACAAGTGTTTTCATCTGCATTCCCCTTTTGAAGTTGCTCGAGCAAGACATGTCGTGGATCCCATTTTTTGTAAGTTTCTAATGAGTTTCATAATAGCGGAACTTGCCACTTGTCAAAGACACAGAAAGGACCCCCAAAGACTTAGACAAGAAGGGCTATAAAGGACAAAGAAGCAACATGGATGATTCCAAAGGCAAGTTCAATTAAAGTGATGGTTTAACCAGAGAGCAAAGAAGTGCTTAAGCAGTGAAGAGAGGAGCGAGATGAAAGGACCAAAAATATCTTCAAAAGAGTTATTTCTAGTAGGTGAAACAGTGGATCAAGTAGACTTCTGAGTGCACCAAATCAAGGACGCAAGCCTATTTTTCTTCCATGAAGTAATGGTGAATTAGATAGATACATAGACATCAGAGAAAGGACCAGACAGTCCATACCAAGGAAGAGACATTAGATGAATGGACACGCCATAGTTGAGGCAATGTGCTATTCCCAGCATGGTCCCTCCAGACAAAACTAATGGTGCATTGAAGACGTTGACTGCAGCATGGGCCTTTTTCATGAAAATAAGCACCCAAGTCTTTCTTGGAGTGCTATATATTGTAATCTCTTATTTGTTAAAATGGAGATCTTCTCCTTACCAAAAGTGAAACTCTACCCAAATTGAAAGGCATTACTGAGACTTTGAGCTCAGATTGTAGTTCATATTTCTTTGATTGAATGAGAAAGCAAGTTACTTGCAAACTTTGTGTTGTTATAGCTTGTGCTACATTAGGAGATTGTTGTTATGTCTGTCTTCTGAAAGCATTCTTGTTTATTTGATTTAACAATCAAAACTAGTGGAGGTGATAAGGAAGGTGTCCTGAAGCCAACTACTTTGAGACTTTATGCTGTCGTAGTTATTGTCAGTGTGTGTTTTTCTTTTCTATTTCTGTGTAAAAGACCTTGGGATGACTTTGTGCCCTCATTGTCTTTCGTATCTCCCTCTAGGGATGTCAAGGTGGAGACTTTGTGCTACAACTTAGATTGTTGGTTACTTTGGAACCTGTTACCAGTCACTTGTTACTAGAAAGAGTCCCATTGTTTGCAAGAACAAGCACTTCTGAAAGAAGAGAAGTGCCTTTTGTTGCTTCACCAAGATTTCTACTATCTAGAAAGGGATTTGGCTCTTGTCTGAATGTTACTTCTGAAAGAAGAGAAGCACCTTCACCAATCACCCAGGATTTCTCCTATGTTTGTTAGCATCATCTCTGAAAAAAGAGAGATGGATGGTTTATCCCACCCCTATGTCTTACTTTTTGTTTATATATATAATATATAGTGCCTTTATATTTAATAGGGAACCTTCCCTTGATGAGAGGAGAGATTTGTCCCCTTTGGATGTGGTAAACCTGCAACATTGGACGACCAATCTCCCTATGCTGTGGTGATAGGAACTAATTTGGTCACCAGTTAGTTGGCCGACAAAATATTCACCCAACACATTGAAGCATAAGAAAGCATGATTCCATCTCCAATGTGGGATGTTTATTGAGCAACCTCTGACCTGTGTAGCATGCCAAATCCAAGAACTACATGTCACATCATCAACCTCTTGCCTTCCTGAATCAGATGTCCTGCCTCTTTCAAATGTCCATTGACAACTTGTAGCTGACATCATCTAAAATGCCCTTCTCACGACTCTGCTATTATGAAATATGTCAATTAAGAATAGGCTATCAATAGCGTATTTAGTTTTGTCTCTTTGTGAGACAAATATTGGGGCTTCGCCCCTCTGTAATAAGCCTCTAGCTTAATGATGAACTTTAAAATATCTTCAATTTTGCTCTCATGAAGTTGTTTTCATGTTTTATGTCTATACTTTATTTGGATGCTTGCACTTGCATTGGTTTTTCTTGTCTATTTTTTAATTTTCACCACCTCAAAATTTCATGCCATAAACTTTTGGTTGTTGTTGCTAACTTTTGAATAAATATATATGAATCATCTTTGTTTTATACATTCTAATTTATGAAAGTGATAATATTGTATGGTTTCATATATACATTTTTTGTGTGCACTTAAACTTCTTTATCTCATGCAGATATTTATTTTTGAGGATAATTTTTGATTTTCTATCCCTTTTCCTTCTGCTTGATTTAACTTACAATTGTGCAAAAAATATACACTATAGGCTTCGAGTGAGGACATCAACATTGACCAACCTAATTCAAAATTAATAGTTTTGTCAATAACCTCTCCTCCTCCTTATCAAAACCAATAACAAATTTAATCTTAACCTCAATCATAAACATGATCAAAATTGTTTTTGGCATATATTACTCTTAGCAATAGGTACTAAAGTTGCACCACGAGACTTGTTAAATATATATAACTATGGAAAAGGGAGGGGGAAAGAATAGAGATATTCAAGAAGGATGAGGTTTTTAATACAAAGAAATAACAATTGTCAACATCTTAGTAGGAAGATTTTGACCGTCAGCCAATCACAAATTTTGTCATATATATAATAGATAGAGAACATATAAAGAAGAATAGGGGAGGTTATGCTTAGAAGGAAAGAAAGGCTAAGTGTAATAAATTAAAAGTTTTAGGATTATTTAATAATTTTTTACTAATGTCCAATGATAATTGATGAGAAACAATTATACACAACTAAATTATTTGAGAATGACAATTATATCTTTATTAATAATTTGTCTTTACAAAATTAATGAAACAAGACTCGACCACTTATAATCTAAAACTAAATTAAAAATAAAATACATATTAACAAAACACATAATATTCATTTCCTCTTAACTTAATTTTTAAACATAACATATGCAATTAAAAAATCCATTTAAAAAAATAATTAAATATTACTTTTTAACACAACTATAGCTAATAAAACACTAACAAATAAAATAACACTAATAAACTTCTTAAAAACTTAAATACTAAACAAAAGACAATTATTACTAACCTAAATCCTGAAATGAAATACAATAAATATAAAACAAATTAATTTGTTTCGCTCCTCAATCTCCCAATTGACCATTAAATTTGTAACATAGAAACTAAAGTAAATCTTACCCATGGAGGAGTACAACCTAAACTATGCTTGCTATCACGTTTGGAGAAGATATCTGGCTAATGTTTTCATCATCTCTCCCTAATTGTAATCTGAATTTTCTAAAATTTGGATATAATTTTTGCAGCATCAAAACAAACGAACCCATAAAATATCTAAAGAACCTAGATTACAAATCTTTAGATACGATCCATTTATCAGACATATTTTTTTTTGTTACTCAGTCAACTAAATCATTAAAAAAACTATAATATAATATAAAATTCATACAAGTGATAGAAGGATTGCATGTGGACTACATTGTTATTGTACTTTTAACATGAATGAGTAGCCTATCGAATGAAAATACTTTCTCATTTGGTCTGCATTGATTAGCCTTGTTATGAGAGCAAAGCTCAAATTTTGGGTTATTCAATCATCACATTATTCAATATGAAAATTTACATGAAAATAAGCTTTTAGCTCTTTAATAACAAGGAAGTAGCCTTACAAGAATCTTTCCTACTCTCTGATTATCACTCCTAACATTTCTACACAATTCTATTTATGTAAGTTGTTTTAACAACCTAAACAACTTACATAATACATAACAAATATACTTCCCACATAATATAACTAACTCTCAACAATACTAATGTATTATATTTGTAACAATCACAAAAAGATATTAATAGTTCTCAATTTCAATCAACTTTTTATGTATATAATTTTTTTTTTTTTTTTTGTTATTAAGGAAATTCAAAATAAAAAGCATTATATGTCCAAGGAGGAGCTTATTGATGCAGTTGAAGATATTGGATTTTCTAGACTACCTATTATGTAACTTTGTTGACTATCCCTTGTTAAGATGATTATTTATTATTTATTTTTTATTTATTTATTTTTTGGGTGTGTATTTGTACCTTATAATATTATAATTCAATTGTCCCCTTCATGCATTATCACATTCACAATAAATGTCAAGCAGTCCAATCGAATAAAAAAGAGGCATAAATGAAAAAACCAAAGTGTAATGTATTGACAAATTTTCCGATGCGACTTTTTTTTCACCTTAAAATAGTTTTTGGTAGTCTAATTGCACATCCATTATATACCCCTATCACAAATGTCTCAATCTGCTCTTGTTATCCTAAAAAATATTTGGAAAATATAGTTATATCTTTAACCAAATCAAAAAATGTAAGTGCCTTACCAAATAATATGCTTTAATGTTTTGGTATCAATTTAAATTTACAAGTCAAATTATCTTAATATTGTTTCTTTCTCATGCCTAAATTATTATTTTCATTTTTTTTAAAGCATTGTTTATATGCTACAATCTTAATTATTTATGTGCAGTAAATAGGAACTACTTCTTTGATAGGTGTTAATATATTCTTATCTCTAACATTTTATATGTTTTTCATTGATAAATCTTACAATTTTTTGGTGAGGTTTAGTCGCACTCTTTATATGTAACTAGTGCACACAAATTAGTGAGCTTCATTTTCTCTATGAATCATATACGCTATACCAAAAAGTGTTAAATATTAAAAAAATGTAATTGATTTCTCAAACAAACAAAAAAAATTGTGAATGTTGGTTACGCTCCACCAATTACATGTTAAAGTTATTATCTATTAATAAATTAATTTGTTTATTTTATATTGAAGAATAAAAAGGTTAACCTGCCACTTATCAGGCTTGGCCTCCTTGGAAAAAATATCATATTCAAGGAGAGCATGAAATAGATGTTTCCTAAGCTATTTAATTTTAGCAACTAGGTGACTAATCACATAACCACATGATTTTTGTGTTTTTTGTGTTGATAAGTATTTGATAACTTACCTAAATCTACTCTTTTGTAAGGTGAGATTGATGGTGAGGTTGGAGGGGACATAGACAGGCTTAAAAATGGGGAGTAAACATCTTAAAGAAACTTTCATTTAGACCAATTTGAACAACAAATGTTAGAGTTTATAAAATAAATCATTAGGAAGAAACTTTTTTTTTTTTAAATGATGGATTTAGTGGTGGGTGTGAAAGTGGGAGTAGGGACGAGTGTAGCATGGTGGGGTGCACCATAAATTGGTGAGATTCATTGTAGTGGCATTCAAAAAGGAAAAAGTTACAATAGGATTAAAATATGTGGATGATGAAAGAAATGTAAAAGAACTAGACAAGTGTGGTGGCACATTTCACACAATATAGGAAGTAGCAAATTAAATTCTAATTACCTACTATCTTTTAGAATGAACTAGATTTGAAAACACTAGAAATACACTTTATTGACATGGTAGTAAAGTGAATATACTAACATAAAATTTTGTCGAGATGGAATATAAAACATATAAGTCAAGTTGTACTTATATAACGAAATGACATAAAGAGTTTAACATAAAAGTGAATATACTAATGTAAAATGTGTTGACTTAGAATATAAGACATATTAATCAAGTTGTATTTATATAATGAAATGACATAAAGAGTTTAACAATAAAGTGAATATACTAAGGTAAAATAGGTTAAGTTGGAATATAAAACATAAAAATCAAATTGTACTTTAATTAAATGACACAAAGAGTTTAATATCCATACTCACCTTATGAAATTGGTATTGGTTTTACGAAAACTTGACATTTTGAGATGACCTAAGCATATATAAATAAAACATTTCGAAAACTAATGTTTTAGTATGATAAGAAGAGAATCTTTGGGCGGGGAGGGTGGGCCGGGGGGGGTCGAGAGGGGGGTTGGTGAATGTCTTTTTTTTCCTAAAACATTTTTTCACACATTGACACAACTATTTTTCAACACTATTTGTAGGGGGGGGGGGGGGGGGGGGGGGGGGGCGGTGGGCGAGGATGGCGAGAGGGGGTTGGTGAATGTCTTTTTTTTCCCAAAACATTTTTTCACACATTGACACAATTATTTTTCAACACTATTTGTAGATCACAATGGGTGACACTAAATGAAATGTTTTGATACTTATAATTTTGATGGAAATTTCAGAAGATGCAAAAATGCATCATATTTTTTTCCATATATATATGGGTCAAAGTTATTGACTTTTAAAAAAAATGAGTTTATAAAATCCTTATTTGGGCTGGCTCATTAATTAGCTAAATACTATGTTGTTGCGCCAAGCTCAAATGAACGAATTCCCACAGCACACAGATTTTAGAAGGGACCTGATGGAGTCAACGAAATTAGACAAAAATTTCTTGAGGCTGATAAACTACGACTTGGTTCTTTAAGACACTACGGTTCGTTCATGTGCATAATTAAAGCTGTCAATACAATTTATTTAATAGTTTAAACGAATGAATCCTTCATCTGATAACAGAAAGTTCTGATGCACTAATAAAGCCAACATTATATTCTTAAATTAGAATAGGGAAACCCTTCTATATAATGCTTATTATCTTAGGCAAACAATATTCCTTATATTCATTTAAAGACATCTCTATGAATGCACTAATGTAAACACAATGACGAATATTTTTCGTTTGATGAACTTTTCTTCGGAATTGAAATCTATTGATGCACTGACATTCAACCAAAAAAATTCAAATGGGAAACAAGGATAACGTTTTTAATAGTGTAATTACAATATTATAAACTTTTAGTGTGTATTTTAATATAACATTTTAATTTTCAGTCTATGATTTTTTCTTTATAAAAATAGAAATCAAATATAGTTTATTTTTTATTTCTTGATATTATAATATAAAAGTTTAAGTGAGAATGTGTGTACTAGAATATTGAATTTATTTGTTTATTGGTTGGTTTTCCCATCACTTGAACGAATATATATTAAATGAGGAGATGATTTAGTACCATGTTACACTTAACCACCTTCACAACAAGCACATATTGTCTATAAAAGAATATTGATGAATCTTCAGATTGATTTTTTATTATTCGCTAAATATACTATTGTACTCTAACACAGTATTTTGTTTCCAACTAATTTTAATACATCATTTCACAAAAGAAATGATATTACATAGGTTCAACAATTCATAACAATGACTCAAAATTAATAAGAACAAATGGATTACAACCCATTCAACAAAGTATAAGCAATCTAATAGAGGTCAGATGTAATAATAAGAAACCAATCAAATGTTCAAGACTGGAAATTATCCTAATAAACACAGGGTCCCCAAACGCATAGTAATTTGAGATATGAGCACTGTCAAGACATGTAGCATATGCAAAATAAGAAATATGTTACACTTTATTGAGATATTTTGTCTCATGGAAAACATCATTCCCAAAAAAAACTAGTCTGAAACTTAAACACCTCTCCTACTTTCTAACATAAAATACTATGCTACGTACCAAAATGTATCTAATGAACCTAATCAAATTCTTAAATACAATCCCTAATCTTATTCTTCCTTAATCCACCCCAAAAATTAAAAAAAATTAAAAAAATAAAAATAAGAAGAATATCATAAACTAAAAACGATCCCTCCATTATTTTACAACAAATCTAAAAAAAAAATTCCAGAATAAATATCATATCAAAATCATAAACTAAGTTGCATCCTTCAACAAGGGAATTTAATAAAACATAGTCATAAGGCTCATAATAACAAAATACAAGTCTTTGCCTACAATCAAAGCATAAATAAGATTCATTTAGTCTGTTATTGGGCATACAAAAACCATCTTCTTTACAACTAAGAGTTCTTGTTTTATTATGGCAAGATGACTGTTACTGCTGGTTGTTTCTATGGAGAGAGAATTTTTGGAACTCCTTTTATACTATTACTTCTGCTTATGAGTATACCACTTTAATTTAAGTTATACGAGTAAAAAATATTCCCTATGAATATGTCTAAGATGACCTCTCAGTGAGATTTTGTTATAGGTTTATAACTTTGTGATGCTATGATCGAGGAGCATTTGATTTTCTGTGAAATTTATGTAAGACTTACACAGCCTCATTCTATAGGAGTGCCACACCCAAAATTAGATGTGGTAGTTTAAACAATTTTCAAACTCAACATCTATACATTTTTACCATGTCTCCTAGAGATTTAAACATGGATATGCATTGTGAAAGTCCCCATGATTTACCATTTGAAGCTCATCCCATAAGACTCATCTGTTTATAACTTTTTGTGGTGAAAAATGTTTAAAATAATTCATCCCAATCTATAAACACTTATTGGGATGTTGGCTTTTTCAATATATTGTTCCCCCTTTTCCCTCGCTCTTTTCTTTTCCAATATTAGTTTCTTACGCTCTCTGTCATTTGAATTATTTTATTTTATTTATATATTCTTCTTAAGATAATCATCAATTTATGCCCATCTCTTCTCACGAAATATTTGTTTTGCATTTAAAAATGCGTGCACAATTTTATTTTTTTATTTTTCTATTTCTTTCAGCCACATTAGAGCTCTCAATCTACTTACACTGATTCCAAGATACGAGTAAAAGTGGGAATTCTTTACTTCTTCACCTGTTTGTGGATTCTGATTGATTTTTCTTTAGATGTTTGACTCTTCCATTTATTCTTCTGACCATTGACTTGTGGATTTTTGCCTACTTACTGACAGTTTATATTTCTTATTGGGATTGAAATCCCATCCATTTTATTTATTATTGATGACCATATGATCATACAATAATTAATTTGTATTTAATTGTAATTTATCAACTATTTAAGATATCATAATGTTGTGTATTTTATTGTATGTAAGGTGGGTGTTTGTTGTTGAAGCATCTAATGTAATATGTTGATTCAAATATCATCCTGATAAATGTAAATTCATTTCAATATCAATGTAAATGTATGTTTATTTTCCTATTATATGTAGATAAAACTGGATCCATCACAATATTTCTATAATATAATAATGTGTATCAATGATCCCAACAATTAATGATATATATAAATAGGATCACAATCCATTATGACATATTCATTTGAATTAAATTATTTTAATGCCACATAAAAATAGAAATATAAGATCTCATAAAGCAATAAAATGCTCATACACAATATGATCTCATAATCACATAAAACATATATGTATCCTTCTAGTTGTCTCAACATATAATAATATATGACTTAACATCTAGAATTTTGTTAATCAAAAAATTAAAAAAATCATAAATCCATAACATAATAATAATAACCACAATGGTGACTCCCATGATAATAAAAAAGTGGTCTCTAAGTAGAACATTAGAAAATATCAGAAAATTAAAAATTAATGTGAAAAATTCATTTTATTTTGTAAAATTTTAAAAATAAATTAATACACAAAACTTACTAAATATTCTTCTTCTTTTTCATCTTACTCTTCTTGCATATTTTTAAAATCATATTTGAACTAATCATCTATATATTTTGATTTTTCTTTTATCTTTTCATTTTTGTCTTAAGCCTCTTTGAAAATTTTATTTATCTATCATTTTAAACACCAACACTATAAAAATATAGTTAAATATAATAAGATAAAATTAAAACAACTATTAGGAAATAATAATTATGCCCTTTTCGAATGCTTATTTTTATCATTATTATTTTTTCCATAAAATTCAAATGGATTGTTTGGTGCCTTAATATGCTTTTTTTTGGGTGTGTTTATTTCCTAATTTATGGTGTGATCTAACAAAAACCCTATCACATTTACATCAGACATATTTTATTAATTTATTCTAAATTTTGAAGTGTCAAATTTTAATTTTTGAAGAGATTTTTAAACAAATATGTTGGAAATACTTGCCCTCATTATTTGCATCGATATTAACATCAAATTTTGTGTCATGAATTTTTTTAATTTTAAATGGTGATCACCTCAATTAAATCATTGGTGTCACTTTCTCAAACAAGATTTAACATTATTTTAATTATATTTTAAAAAGTGTAATTTAAAAGATTGAAATCATTTTGGAGGTGTTTTTTATTCCTTTCACATAATATGCATCAAAACAGTTATTGATGTTAATAACATTAGAGTTCAAAAAAATATTATATAAAAAGACACTCTTTCTAATGTGATTTCTTCAAATTCTATTAGTAAATTAATGAATACAAGGCTTAAATTGAGAACCTTGATATAATCTAACCCTTTAGATTTAACCATTTTGTAAATTTATATTTTCTTTCCCTATACTATGGGTGAGACCTTTGTTAGACTAGTAGATTTGTTGAAGCATTTCAAAAAAAAAGAAATATTATTAGAATGAGCTACATTATTTTTGGTGTCAGTATCTTCTTTAGTCAAAAAGTATATCTTGACTATTAACTTTTAAAATTTTGATATATTTATATTGGTGGTGTTTCGAGAGTGGATTAAATTATATAATATTATTTTTTTGGATTCAAATATGTAATTTAGAGTTAATCTATATTGAATCATATATCAAAAGTAGTGGTATACTAGAATTAAGTTCTCACAAGTATGAATAGTGTACTTGGCACTTCTTATATTAAGGTGATGTTCACAAAAGTGAACCATTGGAATTTTTTCGAGTTGGGATCAAGTACACTAAATTATAGAGTATCTTCTAGAATTAAACTTTTTAATTTTTTATTTTATTTTTAAAATATTTAACAAATATTTTACCTTTAAAACTATTTATCATGGAGATCCCTAACTCATTCATTTATACATTTTTGTTGGTATATTAACTTTAAGTTCAATGTTTTATTCATCAACCTAATATATTGTAGTGAACATACTACACATTAGTGTCTTATGTGTATTCTATGAATGAGGGATAATGAGGGATGGTGGATGTATCAAGTGACACATATTGTACTTTTGTCTCCATCTCATTTTTTTATTAGGAACAATGCTTGACAAAGAGAATTAAATGAATTTGGAGAGTATTTGATAATCTCTTCAAAACCTATGTAAATATGTCAAATTATAAAACGATAATACTACTCGAATTTTGTATGAATACTTGTGGTTCCTATGATGTTCTATGGTTAGGAAGTTTTAGAGAGTGGTATGTCAAATTTAAAATGAAGATAAACAAAGAGAAATTAGAAATGCTTAATTATGAGTAGCTTTAAGATTAAAATATATTTTTTTATATAAGATCTTTTTTATATAAACATGTACTTTTACAAAAGAAGAAAATACTACAATACATTTCATAGGTTAAATAAACAAAATAGAAAGCGTGGAGGATGATACTTTGCCAAAGTTTATAATGAAAGAAGGGTTAAAGAGTATGATGGGGTATTAACTTATAGAAATGTCTAAACACTACTCAATAGATTAAAAATTATGAGGGAAATGTTAGAACTAGTGTATCAACAAAGCAACTAGGGCTAATAGATTTGATCGAGTTTAACCTTACCAATGAGTATGTTCAAAAAATATACATAAGAACAAAATTCTAAAAAGAAATGAAGATTCTCATAACACCATTGAGAATCAAATCACATCAACTTAAATGTAAAATACGAAAATGAAAAAAATTCCCTCTCCGTCCCCTGCTTCTTAACCCATCCCCTCATGCCCCCCACTCCTAAAAAAGAAGAAAAATAATAAATGAATGAAATTAAATTAAAAAATTAAAAAATTAAATATATATATATATATTTTATAAAATATTAAGTATAACATCGAAATCTTCAGGGATGAGATTTAAAGAATATCATGACATTGCATATGTTTCAAAGTGCCCTTAACAGTTCAATAAATTGTAAGCCATATAATAAAGAACTTAATTACAATGTTGTGCGCTCTTCTTATGAAATTTGGAATTTAGGACATCGTGATCATGTGATTCATCCTTTTAATAAACCCACTTCTCACTCTATTTCATATTATGATAGGGATATAAAAGGTATGGAAAAGTTGTACTTCATGCGAAAAATAATTAAGTGGAGAGGTTTGTCATGCATATAAAAGGTATTGTGAAAGGAAGTTAAGTGGAGAAGTTTGTTTGTGGATATAGTGGGCATTGGAAAAGTTTGATGTGATGAAGTTATGATAAAGGAGGAGATTTATTTTATTTGTTCTATTATTTTTAATTTTATTTGTTTTTATTGGTATTTGTTGTAAAAGTGTGGTATTATATTTTTCGTTGTAGGTGTTTAATTTTCGTCAATATTTTTTTCTGTTTAATTAAAATATGTTGTGCATTAGAAAATTACAATTCGACTATATTTTGTGGAGGGTAGGTATATTCTATTATTTTCCTGATTAAAAGTATGTGGTGCATAGCTTGGATGACAAATCTTCTTCATTTTTTATGAATCCCATTTTATTAGGTCTATAGATTGCAGATACGCATTTCATAAGCTTTTTTGGTAGCATACGACTGCAATTTTTTCAATACCTTTTGGCAGTGTATGGCCGTAGTTTCATGTCCATACATTGTTTTTCCCAGCTACAGCTATAATGGCTTGCTTGCATTGCCTTAAAAACCTATAAACAAAGTTCAAATAATTGCAGTTAAAGTAAAGTGTAAATTGGAATATGAAAATGCATATGGAAGAGGGAATATTGGGCCAACATGTGTCATCAATGCATTAGCTGAACTATGAAAAATGCCATTGTACATACAAGAAAGAGTTAAAATTGAAAAATATTGGTATGCCACACTTGAAAATGAAATTAGGGAATCAACAAAGGACATTGATAGCATAGAAGACATTGACAACAATGTAATTGAAAATGACATAGAGCCAATCACATAATCAGTTATACATGGATTTGAAAGTGCACATTCAATCAAAGATACAGAAGTAAAAATTATCAAAATTTCACCATCTAAAGACTTGAAACCATTAGGTATTTTTCAAGACAATTTTTCATAAGAAATGAACTTCCTAACTTTGTACTATCGTTGCAATGGACCTGATGATATTAAAAAAACATTCTTGTATCAAAATATATCAAAATGAGAACTTTTACATGAAAATAATAATATTACAACTCATATTACAAACCTTTTTTTTAAAAAATTAAATTGTCATACAAGTTTGTAGATCTGCATGGATATGCATATGGAAAGGTGAATTGAAAGGAAAAAAATGAAAAAGATGTTAAGAGCAAATCAAACATAGAGAAAATGTTAAAATCTCTAATAGTTTTTTAATCTTTAAAATCCATTCAATATCCCCTGACTATTTGGAAAATACAAAGAAAAATATTTTTACAATGATAAGGCAATTAGGACCGCCTACTTTGTTTTTCCTTTAACAAGTGGCTAATAATTTTGGAGGCCATTATGCAAAGCATTAGCAAATATAACCTAAAAAAAGCCACCACGGCATAATGAAAACATATTTGAAAATGATATTGATGCAATAATAAGTGTTAGGGTGTGGAGCTAAAAGCTTCACCAAGGAGCATACAAAACAGGGTCGGGTCTACATAGACGCCGGCGTCGGTCAAGAGCGACCGACGTCGGTCAGTTGCAGTTACAGAGGCGCCGACGTTGGCAGTAGGGTCGGCCGGCGACGGTCACAGGCGAACAGGCAGGAACCAACGTCGGTTACCTGCGTGTCCAGAAAGCTATTTCCGTGGACAGAAGCAAGTGTTTGCATGATAAGTTTGAGTCGTGGACTCAAGCTTGCATCTCTATTATTAGCATTACTATTTTTAGAGCCCTTGTTGAAGAGGCTTAACTGTTTGTTGTAAAATCATGCTCAAGTCTCCTAATTCTATATTAGGATAGATCTTCTTAGCTCATAGTAGAAGAGAGAAGAACTGTATGAGTAGAACATTGTGAATGTTTGAAGGACAATACAGAGTTGCATCAATCCAGGTTGTTGGATTTGATTGTACTTGAGAGAGAGCTCTTGAGGAATAGAGATCTAGTGAGAGATCTTGTGTGCATCTGAGAGAGGTGTGGAAGAACGAAGTTTCTTCATTGTATTCCTATTGTAAAGAGTTTTAATACAAGTTTTCAGGGTGTTTTCTTGTATATCTTGTTCTGTGTTATTTATCATTTCAGTTACTTATCTATCTGATTTATTTCCGCGTTTATTGTTGTCACAATTGTAGTCTATTGTTGGTTTGATCCCCCAACAACTTGCGTCTCTATTATTAGCATTACTATTTTTAGAGCCCTTGTTGAAGAGGCTTAACTGTTTGTTGTAAAAGCATGCTCAAGTCTCCTAATTCTATATTAGGATAGATCTTCTTAGCTCATAGTAGACGAGAGAAGAACTGTATGAGTAGAACATTGTGAATGTTTGAAGGACAATACAGAGTTGCATCAATCCAGGTTGTTGGATTTGATTGTACTTGAGAGAGAGCTCTTGAGGAATAGAGATCTAGTGAGAGATCTTGTGTGCATCTGAGAGAGGTGTGGAAGAACGAAGTTTCTTCATTGTATTCCTATTGTAAAGAGTTTCAATACAAGTTTTTAAGGTGTTTTCTTGTATATCTTGTTCTGTGCTATTTATCATTTCAGTTACTTATCTATCTGATTTATTTCCACGTTTATTGCTGTCACAATTGTAATCTATTGTTGGTTTGATCCCCCAACAAGTGGTATCAGAGCCTTGGTTACAGGTTCAGAGCTTGATATTTGGTATCAAAGCTCAGGTTCACTAATAGGTGGTTCAGATCTGTGTAGTGTGTTTGGATTACAGGTTGCTCACAGGGGTTTCTGCAGGGATTTCTGTTTGAGTGGGAGAAGCAATGGCAGAAGAAAGTAAGTTGAGAATGGAAAAGTTTAATGGCAAGAACTATCAACATTGGAGAATGCAGATAGAGGACTATCTGTATCAGAAGGATCTTTACTTACCATTAGGTGGGATAGCAAAGAAGCCCAAGGACATGGAGGATGAAGAATGGGAAGTTCTTGACAGAAAGGCTCTTGGGTCTATAAGACTGAGTCTGGCCTCCACTGTGATATCTAATTTGTCACAGGCAAAAACAATGGTAGAGTTGATGACTACGTTAGCAAATATGTATGAAAAACCCTCCGCTTCAAATAAGGTATATCTTATGAAGCAGTTATTTAATTTGCATATGAATGAAGGTGGATCTGTTTCTACTCATCTGAATGATTTCAATGGTATTGTGAATCAATTAAGCTCAGTAAATATAGTGTTTGATGATGAGATAAAAGCTCTTTTAATATTATGTTCTTTGCCTGAAAGCTGGCATGGCTTAGTAATGGCAGTTTCTAATACTGCATTTGCATCAAATATTTTGAAAGTAGAGGATGTTGTTAGTGTTATCTTGAATGAGGAAATACGCAGGAAAAGCACAAAAGAGACATCTGGGAATGCTTTAAATTTTGAGAGCAGGGGAAGGCAAAAAGAAAAGAGCAAGAGGAGATCAAGATCTAAGTCTAAGGGAAAAGGCAGATCTAAATCCAGAAATGGCAGGAAGCCACAATGCTGGAACTGTGGAAAGATGGGGCACATAAGCAGAGATTGTTGGTCAAAGCCTAAGGAGGACAACCAGCACGAAGGAAAGGAAGAAGCCAAGATTGCAGGTATTGCACAGGATGCTTTAATTTTCTCTTTGCATAATAATATAGAGTCTTGGGTATTAGATTATGGTGCATCTTTCCATGCTACCCCTAACAGAGAATATTTCAGTGACTATATCCATGGAGATTTTGGAATAGTGTACTTAGGGGATGATGAGCCTTGTAAGATTACTGGCAAAGGTAAAGTGCAGCTGAAGATGCAGAATGGCAACACATGGGTGTTGAGAGATGTGATGCATGTTCCTAGTTTGAAGAGAAATTTGATTTCTGCAGGTAAGCTAGGTGATGAGGGTTGTACAGTAACTCTCACAGCAGATTCTTGGAAGGTGACTAAGGGTGCACTTGTTATGGCCAGAGGTAAGAGAGAAGGTACTCTCTATTTGTGTAGTTATGTTATTAACAAATCTCCTTCAGTTTTATCTACTTCAGATGTGGATGCTAAATTGTGGCACTCAAGGCTTGGCCACATGAGTGAGAAGGGGATGTCAATTCTTAAGTCTAAAGGTATCCTTTCAGATTTGAAAAGTATGGATCTAGAATTTTGTGAGCATTGTGTATTTGGAAAATAGAAAAGGGTTAGTTTTCTCAAGACTGGGTCTACTAAGAAAAGGCAGAAGTTGCAGCTTGTTCACACAGACCTGTGGGGACCGGCTCAGGTAGCCTCTATTGGCAGATCACGGTACTATGTTACATTCATAGATGACGCCACAAGAAAGGTATGGATCTACTGTATTAAAAAAAAATATGATGTTTTTGAGACTTTTAAGATTTGGAAAGCTATGGTTGAGAATGAAATAGGTAGAAGATTAAAGTGCTTGAGATCTGATAATGGCGGTGAGTTCTGCAGTCTTAAGTTTAACTGGTATTGTTACACTCACGGAATCCGAAGGCAAAGGACGGTTCCAAGGACACCTCAGCAGAATGGTATTGCTGAAAGGATGAACAGAACTATCATGGAGCGTGCAAGATGTATGAGATTGCATGCAGGGTTGCCCTTAGAGTTTTGGGCAGAAGCAGTTGACACCGCAGTGTACCTGATTAACAGAGGACCCTCTACAGCTCTGGATGGTGGAATTCCAGAAGAGGCATGGACAGGTAAAAAGGTAGATCTCTCATATCTCAAAGTTTTTGGTTGTGAAGCCTTTGTGCACATAGATAAGGAAAATAGAAAGAAGCTTGATCCTAAGTCTATGAGGTGCACGTTTATAGGCTATGGCTCAAATGATTTTGGTTTCAGATTTTGGAATCTAGGAACTAACAAGGTAATCAGGAGCCGTGATGTTGTTTTCAATGAAAGAGTGATGTACAGTGATCAGATAAGGAAGCTGGATCAATCTGGGCAGAGCAATAGTGAATTGGACGAAGTTATGGTCTAAAATGAGCTCGTGGGAAAAAGAAATAATCACTTGCAGGAAAACACAGAGACCGACGTCGGCAGGTTAGGAACCAGCGTCGGCAGTACAGAAACTGATGTCGGTCATACAGAGACCGACGTCGGCAGACCAGGCACCGAGGTCGGTTGGGCAGAACCGACGTCGGCTAGTGACAGGTTTACAGGTGGCCAAGGTCGGTCACTGTCAAAAAATTTGGGTGGACAGATTGTTGAGAATGAGTCCAATACACCCACCAGGAGGTCTGAAAGAGTAAGTAAGCCTCCAATTAGATATTCTCCTTCCTTATATTATTTATTGCTAACCGATGGTGGAGAACCAGAGAGTTTTGAAGAAGCTTTACAGGTGGAGTCTAGGAGTAAGTGGGAGCGTGGCATGGTTGAGGAGATGGAGTCCTTAAGAGAGAACCAAACATGGGATTTGGTTGAATTGCCAGCTGGTAAGAGAACACTGAAGAACAGATGGACCTACAGGTTGAAGGAAGGTGAGGATGGTCAGATGCGATATAAGGCCAGATTGGTAGTGAAAGGATTTGCATAAAAGCCAGGTATTGACTTTGGTGAGATTTTTTCTCCTGTTGTTAAGATGACTTCTATAAGGGTTGTATTGTCTTTGGTTGCTTTTGAGGATTTGCATCTTGAGCAGCTAGATGTTAAGACAGCGTTTCTTCATGGAGATTTAGATGAGGAAATATACATGGAATAGCCAGAAGGATTTGAGGTCAAGGGTAAGGAGAAGTTTGTGTGCAGGTTGAAGAAAAGCTTGTATGGCCTCAAGCAAGCTCCAAGGCAATGGTACTTGAAATTTGACAAGTTTATGACTGAGCATGGCTACAGTAGGTGTCAATCAGACCATTGTGTGTATTTCAAGAGATTTGATAATGGTAGATATATTATTCTATTGTTGTATGTAGATGACATGCTGGTTGCAGGGTCTCACATGCAGGATATCTCTGAGCTTAAGGTAAAATTAGCTCAAACGTTTGCTATGAAGGATTTGGGAGTAGCTAAGAAAATCCTTGGCATGAGCATTAGGAGAGACAGGAAAAATCACAGGTTGATATTGTCTCAAGAAGATTATGTGAACAAGGTGTTGGAGAGGTTTAATATGCAGGATGCAAAACCGGTAAGCACACCTTTGGCTGGACATTTTAAGTTAAGTAAAGAACAATGTCCTAATTCACATGAAGAGGTAGAGTACATGAGTAAGGTTCCATATTCTTCCGCAGTAGGGAGTTTGATGTATGCAATGGTGTGTACTAGACCTGATATTGCCCAAGCAGTGGGAGTAGTAAGTAAATATATGGCCAATCCAGGTAAGGAACATTGGAAAGCGGTTCAATGGATCCTTAGATATCTGAGAGGAACCAGCAGTAGACACTTGTGCTATGGAGGTTCAGATACTTCTCTACATGGTTATGTAGATTCAGATATGGCAGGGGATTTGGATGGCAGGAGGAGCACCACAGGTTATGTTTTTACTGTAGGTGGAACGGCAGTTAGTTGGATATCTAAGTTGCAGAAGGTTGTTGCCTTGTCAACTACAGAAGCAGAGTATATTGTAGCCACAGAAGCTAGCAAGGAGATGATATGGATGACACGGTTCATGGAAGAGCTTGGAAGGGAGCATGGGAGTTGCAGATTGTATAGTGACAGTCAGAGTGCAATCCATTTAGCTAAGAACTCAGCTTTTCACTCAAGAACCAAGCACATACAGCTAAGGTACCACTTCATATGGCAGGTATTGGAAGATGGTGAGTTGAAGCTGGAGAAGATCCATACAGACAAGAATCCTGCTGATATGCTAACAAAGCCGGTTACTAAGGAGAAGTTGAATCTTCATTCAACTTCTATTGGTCTTCATGATTGAGTTGAAGATGGAGGAGCTAGAAGATGTTGCTGTACAGGTTGGTGCAGCTGGTTTATCTCCAAGTGGGAGATTGTTAGGGTGTGGAGCTAAAAGCTTCACCAAAGAGCATACAAAATAGGGTCGGGTCTACATAGACGCCGGCATCGGTCAGGAGCGATCGACGTCGATCAGTTGCAGTTACAGAGGCGCCGACGTCGGCAGTAGGGTCGGCCGGCGACGGTCACAGGCGAACAGGCAGGAACCGACGTCGGTTACCTGCGTGTCCAGAAAGCTATTTCCGTGGATAGAAGCGAGTGTTTGCATGATAAGTTTGAGTCGTGGACTCAAGCTTGCGTCTCTATTATTAGCATTACTATTTTTAGAGCCCTTGTTGAAGAGGCTTAACTGTTTGTTGTAAAAGCATGCTCAAGTCTCCTAATTCTATATTAGGATAGATCTTCTTAGCTCATAGTAGAAGAGAGAAGAACTGTATGAGTAGAACATTGTGAATGTTTGAAGGACAATACAGAGTTGCATCAATCCAGGTTGTTGGATTTGATTGTACTTGAGAGAGAGCTCTTGAGGAATAGAGATCTAGTGAGAGATCTTGTGTGCATCTGAGAGAGGTGTGGAAGAACGAAGTTTCTTCATTGTATTCCTATTGTAAAGAGTTTCAATACAAGTTTTTAAGGTGTTTTCTTGTATATCTTGTTCTGTGCTATTTATCATTTCAGTTACTTATCTATCTGATTTATTTTCACGTTTATTGCTGTCACAATTGTAATCTATTGTTGGTTTGATCCCCCAACAATAAGAAGAAACCCAGTAATTTGTAGTCGTTATTTCAATCCTAGAGTAAATGCATTCAAGAAAATGATGATGTAAAATAAGCAATTATTTGGCCAAATTGCAAACCACTTCTTTATCACAAAATTCTAAAACAGAGGAAATCAATATGTTCATTTTATGCTTTGGATACATGATGCCCCTATATATGGCCATTGTGAAAATATGGAGATTGAAAATTTTATGGTAAGTATGTGTCTTACAATTCGCTATTGCTTGATGACAATTTAACAAAAATGCAAACACATCATAATACACACACTTGTAAAAAATACAAGAAATCATTTAGTAGACTCAATTTTATGTTGCCTCAAATGGATAAGACAATTATACTACAACCTTTAGAAAACAATGATGATGAAACTAAAAACTGTGCCAAAGCTCTTTTGAAAGAACTTCAAAATAGAAAATATGATAGAAGCGTAACATTTGAACTGTTTTTAACAAACAATAATTTGACTAAGGAGAGATATTTGACATTATTGTAATCGCTAATTATCCGTTCTATTATAATGTTAAAAAGAGAACCAGTGGACATGTGGACAAATGATTTTGCAATTCATGTTCTCAATATTTGGTATGCAAATACAGATATGCAATTTATTCTTGATGCATATTCTATAGCAACATATTTCACATCATACATGACTAAGCTAGATCGAACACTTATAGGTTCTTTTTGTAAAGTACATGATGAACTATTTTAAAAAATGAAAACAAAGTCGAATTCATACGAAAGCTTGGTAACACTCTCCTTAATTATCAACAAATGTCTAGTCTTTAGGTTGTACATATTGTCTTATCTTTACCACTGCATTATGCTTCAAGAAAAATAATGTTTATAAACACATTGCCATTGTCAAATAGAACGTGCATTTTAAAAATCCCAAAAATATTAGCACAAGAGCATGATGATTCTGAAAACATAATGTGTGCTTCTATCACTGACAAATACAATTGAAGGCTTGAATCTTTAAATCATAAATGCCTAGCATAATATGTAGCATACTATATAGGAACATCTAAAAATATAAAAAGATGAAAAAAGCACAAATAATACGCTATGTCAAATATAATGAACATATCAATCCTGAAAACTATTATAGAGGAAAAATGATGTCATTTATACCATATCAAGACCCTGAAGAGTCATTGAAAGAAAATTTTCAAACCTGGTCATTAGCCTATGCTATGTATAAATAAAACATAGAAAATATGGAGTGTAGTTTAAATGTACAATTATAATTCAAGTGGGAAAAAATTGACACTACCATTGTAGATGTCCAAGGAAAACAAAATACAATATTTGACATCGACAATGAAAATGAAATTGAAAAACGCTTTACGATAATGGAAAAATATGATATCAATGCTAACATAAATCATATCACAAATAAAACAACAATAGATACCAAAATAAGAAGCATGTTGAATAAGCAAACAACCATTCCTCATAAGCAAAAAAGACTATTTCAACTCACAAAAATATTTGAATCAGATATCATAATGAGGAAAATATTATCTCCAAATGAGCCAGTGTATTTGTTCTTAATAGGTGGAGAAGGAATAGAAAAAATGTATGCAACAAAAGTGATATACCAAGCAATATGTCTTTTGTACAATAAACAACTTGATAGTGATCCTCTTAAACCAAAAGGTATTATTGTTGCATTTAATAGCAAAACTGCATACAATGTAAATGGTGCAACTACCCATTCTATTTTCCAATTACCCCATAAAATATCTACAATGATCCCATTGGATTTAAACACTTCAGATATAACGACTAAAATATATGAACAATTATACATAATACTTATTGATGAAGTATATGTAATAGGAACCCATATGCTTTATAACATAGACAAGAGACTTTGTCAAATTATACATACTCCTACAATTCCTTTTGGAAATATAAACATAATTTTTTGTGGTGACTTCTACCAAATGAAACCCATCCAAGACAATTGGATATTTAAAAATCCAAAAGTGCATGGTAAAATAATACCATATGCATTTTAGACCAATAATGTCAAATACTTTGAACTAGAAGAAGTAATGAGACAACAAGATGTCAAATTTGTTTCAATCTTAAATCTTATAAGAACATACAAGCAAACTAGAAAATGACATCAAATACTTAAATGACCATTGCTATAAACCTTGTCCACTTTATCCAACATTTCCAAATTTGTTTTATAGAAATAAAGATGTTCAACTTCACAATGAGAAAATGCTTACTATTTTTCAAGGAGAAATGTATGTGATAAATTCAATTGACCATATCCAACCCAATGAAATTGACAAAGAATTTGTAGATAGTAAAAAACCCATATTGTCAAATAAAATAATCTTTAAAAAACAAATTCTAGTAGAACTAATTGGCATAAATTACAATAGGTAAGTGCACGAAGTTGGGAGATAATTTTATGGACATTTACCATAATGCAATCATGTTATTTAATTAACGTGATCACACTACTTAAGTCTAGTCTCAAGATTATTGAGTCATAATTCGATCGCATTACAAAATAATGTGATCGCACCATATTGAATAGTAATGCAATCGTGTTATTAATAATGCAATCATGTTCCCTATATATATGTGTGTGTGTTTATATGTATATGTATATGTATATGTATATGTATATGTATATATATATATATATATATATATATATATATATATATATATGTATGTATATGTATGTATATGTATGTATATGTATGTATATGTATGTATATGTGTGTGTGTGTGTGTGTATATATATATATATGTATGTATGTATGTATATGTATATGTATATCTATATGTATATGTGTGTGTGTGTGTATATATATATATATTTGTATGTATGTATATATATGTATATGTATATATATATATATATATATATATATATATATATATATATATATATGTATATATATATATATATATATGTATATATGTATATATATGTATATATATATATATGTATATGTATATATATATATATATATGTATATATATATATATATATATATATATATGTATATATATATGTATATATATATGTATATATATATATGTATATATGTATATATATATATATATGTATATATATATATATATGTATGTATATATATATATATATATGTATATGTATATATATATATATATATGTATGTATATGTATATATATATATGTATGTATATATGTATATATATGTGTGTGTGTGTGTGTGTGTGTGTGTGTGTGTGTGTGTGTGTGTAGGGAAACCCAAATTCAAAATTATTCATTTTGTGTTCACATTTCATATTCTTGCCTTGTTTCATGATCGTGTTTTGCTCAAAAAAGTGCTAGTAAGTGTCATGACGCTGATAGATTCACCCCACATACCTGTTGATCAATGATGCCATCACATAAGAGATGTAAGTCATAAAAATATTCTCTATTTAACCTTAATTTTTCATAATTTTCATTGTTTAACCCATGTTTATAATTATAATTTATTTATTTTTAACAACCCATCCTGCTAACCCTCCCAAACCCTTCATGAAACCCTCTGGTTGTTCCTCCTCCTAACCCTCCACAAAACCCTATTATTCCTCCTATCCCTCTACCTAACCCTCCTACAGTTCCCAAAACCCCCTAATAGTCAAGAGTTTTTTCTTAACAACATTGTGAGAAACAAACTTAAAATTGAAGACCTAATTGATAGAATGAGAGATCCCAATTTGACCAACCCTACCGCACCTAGCTAGTCGATTTCCTACAGACCTTATCAGGTCAAATTAAATTGATAATGAGTCACATTGACCGATGGACCTCATATATATATATATATATATATATATATATATATATATATATATATATATATATATATATATATATATATATATATATATAGGGTATATTATGTTGACAAGTTGTTAGCCCTTCAAGTCAATAATCTAGAAATTTCAAAAACTGACCTTTGCACCCTATTCATCAACCCAACCACCAATGCCCCCTTTCCCATAACCATTAAATGCTTTCCTATCCATCGATATGTATATAACTTAATCATGACCAATTTTTGGGATCGACGGTGGATGGTATTTGATGATCCACCATGTAATAACCATGAGGTCCCATTGTATTTTTTGAGGAAACTCTACTATGAATTTGTCCTCAACTAGATTTCTAATTATTTTGATTTCAATGAGTTTTAGGGTCGAGAAAAAGACTCTACAGAGGATATAATAGGTGCACATTATTAGGTTGTGGAGCTAAAAGCTTCACCAAGATGCAAACATGAGGTTGTTGAGAGGTTGTTGAGTTGCAGAGCAACCGACATCGGTCTGATCAACCGACGTCGATCATATCCAGTGAGTAGAGCAATCGACATCAGTCAGTTATCGATTGACATCAGTCATCTCCACCCAGATAAGGACCGACGTCGATCGCCTGTGTAGTTCTAGAACTGTCAGTTTCACAGACAGTTAGTTAACGAACCGGTTGTTTGCATGTAAAAAAGCTAATTATAGTCTTGAGCTATGGATATAATTATTGTAATTAGATGTCTAATTATTGTTTGCATGAGATCTATTTAAGAGACTCATAGGCTGTATTGTAATGTGTGAGGGATCAAAGCAAGGATTCCCCGAGTGCTAGATAGAGAGAGCAAGCTTGGCTCCTCATAGTGCCACAGTGCCAAGTGTGTATGATCAGGTAGATCTACGGGATAGCAAGGTCTAGTAGAAGATCCATAGGGGTGTTGGTTTAGAGGACAAGGGTTCTTCATGGTATGTAAGATCAAGTTAGTCTATAGGTGTGCAAGATCAGGTAGAGATCTACATGTGGTAAGTAAGGTCAGTTGATCTGCAGGTGTGTGTGTGTGCGAGATCTAGGTTTTCAGGTGTGCAGAACCAAGTTAATTTGTAGGTGTGCAAGATCAGGGAGGTCAACAACACAATAGATAGCAAGATCAGGTGAGATCTACTTGGAGTACGTTGTGTACTTGGAGTATGTGTGTATACTCAAACTTGGAGTACGTGGAGTACTTGGTGGACCGGCAGTATTGTTATTGACTGGTGGACTGGCAGTATTGTTACTAGCTAGTGGAGGTGAACAACAACTTTGTGTTTGAGTTGTCTATTGGGACCATAATTGAGACAGTGAGCTCTTGAAGAGATTTATTGTTTATGCCCTAGAGGTGTGGGAGCCCTAGAGGAGTGTAAGGAAGAAGACTGTGGCATCTTCTTTGTTGTATTTCCTTCTGGAAGAGTATTAATACAATTGGGTATTGTCTCTCATATTTTGTGTTATTTCTGATTTCTAGTTACTTGCTACTTATGGTTAAATTCTGCATTTAGTTGCTTGTACATGGTAATCAATGGTGCCTCCTAGATCCTAACAAGTGGTATCAGAGCTAAGGTTGCAGGGAGCAGGTTTGTGTTTGATTACAAGTCACTCTCAGTGGTTTCTAATTGAGTGGGAGTATAGAAATGGTAGAAGAAAGTACACTAAGAATGGAGGAATTCAAAGGCACGAATGGTCAATTACGGTGTTATGGAAAGAAAGAGCAGGTAAAGAAAGATTGTTGGTTGATAGCGGATCAGCATAAAGAGAATGAAGAAGCATGTGTTGCAGGTATTGTTGCATGGATTGCTCTTGTATGTTCCTTGGATAAAGTAGAATCTTGGTTTATAGATTTTGTTGCCTCTTTCCATGCAGCCCCAAATAGAGTATTTTTCCATGTTAAGGTCCATGGAGACTTTGGAAAGATTTATTTAGGGGTTGGTGAGCCTTGTCAAAGTATTGGCAAAGGGGAAGTGCAGCTGAAATTGTAGACGGCTAACACATGGGTGTTGAAGGAGGTCATGTAGGTCCTAGTCTTGAAGATGTGGCTAATTTCTTTAGGAAAGTTGGGTGATGAGAGATGCATAGTAACTCTCACAGCAGATTCTTGGAATGTTACCAAGGATGCACTTGAATTAGCATGTGGTAAGAAAGTAGGTACTCTTTATCTATCTACTTATATTACCGATTCTTTTTTTGTTGCGAAGACATGGCTTTGTAGGCTTGGTCACATGAGCAAGAAGGAGATGCATGTTCTTAAGAGGAAGTCATATGTGTTTGACAAACTTAAGAACTGGAAAGCCTTGGTGTTCATGGAGGAGATGATGGATAGAGATTAGTGGAGAAGGCTGAGTAACTCTGAGCAGGGTAGTTTGGACAGGGTTTTGATCCAAAGAGAGCTCACGGGTAAAAAGTCACCACTCACAAGAGAACATAGGTACCGGCGTCGGTCAGGAGGAATCGACGTCGAACTGATAGGTGCTAATGTCGGTCATGTGCAGACCAGAGCCGGTGGTATCGGGTAAGGTAAGATCAACATCGGTCAAGGAACTAATGTTGGCGATAGTAGACACCGATGTCGGTCAAGAAATTGGCATCGATAGTCAAGACAGTCACATGGAACCAACGTCGATCAGATGCAGACTATGTGGTGACCGAGGTCGGTCACTGGAATGGATTTTGGGTGGATAGCAAGCTGTCAAGGAGTCTCAAATGTCCATATCAAGGACTGAAAGGGTAAGTAAGCCTGAAATTCATTATTCCTCTTCTTTATACTTGTTGCTCACTACAGAGCAAGAAGGATCCAGGAAACAGTGGGAGCATGACATGAATGAGGAATTTGATTCCTAAGATGCAAAACCAAACGGGAGATTTGGTAGGGTTGCCAGCCGATATGAAAGCACTGGAAGATGAATGGATTCCTTGGTTAAGGAATAGAGAGAATGGACACGTGAGATGGAAGGCCAAGTCATATGGTCTTGAAGAAGCTTCAAGATAGTGGTACAGGTTTGACAGGTGTATGACAAAGCAGGGCTTTAGTCAATGTCAGTGTAACCATTGTGTGTTTCCTTACCATGTTGGATAATGGTCGCTACATTATCCTGTTACTGTATATGGATGATGTGCTTGTTGCAGGTGCATACATATAGGGAGTTGGTGAGCTAAAGGTAAAGTTAGTTCAGTGGTATGTCATGAAGAATTTGGGAGCAGCGAAATTCTTTGGCATGAGTAATCCTAGAGACAGGGAAGATCACAAGTTGATGTTGTCACAGGATGATTGTGTGAAGGTAGTGCAGGATGCAGTATGGCAAGCCCACCTATGGATGGACAGTTCACAGAATAGGGTCCCCAATCACATGATGAGGTTGAGTACATGTGTACTCCCTGATATTACCCCAGTAGTGGGAGTTGTCAGCAGGTTTGTGGCCAATCTGGGAAGAAAGCACTAGAAGCAGTTCAGTGGGTTCTCAGGTATCTGAGAGGGACCAACAGCAGGTTAGCATGCTATGCAGGGTTAGGCACTTCTCTACATGGGTTTGTAGATGCGGATATGGCAGGTTACTTGGATGACAAGTGTTGCACCACAGGATGTGTGGTGGTTGGTCTTCAAGATTGAGCTTGAAGAGGGATATAAGCCAAGAAATAAATTAAATGGTGTATAGGTACAGGTACATGTGCAGCTGTTTATCTCTAAGTGGGAGATTGTTAGGTTGTGGAGCTAAAAGCTTCACCAAGATGCAAATAGGAGGTTGTTGAGAGGTTGCTGAGTTGCAGAGCAACCAACGTCAGTCTGATTAATCGACGTTGATCATATCTAGTGAGCAAATCAACTGACATCAGTCAGTTATCGATTGACGTCAATCATCTCCAGCTAGATAGGGACTGAAATCAGTTGCCTGTGTAGTTCCAGAACTATCAGTTTCATAGACAGACAGCTAACGAACCAGTTGTTTGCATGTAAAAAGGCTAATTATAGTCTTGAGCTACGGATCTAATTATTGTAATTGGATGTCTAATTATTATTTGCATGAGATCTATTTAATAGACTCATAGGCTGTATTGTAATGTGTGAGGGATCAAATCAGAGATTCCCTGGGTGCTAGATAGAGAGAGCAAGCTTGGCTCCTCATAGTGCCATAGTGCCAAGTGTGTATGATCAGGTAGATCTGTGGGATAGTAAGGTCTAGTAGAAGATCCATAGGGGTGCTGGTTTGGAGGAAAGGGTTCTTCATGGTATGTAAGATTAGGTTGGTCTGTAGGTGTGCAAGATCAGGTAGAGATCTACATGTGGTAAGTAAGGTCAGTTGATCTGTAGGTGTGTGTGTGCGAGATCTAGGTTTGTAGGTGTGCAAAACCAAGTTGATTTACAGGTGTGCAAGATCAGGGAGGTCAGCAACACAACAGGTAGCAAGATCAAGTGAGATCTACTTGGAGTACATTGTGTACTTGGAGTATGTGTGTATACTCAGACTTGGAGTATGTGGAGTACTTGGTGGACCGGCAGTATTGTTACTGACTGGTGGACTGGCAGTATTGTTACTAGCTAGTGGAGGTGAACAGCAACTCTATGTTTGAGTTGTTTGTTGGGATCGTAATTGAGAGAGTGAGCTCTTGAAGAGATTTACTATTTATGCCCTAGAGGTGTGGGAGCCCTAGAGGAGTGTAAGGAATAAGACTGTGGCATCTTCTTTGTTGTATTTCTTTTTGGAAGAGTATTAATACAATTGGGTATTGTCTCTCATATTCTTTGCTATTTTTGATTTCTAGTTACTTGTTACTTCTAGTTAAATTCTACATTTAGTTGCTTATACATGGTAATCAATGGTGCCTCCTAGATCCTAACACACATCATGCCCTAATAAGCTTGCACAAATTCATATCTAAAAGCCTCTTGAGCTTGAGATCCCCTCCATGGTTTAGTAGGTTGTGGAGATAGACACTCTCCATGCTCTCAGTTCACTCATCGATACGCTCATTTAGCATACGAGTAGGATTTCACAAAGTGATGATATAGATATGCCATAGGCTACCTGACCCCAACCCCACCCTTTTAGTTTGTGTGGAGTTATGTGCATGGTACCTTGTAATGATGATGGCATTGGTGGTTTAGATGGCTTAGATCATATTCTTATGTGTGATGAGTTTTTGACACACACATTTAGTGTGTAGACATCAGTCACCACACAGATGCAAGTATATTTTATATAAATATCATGTTAAATTCAAGTTATATTTAAAATTTTAATTTCTAAGCTAACAATTAATTTACATAAAAAATTAATATAATAAATATGTCATTTTTTATGTCGTAAATGTTGATGTTTCCTTCATCATCACATCCAGCATTTATAGTATTCAATTTGTCACAGCTGTTATTTTCATATTCATATCTAGTTTTTGGGCCATCCACAACTACATATGCCTCTATTAGGATGACACCATTTACCTATATAGAGGTAAAAATTGTTTACATATATGTTTTCCTCTTTGAATTTGTTATGACTGTAGTTGTGTACATATACATGTTGATGAGTGATGTGGGATATGATTTCTCTACTTTTATGTCTCTTGCTTATACCTATGTAGGTGATGTACCTCCCACTATTGTTTAGCTAGATGGATCCTAACCTCCCTTAGGCCTAATAATATCATTGAGAGTCTTCACCTGAGACTCTAAACTAGCCACATTTTCCTCTAGGCCAACTATCTCTCTCTTATTATGAGGGAACTCCACATATGTATGATAATTAGGGAAAAAAGGGAACTCCACATATTTATGATAATTAGGCAGAAAAACATGTGTATGATTTCTTATTCACACATGGATACCCACATACACCAAAATATTATTGAGGCTCAAATAACCCTCTCCTAAAAAATCCTAACCAAAGTTTCTTGGATCATGCTCCACCACTAAGTGATTCACTCTAAAACCATATAACAAGATAAGACATTAAATATCCAATCACATAAATAAATAACAGTTGAGTAATAAATTACAAAGTAACATAGAAAGTAACTAAAAATAAACCAACTCACTACTCTATTTGGGTAACTTCATGTTAGTCTAGGTATAATTCCTAATTGGACCTCATCTTAGCATTCTCCTCCTATCCTTTTGGTTCCTCTCTAATAAGTGTATACTCACCCTTGTTTCCCCCTAAACTTCATCTCCTCACCCTCTATAATATGCTTGTTTCTACATCTAAGTATCGACATATTATGGTGGTGGTTATACTTAATGTTGTCATCCTACCATAAGTGTAGCCTAGACACAGGATATTTTTATAAATGTACTCCTCAAATTAATAATCTCCCAATTTTTCCCATGATGGTAGTATAGTGTCCACCTCATTTAAAAACTATCCTAAAATACCCTAATATATTAGATCTACCAAATATATCATTTTCAGTGTGTCTACCACTCATGGAAATTCTCTCAATGGTGGCATACCTATCTAACTAGAAGCCTTGATGGTGCCCACTATCCCAATCTCTAACCCTCACTAGTAAGGGGTCATGTGCTCATACACCTATCCCATGATGAGTGTAAGGGTCATGTGCTCATACACCAAATTATTACACCCAATTAACAACCTTACCTCTATCACAATCCTCTATCAAGGCCACAACCCTACCTTTAGTCTACAAGCCTAGTATCCTAATCACAACCTTGAAAGTGCTAGTCCACTGTCAAGTGACTTGTGGGAAAATTAAACTATTTTACATGACACATCCTAGTTTTTGAATAGGTCAAGCAAAGGAATCTACTCGATGGGACAACAATCCCCACCTACACAATCCAAAGTATCCCTATTATATATAGTTTGGATAAATCATTAGTCATTAATTTCTCTATAATCCTAAGAAGCCAATCATACTTCATCACTCTACTCCATAAAATGTAGACCCACCTTTAAACACAATTTAAAATATCCCTAAATCCTCTAAGTTAATCTTGAAAATTCATCCAAAATGAATTAGTTACAAGGGTTCAGACCTAAGTCAAACCCCTATTTTTAGATAAGTAATAAATCAACAACCAATATAATCCAACATGTAATATAACATAAATTTAATCTCTTGACCCAAGTATATTTATATTTATCAATTTAAAAAAAAAGAAACTAGTATATGTTATATTCCCTTTCACATTTTTAATCCTTTAATTTTGGTTTTGGTACAAGGTTTTTTCTCTAACACGTCAATAGATGGCTTATCAATCCAGATCTAAGTGTATTTTTACATGCATGCTTATCTTATTCGTTATTATAATGTGTCATTGCATTCAAGTACTTTTATAGAAACATATTTTATATGTACAAGTGCTTTTATTGATCATTTTGGTTCCATATATAAGATTTGATTTAATTTATATAAAACTAAGTGAGACCTTATTTACATGAACAGTTGATAGCTGGTACTAACACTCATCCCTCTCTACGAGTTCAGATAGACATAGGCATTATTTCTACAATGTCATCTACACATGCATTGATAGAGGTACATATTGTTTCTTGTAATTTTGAATTGTAAAAATAGACTTTTTTTAATAATTTGAGTACATGTGTACTTGGGGAAAATATAACTTATGTTTATGTATTATGTATGCAGGGTTGTCCTATGACATCTGATAGTCCCAGTCAGATGGTAATTGGGGAAACTTCTCATGTTCTTCCCATATTTGAGATGCTTATTCAAATAGCTGAGCCTACCATTGATTTGATTGAGTGTAAAAAATATATTGAGCATGGCAGTAATTGTACATATTTAAATGATTTTTTATTATAGTTTAAAATTAATTTCCTAATAATTTTTTGAATGTATTTTATGTTAATTTTGTAATAATTAGTGTATTTTAATAGGCTCTATTTCAAGCTAGCTATGATTATAGGACCTGCAGTCAAACCTTGGATCAATCCAAGGTATTAGAGGGGTCTCTATCTACTAGCAGGGCATCCCAGGGAGAGTCTTCTTTGAGGAAGGAAAAGAGAGTGAGGCTATTTGATGAATAGGATGTCTTACACATGATATGTATTTTTTTGTATGCCTATATGGCTATTGATGAATTTTTGGCATTGTATATGCACATATGACATTTGACCAACATTAGATACTATGTTGGTAGATGTAATTTTTTGTATAGCTATCATGGCCCAATCTATGTATTATTGACATTAGACATGTATGTGCCTATATTGTATGCCTATCATGGCTTGATCTATCTAATTTATATTCAATTTTTATTTCATTGTGTTTTATTTTACATGTTGTTTTGATCTTCCAAATTATTATCTATATCAGATCTCGTATTTAATGTTGTACGTGCACAAATGAGAATTTAAAAATTATTATTTTTAATGCTATAAATCTTGGATCGTACATATTTTTTTAATTAAAGTTTTCATTTCATTATGTGTAGTGGAAATGACTTATTACACTCTTATCACTTAGGCTTAATGGCCTTCTTCTCTTTTTACCTGCTTCTTATACACTTTTGATGCAGATCTTTCTCAACAGCTTACAAGTGTTCAGGATCTTGATCAAAGTTATTTTTATCTAATATTTTTTATTCACTTATATTCTACCTCAAAACTCATTATCCTTCTCATACAACATAATTCCAACTTTTTAACCCTTCTCTCTTTTATCTTTTCTCAGATTTCTCTCTTTAGCCTTTGTCTTGGCTTGTAGCCCTATTTTAGGGAAAACCTCTTATTTGGTTCCATACACAGACTCTTCAAGGAAAAATAATTATGTTTTTAATAACCTTTTTCCATTCCATTACCTCACACAAAATCTTGGGTTAGGTTCCTTTGCAAAATCTTGTACGTTTAGGCTTACTTAACACTCCAATTAACTCTCCAAATACACAACGCTCCAAGGTTTGTCCATTTTAGAGACACTTTGACCAAACCAAAAATATATTTGACCACAATTTTGGATAATCCTACTTTTCAATGAATTTTGGTCCTCAACTCTTCACCTAAGTTTAACTTTCTTCTTTAGCCTCTTTCTCACTAGGTTTCTTAGGCTAGTTGACTACCTATAGGGTAGTACAGTACGGAATATAGAAGGTAAAGGTATGAAATCAATTTATTCACATAATATACACTAAATTAAAAATTTAAAATAATTTTAAAGTGTTGAATCTCTTCCTATGGTTAAAACCCTAAAAGTTAGGGTTTGTAGCAACTGTATAGGCCAAGACTAAAAATAATTGCATATAATGTCCAACCAAGACTTTCAAGATTATATAATTATTGTATTAGATATGTCTAAATTTATTTTAAAAAATTCCTTCAATGATAAATTTCTCATAATCCTCAGGGCATTCGCAAACAAGAAATCTCAGTCATTCAACACTATATTTTATATGTTAGAAATAAGGGTATGCAGTGTCTCTAGGTTTTTCAACATCAAAGGACTCTATAACCAAAAATAATTTTATCACCACCTTATATAACCATTATAAACCATTCTCTATCACTTTTTGAATCAAATTCAAGATTCAATACAAAGATTACAGTATATAGAATTCGAAGTTTAGGAATATGGACTTCCAATGGGAAAGAACTATGATCAAAGTGAAACTTACAAACTCTTGTAAATTTGTGTATTATAAAAATATTAATCTAACTCTTCATATGCATTTCATCTCCACATTATCCACATAACTCGAGAGAATGAAATATTGAATACTCATACTCTTCACCATCTACCTCAAAAGGAATGTGAGGTTACAAAACCAAAACTAATTGTTAACCCAAAACAAGGTATAGGTAGGGTTTCTTTATTCTATATGTCAATAGGTAAATAGATAAATATGTCAATTACTCAATGCAACCTAATAGGTCAATAGGTAAAATTTTTCAAAGTTGTAAAAATTGTCAAAGTTGTCAAAGTTATCAAAATTGTCAAAGTTGTCAAAATTGTCAAAGTTGTCAAAATTAACAAAGTTGTCAAATTTGTCAAAGTTTATAGTAAGTCAATAGATCAATTACTCATTAAGTTTTTAGGTCTCTAGTTTAAGTTGTTAAAGTTTTTAAAGTTGTTAAAATTGTCAAAGTGGTCAAAATTGTCAAAGTTTTCAAAGTTTTCAATAGGTCAATAGATCAGTTACTCATTAAGTTTCTAGGTCTTTAGTTTAAGTTGTTAAAGTTGTCAAAGTTTAATTTATGGTTGTATAACTCTAGTTCTAATGCTTCCTAGGTGAAAATTGATACCACCAACATGTTTAAAATGGTGGATAACATCTATTACCAAGTTATTGGCCTCTCGTCAAGCTCGATTGACAAATAAACCACCCATTCTGGCCTAAAGAACACCCTTTCCAATACAAGAAAAGGGCAATTTTTTAGCCTAAGTTCAAACATGCATAAAATAAAAAATGTAAGTCATTTCCATGAACCATAAAATCCATCACATACCTCCTTAATCCCTCTAATCATACCCCATATCACTCAGGTGTATGATTCAAGATCAATTTGTTAGATAAGTTGCAGTGATGGGTCCAAAAATGCAATTTTTTGTCAAAAAATAAACAACTTCTCAAGCTCTAACTGGCATTTCTACCTTTGTGACCTCCACCTATGAATATATAACTTTTATCACATCCATATAGGTAAATTACATGTTATTTCTCTGCCACAATGTTTGAATCCACTCAAAATTGCATTTTCACTACTGTTTTGGAGAGCAGAAACACTGACAACAAATGTTGTCAAAGTTCAAGTTGTGGTTATAGAACTCTAGTTATGATGCTTCCTAGGTGAAAAATAACACCACTGGCATGTCTTAGGGAGTGTATAATGTTTATAAAAGGTTATTATCCTCCCATCAGGCCTAATCGACAAACCCACCACCCATCCCAACCTCAAGAACACCCTTCACAATACAAGAAAAATGCAATTTTTTAGCCTAAGTTCAAACATACATAAAACAAAAACTATAAGAAATTTTTATGAACCATCAAATCCTTCACTTACCTCATTAATCCCTATAATCTCACTCTAGATCATTCTGGTGGAAGCTTTGAGATCAATTTGTTAGACAAGTTACAGTGACAGGTCCAAAAATGCAAGTTTTTGTCAGTGAACAAGTAACTTCTTGAGCTCTAATTGGCATTTATACCTTTGGGACCTCAACCTATGAATATATCACTTTTATCACATTTAGATAGATAAATTACATGTTATTTTTCCTCCACAATGTTTTAATTCACTCGAAAGTGCATTTTCACTACCATTCTATAGATCAAAAACACTGACAATAAATGTTGCCAAAGTTCAAGTTGTGGTTGCAGAATTCTAGTTTTGATGCTTCCTGTGTGAAAATTGACACTGTGAACACATTTTATGGAGTTGATAATGTCTAAAAACTAGGTTTTTAGCCTCTTTTCAGGCCTAATTGACAAACCCACTACCCATTCTGACCTCAATAACACCTTTCCCAATACAAGAAAATGCAATTTTTTAGCCTAAGTTCAAACATACATAAAACAAAAAATGTAAGTCATTTCTACAAACCATTATATCCATCACAAAAATACTTAAGTCTTATAAACTCACCCTAGAGAAATTTGGTGGAATATTTGAGATAAATTCGTTAGATAAGTTGTAGTGATGGGTCCAAAATGCAAGTTTTTGTCAGTGAACAAGCAACTTCTCGAGGTCCAACTGGTCTTTCTACCTCTAGGACCTTCACCTGTGAGTCTATCTCTTTGATCATGTCTAGATAGGCAAATTACATGTTATTGTGCCACCATGATGTTTGATTCCACCTAGAAGTGCATTTTAAATACCATTCTAGAGAGCAAAAACACTAACAATAAATGTTGTCAAAGTTCAAGTTGTGGTTATAAAACTCTAGTTTGGATGCTTCCTGGGTGAAAATTGACACCACTAACACATCTAGGGGGATAGATAATGTTTATAACCAGGTTTTTGGCCTCCCATCAGGCCTGATTGACAAACTCACCACCCATTATGGCATCAAGAACACCCTTCCCAATATAACAAAAAAAAGCCTAAATTCAAACATGTATAAAATGAAAATTGTAAGTCATTTTCATGAACCATCAAATCCCTCACATACCTCCTTAATCCCTCTAATATCACCCCATAGAAAACATGTATAAAACCTAAGTTTCTCTTAGCTTCAAGAATATAGAATTCTTTACGGATAGTGTCAACCACGTGAAGGTGGAAGCTTATCTGGCACCACTAGCTTACAAAAAATTATAATAAGTAATTAAAAATGAAATTTATATATATACTACCTAGAAAATAAAAAACATTTGGTAAAATTAATTACATTTACATTTAAAAATTTAATACACCTTTGTATTTCAATCTAATAAACCACTAAGATCTTCTCTAACCTTGATAGTATCAAGAATAGCTTCATGATCTGACCCCCAAACTTTCCATAGTTTCATGTTTAATGGCCTCCCATGATTTTTTTGTAATTGAATATTCATTGTAAGAATCAAATTTGAATAGTGAAGTATCTTCTTATGTGTTTCATACTCTTCAAAAAAACATTGATCCAAATTTTTATATGGTATCATTGAAACCAAGTTCCAGTGACTACCACTAACCTAGTGGGATAGTCAATGTTTTCTCCATCTGTAACTGGGGAAGTCAATTTTTTATTTCTCTCCACACACCAACACAAGTAGTAATCAGTGTCTTCTTTGTTATCCTCATCTAAAATAACTGTAAAAACATTCCCTGTACATCACAAAAAATCATTTTTAGTGATAATATGAAGATACAGAAATAATAAGAATAAATTATACATAATGAAAAATATTCTACTTGGCTACACTAGATCAGATACATGGTTAAGGTCATCTAATGATGTCATATCTGTAAGTTGTAATTTTTTTGGAACCTGATATGTTTTGATTGGAATTAGAAGTTTGGAACTCCAATCATCCACCCACTCTTGTGACTCACACTCATTCCAAATAGAGTCCACACATACAGAATAGAAACATGCCAAGTGTTTCGTATGAACAATCCAAGAGCTTGCATGTGAAATATGAAATGAGTGGAGATCACTTGAACCCATTAGATTCATACAATCCTCATACTTTTCAAAGTGTTCTTCCTCTATTAACTAGAAATGTCTATGAACAATAGAATTTGGTTGAGCACCATGACACATGTTCTCATTAAACCATTCAACCATAATTTTTGCATCTATAAAATGAACACCCTCTTCAAATTTCAACTCATCCCTTGCAATATCTCTTTTTACACATGCTCCAGCACCGTCATGCTCCCCTTTTCCATGGCCAGCCTTGTTGAAACTCCAAATGTGTTCTACACTTGTGGTAATGTGAATCCTGGTCAACTAATAAAACATCCATGCATTTTTGAATTATGATGTATAATTGTCTGACCAGATGTAATATTGATTAAAAGTAATGTTCCTCTTACTCAACTATTTATAAAACTTTTGAAAACAACCTTGCACATACTCTGAACAATGTGATCTGCCATCCCTAACATATAAATGGTACTCCCTTAAAAAAAATTCCTTGTTATTTTGTACTATCAAGAGCATGCATAAATTCTATATGCATAAATATGTCAACTTGTGATGAGTTATAATATAGTGATTAAACTTCTATTTAGAGTTGAATGTGTAATTCTCTACAAAATCAACTACTAAAAAAATAGAACCAAGTGGTAATCTATCTTTGCATATCTTAAAATGTTTATCCAACTATCTAACCTTGTGTGTGTGCCTTGTATAATCATAAATAATCTTCTCCTAAATTTGACCAAAAATTCTAAAACAGGTATCTTTTTTGTAAAATTTTCACACCTTTTAGATTTTTTTCCATCTTTTACTTGATAAGTCACTAATTTATATTTTCTTAAACCAACTAATTCTTGTCTAATTTTACTTGTAATCTCCTCATATATACATTTTTTTAAATTTGGCAATCCACCACAAATGTTGCAATTTCCATTTAAATGTGATTTGTTGTAAAATGATTGCCCATCTAATCTTTTGTAGAATATAGTTGGAATAAATTCCTTGGTTGATTTAGGTGTTAATTCAATACCACATTCCTAAAAAATGTTAGTACGTAAAGTATAATGAATATGGAAAAAAACATCATAGTGCATTGAAAATTCAACATGTTGCATGTAACAAGTGGTGCATGTGTGATTTATTTTAACATAACAAAAAAATTCCATCTTAAAATATCTTTGACAAATAGAAATTCATAGATGTTTTTTCAAAAATTTAGAGTACAATTGTGTTTGAGTCATATCAAATGAATATTTTGGGTTTGGTTCACAGTTACGAGAACCAACTCTTATTTTCACAACATCTCTTGCATTGGGCAAAACTCTTATATTGTCTTTCCAAAATTGATAAATTAACTCTTTGAGAGTATCGGATAGAGCCTTTTTCTTTTGTGTAATTCTACCAGACAATGCCCTAAGCGCATTGGTATTAGGTTCAATGAGTCTTTCACATCCTTCAATTGATTTCCTTATTATTTTTCTATTTATATCAAGTGTTCATCTTATTTTTTAAACCATTCATTTTTTAACTGTTATGTCACGTACTGCACAAGTTTTAAGTATTCGTTGGGAAACATTAAAATCTTTGGTGCATGATTTTGGGCCTACATTATGATATGCATCATGGAGATTTTCAACAATTTCATCATTTTCATCATTCACGTTATATATGTTGTCACTTAGATTTACACTCTTTGAGTAGATTCAAATCTCTCCTCATCCAAGTGGCACAATGGAATCACCTCTAGGCTTGTGGGCAACCTAAGTAATGAGGTGAGTCTCTAGATAGGGCTAGCTCCATTGATGTACCACTTAGGATTGAAACTACTACTAATTTTGGGGGATGAAAAGGGAGAGATAAATTTAAATAAAACTAACCTAAGGGAGGTGATACACCAAATTGACTGATGAAATCCATCTATATACATATTACACTTTAAATTAAAGGGCAAACTAAATGCACACTCTCTAATCTATGTCTTCTTGCATCAATGTTACATTATGTGGTTATGAATGAATGTGCAAAGCTAGGAGGACTCTAAAAGAGGCCTTGAATGTTAATAATTAAGATACTAACTCACTTAAACTTTGAAATTATCTAGAACACATCACATGCCCTATAAGAAGAAGTTGTAAATAGGTGAGAGAATGTGACAACTTGCTAAGGAATCCATAGTCTTCACTAAGAAAATTCAAAATTAAAGTAAAGAAAACTATGAAAAGTCATGGAAGAGGTAATACTTAGTAATTTTATTTATAAAAATGTATGAAAATGATTAGGGCTTCACCATACTCAAGTGGATCATCCAATACAATGCTAAGATGGCTAGTTCTTATAGAACTTGTATGTGTGTGTGAGAGAGAGAGAGAGAGAAAGAGAGAAGTCCAAGGGTCACAAGGACACTTGTCAAGATAATGAAATCAGTTATCCATGTATGATAAGAAGTTATGGGTCAATCCATGAAAGTTCTATAAGTCCAAGTGTCTATACAAGTCATCAAAGTCTTACAAAGTGGCACAAATTTGCTCATTCTGGCTCAAAAAACTACCTTCATGATTGGGCCTATTTAAACATCCCATAATTGATGAGGACTAGGTTTGATGATTTTAATATAGGTTAGGGACATCATATATTCCTCTTCATGAATTGGTTGCATGCTTGGTCCTCTATAAACCCCTAAAAGTGAGTCATCATCATCTACAGTCCAAAAAGAACTCCTTTCATGCACTTTGCACACTTGGATTCTAAAAAGGCATAATTTATCCATGAAAATCCATGATATGTGGTTAATGACATGTTTCAAGACCCCACTTGTTCTTATAAGCATTAGGGGCACCTTAAGATGAGCTCACTAGAAGTTTTCCATCTTCTTCACTAACTTGTCCAATATGTCAGTTTTGACTAGTTGAGTTGAATCACCTAGTTGGGGTACTTATAAGTTGATTCATGTCATGAAATTAATATGGGTAGTTATATTAATTCTTAATATTTCACCCAAATTTTGTTTCATCTCTTGAATCCTTCTAGAACTTGGAAAACACAAAAAATGGTCAAAAAGTGCCTATTTTGCACCCCATTCATACAAGTCTATACAACTTGTTGGCATGGGAGGATCCTGAGAGAGTAATTTTCAACATCCAATATCTATTATATTCAAACTCTTCCATTTTATTAGCTATCCAACTCCATTTCCAAAAATTGGTCATGGTTGAGGGTTTACAAGGGTTTTAGAGCAATTTTGACCCTTAAGCTTGTTTCATAAAAAAATGGCATTGGAGTTTCAGACTAATTCAATAAAATGGTTTTTTATGACCTTATTCAACTCCTCCAATCTTCTCTATCCTCCATGCAAATCATCATGAGATATGTGAGCTTCTAAAGATGCCTTATCGAGATTGTTTCCTCTTTTCCAATGGGTCTGATGGGTTTTTGAACCAAAAATGGATTCTCCAAGTTTTCTATTTAAATTTAAAGGCTCTAACACACCTTTAATGACCCCACAATAATTTTTAAACAATATTGAGTGTACATCTCAATCCAAAAATTAAGTTGACTCCCTTTGAGATGTTAGGCCTAGACCTTGTTCAAGAGGTCTGCCTGCAATTTTTGGTATTTGGGCCTTCTTGTAGGTTTTCCTTAGATCCTATAAGATTATACATATCTGATATGAAAATATATACATTATCCCATCATTTTTACATTATCATTTCACATTTAAAGTGAAGGTGATTATGTTTTTGAGGTATATGCCAAAACCTTGCCTTTAAGCATGTTTGCAACTTAGAACTCAGAATGACTTCTGATGATTATCCTTACCTAAAAAATGTTCAAACACCTCTTTATACATCCCATAAACATTCTTTAATCCAATTTAAATTTCTTCTCATGCTAAGATTGAAATTGACCTCTCATTTGGCCTTAGGCTTAACCCCTTACTTAACAGGCTTGACTGTACCTCCAAGCATTTTGACCATCCTATCAAGCTCCATAATCATATGATTGGTTTTCATGATTTAGATAAGTATCCCTCAACTTAAATAACCCATTTTAAAGTTCCTTCCATCTTATGGATCCATATATCTATCCTATACTTCTAACCTTGCCAATTTTGTATGAGGGGAAGTACCCACTGTCTGAGATAAAATAGGGGGTAATCCCCCTATTTTTTTATTTTTTTTTAAATTTAGGATTCCTCAAGTGGCCATTATTCCCTCCACAAAAATTTATCTCTTTATTATGTCATTTGTTCCTTCAGATCATCCAAAACTTAAGGCAGACTATACATAGGGGAATGTATGTAGGGTTTTCAAGAGTGGACTATGAATGATATATTGAGAGCCTTTATTTTGTCCAAAATCCCCTCAAGAGAGTGTCATTAGACCAATTTTTTATGACAAAAATGAGGGCTACATTATTTTTTCGCCATTTCATTCTTCACACACTCCTCCATACACTTTGCAAGCTTGGACTGAACTTTCTATCTGACTGAGTTTTGCTTAAAAAGACCCCTATTTGTGCATTTTACAATATTTGAACCTTGAAATAATTATTATATATTCCTCTTTGGGTTTCTTATGGTGATATATCAATGTCTTGGATCCACTTTCTTCAAATATATGTCTTATTCATGCCAAGAACACTACCCCTCTACTCATTGTTAGTTTCATTTACCATAGATTGTGTTTTGCTTGAATGAGGTTAATTGTAGATGGTTTAAGGTAGGATAAACCTTTAAATAAATGTATGACAATTTTTAAACCCTCATAGATATTTTAGCATCAATTTTAACCTATTATTAATCTGTTTGAGTTACAAATACCTTGAAGAACCCAAATATCTTATTTTCTACCCCTAAGACCCTGTTGTAGGTGTTTATGCCTTGACTGGGGTTGACCAAAGTGCTTAATAATATCCCATTAACACTTATTTAGGTCACCAACACGTGTTTTCACTAGCATCCACTTTATATTCAATTTTGATGGCTAAGACACCATCAAATACCTTGATTGAGTCATTAACTTTCCTCCTAGTTGTAGGTGTTAATTCAAGCCTGTGTATGGACTGTGAGTGCTCATAGGGTTGGAGTTCAACATAAAACTCTCCTGAAGTGATCCTTCATACCATTTTATGTGTCATTCAACTAATATAACTGTAGACACCGAAATCATGTCTACCCCCTGGTCGACTCCCCCTTGGTCCCTTTCCACTTCTAACCATGCCTAACCTGTCTTATTAATTTAAAATAATTATCTATTTTAAATTAATAATTCCCTCTCTCTCTCTCCTTGACACCTCACCCCTCCTAGGATACCTCTCCTTGGATGCCCTCCACTACCCCATGCCAAGTCTTAAATGCCTTAAGACCCCATTTCAACCCTTCCACTCATTTCCCACGCCTATTAAACCACCTTCGACCGTTTCTTACCACGACTAGCTAACCTCGGCAGAAGGAAGAATGGGCGAAAGGCTATTTTTAGCCCTTTTTCCTATTCCTTGGCCACCGATGTTGGTCATTAGTTGGCCGACGTCGGTGGTATTGTCGGCATCAGTTGCCTTCAAAACTGCATTCTACATCCGAAATGGGGATCTGCCAATCTTCAATCTTAAACAATCAGCCAATTCTCCAATCTTTTGATCTTCTTGTCCCGAATACAAATTCTTTCTCTCCTAGAATCTGACCTCTCTCCCTCTCTCTCTCTAACACAACAATCATCACAGGGTATAGCTACTCTACACCAGTCACTCCACCTTGCAGGAAGTCTTCTACACCAGCAGCATCAGCGACAGGTTTTCTACACCAACAGCATCAGCAACCAGGTCTCCTACACTTCTTCTTCAGTAGGCAAGAGGTAAGTATTCTTCTTTTGTTTCATCTCAATATTTCAAAATGATTTGATAATCAGTTCCCATTTGCTACTTCTAAGTGCTATGAACCAGACTTGGCCATCAACCAGACCTGACTTGACTTCTTCTCAGAAAGGCTGAGAGGCCTTCCCCACATCCTTATCCCATTTTCAACCACACTCTCTACCCTAAAAACCCAACACAAACCCTGCACAGACTCTCAGACCATCCAAACAGACTCTTAGACCATTCTGTAGACCATAAACCCATCCAGACCCTGTCCAAGGCCATTGCCCCGACCGGTGCCGGCCATCAGGCCCATTGCCCCCACTGACGTCAGCAGACTAACCGACTCTAGTGCCCTTTGACCAACTGACACCGGTAGGCTAACCAACATCGACGACTGTGGAAGACCGACAACAAAATACAAGTAAGCTTTATCTTTATTTCTTTTGTTTAGTCTTTCACCATTTCTTTCCTTTATCAGACATTCTTTTTATCAAAAGTGGACTAACATCCCTTAAGAAAGTCTTTGCACTTCTGGGACCAAGCATATCACTTGTCAGTCCACCTTATCTCTATCTAATGCCTTCTTTGTTTAAGTCTCTTTCTTCTGTAGGTGTCATCCTCCACATCCAAAGAGGAGTCCCTACAATGTCTGGATAACGGTGCACAAACCTCATCCGAGTACGTACAAACCCTAGACCATTTCTCTTAGTTTCTTACTCCTTTTGAATGTGAAAGCAAAAATAGTTAGAAGCAATAACCATCCTATCCATGAGTGAATACGTTGTTGCTTTCCAAAAATGTCAATTTTCATTTACACCTCTAAAACCTGTAGATATCACTAAAGCATTTCAATCTTTTGGAAGGCAACTTTAGACCATATAAAAGTTGACCTCCACTAATCTCTTTAACCCCAAATCTTGCCAAGTTACTTTCCATGCTAGAGGTTAGCAGTTAGGATCATTATAATGCATTAAAACCTCAAGTATCCATGTCATATGCCATCCTCCCAAAGGTCATGAACCTTTATTTTGTGAATTTAGGGATTGAAGGCCTGAAACTATCATGAGTCTTTTGGAACATGACCTTCAACTTGGCTTAACTATATATCAATTATAAAATGACTATCAAGATGTTTCCAACCTATCATGATTTCAAAAAAAGGTTTATATTACTTTTTTAGCATCCCAAATGAGTTTTAGTCTTCTATCTAGGTCACCTGTAGGTGGACTTTCATAATTCAGGCAAACAGTGCAAGGGTCCTTCAAAACATAAATGACGTATGAGCCCATAGATCACTCCAATTCTATTTAATCCCTTTAAATACATGTTTACCATCATGAATATCTTGAATTAGAATCAAAACTTCATTTTAGCATGGTCCTTTTCCTTTATGTCAGCTATAGGTGCAATTCCATGGTACAGGCCTAGCTAAGGTAAGTGATAATTAGTTGTTACAATATCCTTTCACACTCATTAGAGGATTGACCTATTTTTTATCTATTAAGTGAATGATAAACACTTTGGAAACATACTTAATACTCTATGAGCACTATATAGACCTCCATTATACATGGTTCAGTTATGGCAACAAGTGAAAAGTGAGTTGGAAGTTGACTAAGTATGATAGTGGACTGCAAGCTAGTTCAAAACATCATGTAATGAGTTTAAAAATGAATATAAGTGATCAAGATAACATTGGAATAATAATAAATAAATCATCACAACTTCTTTGATCCATTTCCAAAGCACAAAACTCTACAAATGAAGAAAAATTGCATGTTGTACCTAGAAGAGACCAGTTTACAAATTTGAGGTTATTTGCTCATCCAAAAAACTTATAATCATGAAAAAAATCATGTGTAGAATTTTTAAATCAAGGAAACATTATTTGGAATCATCAAAACCAACTAGATTGTATGGAATCCCCCAAAACAAGGCAAAACCTATAGGGTGCAAGATGAGTTGGTAGTTTTGAACAGTCAACTTCAAACAAATGATTCATAAAGTATAGGCCACAATTACTCAAAATTATTATATTAAAATTAATTTTTTTGAGTTTAAAACAACCCCCAAAATAATTCTACCTGAAACCCCTTGTGTTGATCGTACTAATCAAAAACCTGTAAGTCACTTTTATATGCCAAAAAGGACAAAGATGGAGCATAATGGATTTGGGTAGAAAATGACACTTCTATATAAATTAAATAATTTATGAGTTTGGGGAAGCTTAATAGTCATATTTACACCTTTTCCAAGCGGCACACTTCCCAAAGAGGTTGTACAACTATCATTTTTTCCTTTTTTGCCAAAAAAACTACCTTTTCTCTAAATAACCTGCTATATTTTTAGTAGTGTTAGTTATCTAAGACCTATAATGACACATGGGGAATTAAATCATGTTTTAAAACTTTCACATTTCCCAATAAACTAGTACAAAGCATTAAATGCATATATTTGACCCCTCAAATGACCCAAAAATGATATAAGGACATAAAACTAATTGACCAAAGCTAATATAACATTAGTTAACATAAAATGACCTATAAAACACCTAATGGCATGATATTACACCACCTATAGACTTATAAAGTCAAGTTTTTACCTATAGGTGCCCTAATTTGACCTAAAAGTCAAATGTGGTCAACAAATTGGTGACTCATAGGGGTAGTATGCCTGCTATACTAACTAGACCAGTAACCATATTATTTCATTAGACTTAGGATTCATATAAGGACTAAGACAAATAATAAAATTTTGACCATTGACTATAAACCTTTGATCAAGATAAGACACTAGTGACTACCTCAACCACACAAAACAAAAGACACACACAACAAAGAAAGCAAAAACACAAGGCATACACATGTGCTCTAAGAACTTAGGAGAAGCAAATAACAAACTAATATGTAAAACTAACAAGATCATACCTCCATCCTGGATCAAAGGGAAATTTTGAATCATCACCTTATTCATGAGATGGGACATGGTGTAAAGCAAGTTTCTCTTTGGACTAGATGTTTTGTGGATCAGACTTGTCCTTTGGCACTTCAATTGTCATACTCTCAAGTATACCATATTCAAACAAATCTAAAATGTAAAATTATTCCTCTTGCATCGAAACATCTTTAACCTTGTCATGTAGATCCTCAATTGCAACCTCAAATGATGATTAAGCAAAGCATACCTTCTTATCTTTCATGGTGATCTTAACAAGATTAGGCTTCTCTTCAGCTGCAAGATCTTCTAGCTCATCAAGGAGCTTTGAAAACTCTATCCAATCTTGATCATTGTCTTCCATGGAAACTTATTCCTTCACCTTGTCATACACTTGGTCCTTAACTTTACAAAGCTCTTCAAGCTCTTAAAGTAACTCCATTTATAGCTACCAATCATCCTTATCCTCTTTATCATCTAAAACCACTACCTATTCCATCTTCTCTTCTTTATGTATGATGTCATAAATATGGTGTTGTTCAATCTCCATTACATCATCAAGTGGCTTCATGACAGCTAGTTCTTGACCAATAGAAAGAGTTCCATCCTTATGTTTCATTACACACTCAAGCTCATATTCATTAGACTCATCAACAAGATTGGATTCATCATTAGCTATGCAATATTTTGGAGAAGAAGAAACTTCAACAAACTCATAAAAAAAATTCATATGGAATTGAACTTTTGCCATAGACATGATCATCTTTAGGAGCTACTACTTCTATCTTGGTGTCATGAAACTCATCTAGGACTGCCACTTATTGAGAGATGACTTGAAAGTGTTCTCCATCTTTGATATCACATTCCACTTCATGTTTGAGATGATCATCTACAACATTTTATCAGATGTAAATTCTCCTTCAAGGGCTTCAATATCTTCCATATCCTTCTCCTTTATGGTGATGCCAAGACTAAGCATCTTGAAATCATGTGATCTAGCACAATGAGGCTACCAAGGAGGTAGGTTTTCTTCAAATGAGCCATATACTTCATGATAAGGCTGATTATAGTCACACCAAGGCTCATTAAGAACTTGTTCAAATTGATGGGGAATGGCATAAAATTGGAAGGTTTCACCAACTTGTAGAGAATAAAACTCAAAACTAAGTTCAATCATAAAACTTCATTAAGAAGCAAAAACACAAGAAATGACCATCAACCATCTTCAAAAGGAATACCAAGGTTTCTTGACCTGTTGATACAACTTTGGAGTCACCATTGATGCTTAGATAGATGCCTCCAAAGGCTAATGTGTTGAAGGACAACACCAAAAAACCTCCAACTCTTGGAACAAGAGTCCCACTGGGCATGAAAAAAACTATTGTCACTTGGATTTGCACCCTTTGAGGAGATGTAAAGCTCTCCTCATCTAAGTGGCATAATGTAATCACCTCTAGGATTGTGGGCAACCTAAGGAATGAGGTGAGTCCTTAGATAAGGCTAGTTCCCTTGATGTACCACTTAGGATTGTAACTACTACTAAATTTTTGAGATGAAAAGGGAAAGAGATAAATTGAAATAAAACTAACCTAAGGGAGGTGATACACCAAACTGACTTATGACATCCATCCATATGCATATTACACTTGAAAGCAAAGGATAAACTAAATGTACACTCTCCAATCTATGTCCTTTTCCATCAATATTACATTGTGGGGTTATGGATGAATGTGTTAAGCTAGGAGGAATATACAAGAGGCCTTGAAAGTCACTAATGAATATACTAACTCACTTAAACTTTGACATTAACTAGAACACATCACAAGCCCTGCAAGAGGAAGATGCAAATAAATGAGAGAATATGACATCTTTCTAAGGAATCCTTAGTCTTCACTAAGAAAATTCAATATTAAATTAAATAACACTATTAATTATCATATAAGAGGTAACACTTAGTAATTTTATTGAACAAAAGTTATACAAATGAGCAAGGCTTCACCATACTCAGGTGGAGCATCCAATACAATGCCAAAATGGCTAGTTCTTATAAAACTTATGTGAGAGAGAGAGAAAGAGAGAAGTCCAAGGGTCACAAGGACACTTGTCAAGAAAATAAAATCAGTTATCCATGCATGCTAATAAGGTATGGGTTAAACCATGCAAGTTATATAATTCCAAGTGTCTATACAAGTCATCAAAGTCTTGCAAAGTGGCATAAAACTGCTCATTCTAGCTCAAAAACTTGCCTTCATGATTGGGAATATTTGAACGTCCCATAAATAATTATGACTAGGTTGATTATTTTAATACATGTTAGGGACATCATTCATGACTCCCCATGCATTGGTTGCATACCTAGTCCTTTGAAAACCTTTGAAAGTGAGCCATCACAATTTGCAATCCAAAAAGAACTCCTTTCACTCATCTTGCACACTTAGATTCTAAAAATGCATCATTTATCCATTAAAATCCATGGGAGGGAGTTAATTACATGTTTCAATACCCTACATGGCCTTATAATCATCAAGAACACCTTACGATAACCTCACTTGAAGTTTTCCATCTTCTTCACTAGCTTGTCCAATATGCCAGTTTTGACTAGCTGAGTTGAATCACCTAATTAGGGTACTTAAAAGTTTATTTAGAGAATTAAATTAATATGGTGATATATTTTAAGTATTAATATTTCACCCAAAGTTATTTTCATCTCTTGAATCCTTTTAAAACCTGTAAAATAGAAAAAATGGTCAAAAAGAGCATTTTTGCACCCCATCTGTACAAGTTTGTACAACTAGTTGGCATGGGAGGATCCTAAGAGATCCATTTTCAACATCAAATATCTATTATATTCAAAATATTCTATTTTAGTATCTATTCAACTCCATTTCCTAAAACTGGTCCTCGTTAAGGGTTTACAAGGGTTTTAGAGCAGTTTTGACCCTTAAGCTTGTTTCATAAAAACATGGCATTAGAGTTTCAAACTAATTCTACAAAATGGTTGTTTAGTACCTTATTCAACTCCTCCAAGATTATCTAGCCTCCATTAAAATCTTCATGAGAGATGTGAGCTTCTAAAGATGCCTTATCGAGCTTGTTTCCTCTTTTCCAATGGGTCTAATGGGTTTGTGAGCCAATAATGGCTTCTCCAAGGTTTATCTTGTAATTTAAAGGATATAAAACACATTTAATGAACCTACAAGAATTTTTCAACAATATGGAGTGCACATCTCAATCCAAAAATGAAGATGACTCCCTTCAGGATGTTAGGCCTAGACTTTGTTCAAGAGGTATGCCTACAACTTTTGGTGTTTGGGCCTTCCTATAGGTTTTATTTGGATCCTATAAGCTTATACATATCTGATATGACAATATATACATGATATCATTAGTTTTAAATTCTCATTTCATGTTGAAAGTGAAGGTGATTATACTTTTGAGGTCTGTGCCAAAACCTTGACCTCAAGCATGTTTGAAACTTAGAACTCAAAATGACTTTTGATGATTCTCCTTACCTAAAAAAGGTTAAAAAACCTCTATATACATCCCATACACATGTTTAAATCCACTATAAATTTTGTCTTATGCTAATATTTAAATTGACCTCTCATTTGGCCTTAGGCTTGACCCTTTGCCTAACAGGCTTGACTATACCTCCAAGGGTTTTGACCACCCTGTCAAGATCCATACTCTTGTGATTGGTTTTCATAATTTACATAGGTATCACTCAGATTCACAAACCCATTTTCAATGGTCTTCCATCTTCTGGCTCCATATCTATATCCTATACTCCTAACCCTACTAGTTTTGTATGAGGGAAAGTACCCCCTGTCTAAAACAAAATAGGGGTAATTACGCTATTTGTCTTAGAAAACCAACACTTGTGTAGGATTCATAAATTTTCCATTATTCCCTCCAAAAAAATGTATCTCTTTATTAGGTCATTTGGTCCTTCAAATCATCCAAAACTTAAGGTAGACTATACGGAGGGGAATGTATGTAGGGTTTTGAAGAGTGGACTATGAATGATCTATTAAGAGATTTCATTTTGTCCAAACTCCCCTCAAGAGAGTGTCATTAGATGGCTTGGTTATGACCAAAATTATATTTACATGATTTTTACAACATTTCATTCTTCACACACTCCTCCATACACTTTTCAAGCTTGGACTGAACTTTCTATCTAACTAAGTTTTGCTTGAAAAGAACCCTGTTTGTGCATTTTACAGTCGTTAAACCTTGAAATAATGATTAGAGATTCTTTTTTGTGTTTATCATGTTGATCTATCAATGGATTGGGACCACTTTCTTCAAATCCATATCTTATTCATGCCAAGAACACCACCCCTCTGCTCATGATCAGTTTCATTCAACACAGACTGTGTTTTGCTTGAATGAGGTTACTTGTAGATGGTTTAAGGTGGGATAAACCTTGAAATCAATGTATGACAATTTTTAAACCCTTATATCTCTTTTAGAATCAATTTGAACCTATTTTAAATCTATTTGAGTTACAAATACCTTGAAGAACCCAAATATCTTATTCTCTACCTCTAAGATCATATTGTAGGTGTTTATGCCTTGACTAGGGTCAACCAAGGTGATTAAGAATCTCCCCTTAACACTTATTTAGGTCACCAACACATGTTTTCACTAGAATCCACTTTATATTAAATTTATATGGCTAAGACACCATCAAATACCTTGATTGAGTCATTAACTTTCCTCCCAATTATAGGTGTTAATTCAAGCCTATGTATGAACTATGAGTGATAATAAGGTTGGAGTTCAGCATAACACCCTCCTAAAGTAATCCTTCATATCATTTTATGTGCCATTCAACTAATCTAACCATCCTATCCATGAGTGAATGCATTATTGCTTTCCAAAAATATCAATTTTCATTCACACCTCTAAAACTTGTAGATATTACTACATCATTCTAGTGTTTTGAAAGGCAACTTTGGACCATATAAAAGTTAGCCTCCACTAATCTCTTTGACCCCAAATCTTGCCAAGTTACTTTTTATGCTATAGGTTAGAAATCAAGATCTTTATAATGCATTAAAACCTCAAGTATCCATGTCATATGCCATCCTCTAAAAGCTCATGGGCCTTTATTTTGTCAGTTTAAGGATTGAAGGCCTGTAACTATCATGAGTATTTTGGAAGGTGACCTTAAACTTGGTTTAACTATCTATCAATTCTAAAATGACTATCAAGATGTTTCCAACCTATCATGATTTTAAAAAAGGGGTTATAGTACTTGTTTTATCATCCCAAATGATTCTTTAGTCTTCCATCGAGGTCACCTATAGGTGGACTTTCATAATGTAGGCAGACACTGCAAGGATCCTTCAAAACATATATGATGTATGGGCCCATAGATCACTTGATCTCCCTTTAATCCTTTCAAATGCATGCTTAAAACTATAAGGATCTTTAAATATATTTAAAACTTCATTTCAACATGGTCCTCTTCCTTTATAGCAGCTGTAGGTGCAATTCCATGTTACAGGCCTAACAAAGGTGACTAATGATTAATTGTTATAGTCTCCTTTCACATTCCTTGGAGGGTTGACCTATTTGTTCTTACTTAAGGGAATGATCAAAACTTTGGATACATACTTAAGACTCTATGATAACTATACATACCTCCATTATACGTGGTTCAGTCATGGCAGTAAGTGAAAAGTGAGTTAGAAGTTGATTATGTATGATAGTTGACTGCAAGCTAGTTTAAAACATGATGTAATGAGGTCAAACATGAAGTTAAGTGATCAATATAACATTATAATAAAAATAAATAAATCATCACAACTTCTTCGAGCCATTTCCAAAGCACAAAACTCTAGGAATGAAGAAAAATTGCCTATTACACCAAAAAGAGACCAGTCTACAAATTTGAGGTTATTTGCTCATCCAAACAACTTAATATCATGAAAATAATAATGGTAAATATTTATTAATTAATTAAACATCCTATGTAATCATAAAAATCAATTGGATTGTATGAAATCCCCCAAAATAAGGCAAAACCTACAGGGTGCATAGATGAGCAGGTAGTTTTGAACAGTCAACTTCAAATAAATGATTCATAAAGCATAGGCCACCATTACTCAATATTATTATATGAAAATTAATGTGTATTATTTTAAAACAACCTCTAAAAATCATTCTATCTGAAACCCCTTGTGCTGACCGTACCAAGCAAAAACCTATAAGTCACTTTTGTATGCCAAGAAGGACAAAGATGGAACAGAATGGTTTTGGGAAGAAAAGACACTTTCATATCAATTAAATCATATATATGAGTGTTGGGAATCTTAATATTAAAATTTCCACCTTTTCTAAATGGCACACTTCCCAAGGAGGTTGTACAAGTGCCATTTTCTCCCTTTTTGCCAAGAAAATTGCCTTTTCTCTAAACAACCTACTATATTTTCAGTAGTTTCAGTTATCTAAGACTTAAAATAAAACATGATGCATGAAATCATGTTTTTACACTTTCACATTTCCCAATAAACTCATATAAAACATTAAATGCACCTTTTTGACCCCTCAAATAACCCAAAAATGATATAAAGACATAAACACTAATTGAAAAAATATAATATAATATCATTTGACATTAAATTACCTATGAAAGACCTCATGACATGATATTATATCCCCTATAGACTTATAAAGTCAAGTTTTTACCTATAGGTGCCTTAATTAGACCTAAAAGTCAAATTTGGTCAACAATATGTTTTTAGTCTTAATGTGTAAATTATAGGTCTCATATTAATCAATTTTATCAATGAAACAAATAATTTACATATTTTAATATCATACTAAAAATTGTGAAAGAAAATATCCCAAATTTGTTGACCCAATCTTCTTGAATGGCGATCAGACATTTTGTTATGCATTAGTTTTAAAATATTTTCATCGACTTAAATTAAGTACTTATATTTTCTATGCATAATTCTTAGAGGTGTTGGTAATGGTGGAATATGTTGAGGGTGTTTTAAAACCATTATTACTTTCATTTTTTAGAGGTGGGATGACATTAAATTATTCATTGTTAATTTCTTTATTATATGTTTCCATGAAAAAAAATTGATGGTTAATTTCATCATTATTTATTTCCATCAAATTTTATTCATTTATGGGGGATGAAGCATCATACATAGACTCATCATCAACAAAATAAAAAACTTGGAACTTTGAATGTGAACTTCCAACATTAACTAATTCATTATTTTCAATTTCATTATTATTCATTTCATTATGGTCAATTTCATTATTATTCATTTCATTATGGTCAATTTCATTATTATTCATTTCATTATGGTCAATTTCAACATTATTCAATTTATTATAGTCAATTTCATCATTACTTAATTAATTATCATCAATTGGCTCATTATCTATGGCATTTGGTTCATTAAGATTAGGATTTGTACCTTGTTTACCATGAAATTTCTGCATTAGTATCTTGTGTTTCTCTTTGAAATATTCTAATTCCTCTAGTGTTTTATTCTTCAACAACTTCCTCTTCCTCTTCAACAGAATTTAGAACCCATTAGAAGGGGCAATTAACAACTTTTCAAAGGTGGGGTCAAGTACATAGGCACATAGATCTCACAAAAGTACAAAGAGAATATTTGTGGGGACAAAAGTTTTGATTTGGGATAAAAATAGTCATTGATAAGTGAGCTTATCACTAAAATAATAATTTAATTGCATTATATAATGTGATTGCATTATGTAATAACACGATCATGTTATGTTTTCTACAAGGTCCTAGCACATCTAACCCATTGAGAAGTTGATATCGACAATAACCCAATTGTGTTATTAAATAACGTGATCATAATATTATTGATATAAGATATGGGGTTGGTAATTGGTAATGAGGATCAAGTACATTACCTATGTTATGAATAACATGATTGCATTATACTTAATGTAGATAAGGGATTATAGATCGAGGATTAAGTCAAATTAGTACATACGGTTCATGGATTAAGGATTATAATTTATGTTTTAGGAATTAAGGATTACAATTAAGGTCCAAAGTGAAGGTGCACAGCTACTGGGACCTTTCCCCTAGAATGGTTTGGCTTTATGGATACTCACGTCACTCCCTATGTTATAGCCCATGGTTTTGAATCGACATTATGATGGAAGGGAAATATTTGGCTCCCCATAAATTGAAACAATGTGTGCATTTAATAAAATAGCAGGTATCATGCTTTTATAACATACGTGGTATTAAAAAAAAATTGACATGTTTCCCAAAGTTCATTAAATGCCATATCACTTACGATTTTAGTTTATTAAGTAGCTGGCCAATATGTTTCCCATAGTTCATTAAATGCTATGGTATTACTTTTTAATTCATTTTTTTCTTCTCCTAATACTTGCAGAAAGAAAATTTGAGCATGTTTAAACCCAAAAAAATAATAATAAGTCATTAATAATAAAATGGGTTTTTGGGTTACCATTATACCCTAGATGTCATCATACAAATTAAGTGAATTAGTCAAATAGGGCAATCAGTTGTGTGATTTAGGCCAAAATGAGCCCTATGAACTTAATTTTTAGTCTAAAAATGATGTTAATTTGGGCTAAAATTATTGTTCAAGGTTTAAAGAGTTTATATTTGTGGTTTAGAGTTTAGGGATTAATAAATTTAAGGATTAGGGCTTAGGGTTTAGGTTTTAGGGTATATTTATATAATCATGTAGAAAATTGGGGCAATTTGGGAGCCTTAAACCTATATCTGTGATTACAAAATGTGAATTTGGGATCAATTATCCCCAACATCATCATAGATTGAGCCTACGAAGTCAATTATGGTAATGAGTGATGTAATTTTAACCAAGTTCATCCCTATGAACCTAATTCTTACTATATATATATATATAAAATAAGGATGTTAATTGGGGATAAATTTATTAGTTCAGGGTTTAGGGTCTATAATTTAAAGGGTTTGGGGTTTAGGGCTTATGGATTAGGGTTTAATGTAAATGGTACAGTGTTTGGGGTGAAATTTAAATGGTACGAGGTAACTTAAGGTTTAAGATATCAAATATAGGGTCCAATCACTAAGGTAATTGAAGGACATTTGAGCTTCTTGTGACATCTATTTATGACTTGATTACCTTCATGTTTGCATTTCTAATAAAATTAGGGTCAATTATGCCATGTACATGATGCATACATGTTATATAATAGATTGAGTAATAAATTTGGTTTAGGGGCTCAATTTTTCCTAGATCACGTAGAGAATTGTATAAATTGGTCCTAATTGGATCAATTCATGATAGAAGATCGATCTTTTGATTTTACCCCAAATCATATCTTGCTATTGAAGACCCTCAAATTGGCCTCAAATGCCTCCTCAATTAAGAGAATCAACTAGTTCTCCTCTTCTTTGGTTAATTAGGTTGAAGAGGCTCAAAATATCCCCAATTTACTGAATAGATGCACAACTAGATTGGTACTCCAAAGGCTTTAGCCATAGGTTTAAAAAGTGCATAAATTATGACATCTCATGATAAAATCAATTATATCATAAGGCATGTATGTTTGAGGCATGTAGTGGGTATTAGGGCATAGGGATTGCAATTTAAATGTTTTAGGGATCATAAGGGATTAGGGCATAGAGTTTAGGTTTAAGGACCTATATATTAATTTCTAATCACTAGATATGCCATGTGTTCAAACCAGATGATTACTAAAAAGGATGTTAATTGGGACTATATTGAAGGTTGTAAATACCTGGAAAGTAAATGGTTTATAATTTAGGGTATAGTGTTTAGTGTTTATGGTTTACAGCTTATAGGTTTTAATGTATATGCATGGTTTAGGGTACATGGGGTCAATCACAAAGATAATTGAGGATAATTTGAATCACATGGACCCATTTGTAACTATAGAATGTGTTTTTGGGTTGTCATTATACCATGGATGTCATGTCATGCAGATTGAGTGAATTAGTCAAATGGGTCAATCAGTCATGTGATTTAGGCCAAACTAAGCCCTGTGAACTTAATTCTTAGTCTAAATGATGTTAATTTGGGCTAAAATGATTGGTTCAAGGTTTAAAGAGTTTATATTTATAGTAAATAGAGTTTAGGGAGTAGGAACTTCAGGGATTAGGGCTTAGAGTATAGGTTTTAGGGTATATAAGGTATAATCATGATGGTGATTGGGGAAACTTTGAGCTCCTTGAATGTATATCTATGAGTAAATAATGTGAATTTAGAATCAATCATCCCCCACATCATCATAGATTGAGCCTATGAAGTCAATTGTGGTAATGTCTAATGCAATTTTAACCAAGTTCATCCCTATGAACCTATTTATTACTATATAAAAAGGATGTTAATTGGGGCTAAATTGATCACATAGGACTACTGAGCCTCAATGTAAGGAATTTCATCCATATGATATAAATTAGGGATCCAAGTGCTCACCATATTAAAAAATAATTATTTTTTTAATTTGATATGCAATTTGGTCTAAAGGAGTCATGTGCAAGGAATTAAATACATATATAATGGAAATTAATTAGCCTTGATTGCATACCATATTGAACCAATTGAGTATTCAGTTCTAGATGATACATAATTGGGGCAAATCGAGGCTTGCCTAAGTAATTGTTTCAACATAATTTTAATTAGGGCCCTAACTGCACACTTTATTCAAATAATTAGGTGTTATCATGAATTTGATATGAAGTCATGATCAATTGAACCCTCTATAAGGAATTACAGATCCATCTTTAATAACAATTAGGATTTTGATTGTGCAACAAATTCAACTAAAAGAATATTTGGTTCAATCTATGAAATTTAGTCTAAACAAGCCTTGTGTAAGAAATTTCATCCTTCTAATGTCAACAGGGGGCTCTGTTAGTCCCAAATACATAACATATTGAATCAACCAAGTATTTAGTTTAATTTAATATGCAATTATGGCCAACCAAGGCTCATACAAGTAACTAAATACATATAATGTCAATTACAACTTTGTTGGCCCTGATTGTAAACTATATCTAGCTAATTATGCATTTAGTTTTATCTTATATACATAATTGGAGCCAACCGAGCCCCATGAAAGTAATTTTGTCCATATAATGTTCTAGTTGGGTTCCATTAGCCCTGATTGCACACCATATTGAACCAATTGAGTATTTAGGTTCAATATGATATGCAATTGGGGCCACTCAATCCCTAAGAAAGGAATTACATCCATATAATGTCATTTGGAGCTTTAATTACACCATGTTAAATCAATTGATAGTTTTTCAATACTATACAGAATTGAGGACAACTAAGTCCTATGTAATTAACTGCTTCCACCTAAAATATCAATTGAGGCATTTTTCACCCTATGCAATTAATTGTGTCCATCTAATTTGTCCATTATGAATATTTTTCTCTAATTGCACATCATATTTAACCAATCGAGTATTTTCTTCAATATAATCTTTAAAATTAAGAGTAATTGGTCCCCATGCAAGGAATTCCTTCAATATAATGTTAATTAGGGATTTGATAACATAGGTCATAATAGACAACAATCTTAATCTGAAACCAATATTTGATCTTAAGACTACTAGGCCTAATGGCTCCTATTCAGGTTTTAGGATGTTGAGAATATGTAACCTGATCACGTTATTAACATGATCATGTTATTAAATAATGCAATTGCATTAATAACACAGTTAATAGCGCAATCATGGTATTTGTATTCAAGTTCAATTCCCATGCCTTTTGTCTTGAGAATGGCTTGGATTCCTAAGCCAAAGGTTTGGACTATCAATGTATAGTCGAGTTTTGAAAGGTATGAAAATAAACAACAAATTTCAAATTTAATTGCCAAATACACTAATAATTTCAATGTAAAAATTTAAAAACTTGATACCACCATGACGATTGTTGTCCCCCAAAAATATCGCTCATTTTTGGGACAACATTTGAACTATTTTGGTCCTACAGACCAAAATCCTCTCTTCCTATTTCAAAAATTGTTGTGAGCATTCAGGTTCATTTTTCAAATCTTTCTCAGAAATCTACAGACTCTGTAGGCTTGAATCTATGGAGTCTACAGGCCAAGTTCTATGGGCTTCGTAGGTTGATTTCTACGGACTCTGCAAGAAAGAAGCAAGCTCTCAAAAGAACAAGTTTCCAACACTTAGTCATTTTTAGGATTGGTTCAATGCCAAGGTTCAACCAAAGTGTCCATCGACAAGCTTCTAAGCAAGAATCGAACCATTGAACCATTAAACCTTGAACCATTTTGGTTCAATGGGTTCAAAGGTTCAATGTCATCATCAGGATTTAAGCGCATTTGTCAAAGGTTCAAAGTTTAACCACCTCAAAGTTTGATGGATTCAAAACACTTAGCAAAAAATGATGCATTGAACCATTGAACTATTGAACCTTAAACCGCATTGGTTCAACGACCTATTGTTTCAACGTGTTTGGTTCAAAGAGATAAAAAAGACAACCAAATAATGAAGAATGAATAGGTTGAATCATTGAACCATTGAACCAAAGATGGTTCAATCGGTCGGTTCAATCGGCAGGTTCAAGGGTCTACCCCATGGCCGAAGGAACAAATGCCCCTATGGAGGGTCATGAATCAAGTCAAGTGCCCTTGCAGAGGGTTGCAAGCCAAAATGAACAAAGTGAACTCTTTCGGAAAAATGAACAAGGAAAAAGGCAAAGTAGAGTCCTTTGAACAAATTGTCCAAAGGAATTCACCTAGGAAGAAAGCCCAATCAAAAAATAGGAAAGGAGTGGCTAAGAAAAGGATGAGCAAAAGCTGCCAAGTGGCAGCTGTGGAAGGTTTCAATGTCTTTTTCTCAACACAGTGGAACATGCCATGTGTCATCTGTAGAGATCGGTGGAGGCTGACAAGTGTTTGCATCCATGTTCCCCTTTTGAAGTTGCTCAAGCAAGACGTGTCGTGGATCCCATTTTTCGTAAGTTTCTAATGAGTTTCATAACAACGGAACTTGCCACTTGTCAAAGACGCAAAAAGGACCCCCCAAAGACTTAGACAAGAAGGGATAGAAAGGACAAAGAAGCAACATGGAGGATTCCAAAGGCAAGTTCAATTAAAGCGATGGTTCAACCAGAGAGCAAAGAAGCGCTTAAGCAGGGAAGCGATGGACCAAAAGAGACTGAATGAACCAATGTAGCAATGAACTTTCATAGGTGCACGGGTTCAAGGTTCAACATGGTTCAAGCAATTGGCGACCATTAACAGTCCCATGGACGTCAAATTTAAAGGGAATATCCAAGGGAATTCAAATAAAGCATAGAATTTAAAGGAAGAATCAAGCGACTGACTGAAAAGAGAGCTTGAAGACTCAAATTTCTATAGGGGAGAGAGGAATGAGACCAAAGGACCAAAAATAGTTATTTCCAATAGGTGGAATAGTTGATCAAGCAGACTTAGAATTCTAAGTGCACCAAATCAAGGATGCAAGCCTATTTTTCTTCCATAAAGTAATGGCAAATTAGATAGTTGTGTAGATGTCAGAAAAAAGGACCAGATAGTCCATACTAAGAAGAGACATATTAGAAGAATGGACATGCCATAGTTATGGCAATACACTATTCCTAGCATGGTCCCTCCAGACAAAATTGGAGGCGCATTGAAGACATTGACTACAGCATGGGCCGTCCCATGGGAAAGAATGCCAAGCCTTGCGTAGTTGCTATAAGATTGTAATTTATCTCATTAGTAAAGGAGACTTTTCATTTTTATAGGAGTGAAACTCTACCCAGTTGAAAGAAGAATACTAAGACTTTGAGCTCAAATTGTAATTTCATTTCATTTTATCTAAATGAGAAAGCAAGTTGTTTGCAGACTTTATGTTGTTTTGGCTTGTATCATTTTAGGAGATTATTCTTATGTCTATCTTCTCAATGTGTTCTTGTTTAAATGAGGCAAATGGAGAAGTTTTAACATGAACTTCTCTAAGCAGCTACAGATGTCCTCAGCAACTACAATTCAGGCAAACCGCCATCAAAATTTTGGAGTCATTTATATAGAAAGACTGAACAGTGAATTCCTGTATCATCAATTCACTGAACTATTAAAGCTGCAACTGGACATGTGTTCTTTGCATGAGGGTGGTATTAGACTGCTTTTTAACAGTCTTAAAATTAGAGCCGAAAGAAATTGGACACTTGGGTTTTTTAGCAAAGGATTCTGCTTGCTGATCCTATTTTGAAAGCCAATCTAAACTATCATCTAAAGCATCTAGTTTAGAATCAATAGAAGACACTTTTTGTTGTATCTTCTCTATGTTATCTTTTATATACAAAACATCTCGACAGAGATCATCAAAATTCTCTGTGAAGTGAGAGTTAAACCTGGCAGTATAGTTTCTTTGTTTGAACTCATTTGAGGGTTCAACTTCTCCTTGAATGGAGAAGTTTTAACATGAACTTCTCTAAGCATTTCTTTACAGCATAGATTTATTTATCATAAGAAATCCATTTAAGTACATCAGGACTGAAAACTCCACTAGCAAATTCACAAATGAATTCTTTATTAGTATCTACACAAACAAGTACTCCTTCCCATGCAATATCGGAGGCATCAATATAAACCTTCATCTAATTGGATTTTGGGATATGCAGTTTTGGTAGTAAGGAAACTGTTGTCTTGATTTTTTGAACTGCTATTGTATGTTGTTCTTCCCAACAGAAAGATTTCTTTTTCTGGAGAAGTTCTTGAAGGATGAACCTGTCTTCACCAGAGTTAGGATGGAAACTATTTAAATAATTTAATAATCCCAAAAAGGCTCAAAGCTTAGCTTTATCTAGCTTCTCTGGAAAACTGATGACTTTCTCCTTAATATGTGGCTGGATCGGCAGTTTAGAATCTCAAATTATCATGTCGAGGAAATTACATTCAGTTTTGCACAACTGAATCTTTGTCTCTGAGAGGACAATTCCTGCATGCAATAAACTTTCCCAAAGAATTTTTCAAAGCAGAGAACTCAAAAAGTCGGAGCTTAGAATTCTTACAAAATCAAATGATCCTTTCAATAGCTAATAGTGACTCTGTGTTGGCTCTGATACCAATCTTTTATCGTCAGTAGACGCCTCCTTCGTTCTTCCATTTACAGCTTGATTAAGAGAAAACCTGCGACAGTAGGCAGGGGCTGAATGGCTACGGCTTCACACTATTACTTCAAACTATAAATATTACAATCACTTGTTTCAATTAATTTTTTGATGGAAATGCTATCACTAATCAATAAATTAAATAATGTGGCTAAAGAATTAGGCTGATTATGTACACGTTCATATTGTTCGGCTTCAGTCATAGAACTCCACCACTGACTAATAATACCCCAGAAAAACTTTGAGGCAAAACAAGTTGTTCCAGCTTGATCTAAATGAGCATTTATAGTGATAACTCTCAGCTATGGCTTCACACTATTACTTCAAACTATAAATATTACAATCACTTGTTTCAATTTCTGATTCATAGGATCCTTACTACCAGAACTGCATATCCCAAAATCTGATCAGATGAAGGTTTATATTGTTGCAGTATGGCCGGGTTTGTGACAGATAGGTTCATCCTTCAAGAACTTCTCCAAAAAAAGAAATCTTTCTGTTGGGAAGAACAACATACAATAGCAGTTTAGAAAATCAAGACAACAGTTTCCTTACTACCAGAATTGCATATCCCAAAATCCGATCAGATGAAGGTTTATATTGATGCCTCTGATATTGCATGGGGAAGAGTACTTGTTTGTGTAGATAATAATAAAAAATTCATTTGTGAATTTGCTAGTGGAGTTTTCAGTCCTGATGTACTTAAATGGATTTCTTTTGATAAAGAAATCTATACTGTAAAGAAATGCTTAGAGAAGTTCATGTTAAAACTTCTCCATTTGCCTCATTTTGTTGTAATTACCGATTGTACTAGATTTCTGACCTTTAAAGAAAAAGATCATGGTCGGAAGGATGGTCGCGGTAAATATGTTAGATGGCTCAAGATTACAACGATATGGAACTCCGGATCAAATAACTAGAGACTAATGGTTTCATTGAAAAATCTACTTCCCCTTTCTGTTGTTATGCCTTTATAATAAACAAACATTCTGAGCAGAAAAGAGGAAAGAAAAGAATGGTCATAAATTATAGACCATTGAATGCCATTACATAACCATTTCCATATCCAATTCCAGATAAAAGCTATCTGTTGGAGAAAGTTGCAAACTGTAAATACTTCTCCCAATTCGACTGCAAGTCAGGGTTTTATCAAATAAGAGTCAAAGAAGTTGACAGGGAAAAGACATCATTCAGCTGCCCTTTTGGCCATTTCCAGTGGACAGTGATGCCTTTCAGCTTGATGAATGCCCCAGCATATTATCAAGCTCACATGGATAAGATCTTCCAAGGCACTTCTAACTTTTTGTGTGTATATATTGATGACATACTTATTTTTAGTAATTGTTTGACTGACCATTTTACTCATCTCTCCAAGTTTTTTCAACTGGCTCAAGATGCAAGAATTGTACTCTCAGAGACAAAGATTCAGTTGTGAAAAACTGAATGTAATTTCCTCGGCATGATAATCCGAGATTCTAAACTGTAGATCCAGCCACATATTAAGAAGAAAGTCATCAGTTTTCCAGAGAAGCTAGATAAAGCTAAGCTTCAAGCCTTTTTGGGATTATTAAATTATTTAAATAGTTTCTATCCTAACTCTGGTGAAGACAGGTTCATCTTTCAAGAACTTCTCCAAAAAAAGAATAAGGGAGGTGTCCTAGAGCTAACTGTGGGAAGACTTTGTGCTTTCACAATTGTTTTCAACATGTGTTTTTCTTTTCTTTTTGTGTTGAGGATTCTGGGACAACTTTGTGCCCCCATTATCCTTTGTGTTATACTCTTTGGGTAGTTGAGCTGGAAACTTTGTGTTCTATATCATCCTTCTGGTTACTGTGCCTTTTTATCACCAATTACTTTTACTACCTAAAAGAAAATCATGTTGTTCCTTGCAAGAACACTTCTGAAAGAAGAGAAGTGCCTTCAATGTTTCCACTAGGATTTTTCTCCTTTGTATGTTAACATCATCTCTGAAAGAAGAGAGATGGATGATGTATTCTACCCCTAAGTGCTATTTTTTGCTTATTTATATATAGTATATAGCTCCTACATATTTATAGGGAACCTCCCCTTGATGAGAGGAGAGATTAGTCCCCTTTTGATGTGGTAAACCTACACATTTGGCTAACCAATCTTCTTGTTGTGGTTGATCTGACCTATTTTATTTATCAGTACACTGATTGACAAAATATTCACCCAACAATTTTTGGCGACTCCGTTAGGGACACAGTGATTTTATGCAATTTGGAACCTCAAATTTTAGATTGAAACATCACCTGTGTCTTACCCATTATCATTATACCCTTATCCATTACATATTCTGGCAACTCCGTTCCATGTCTTATCCATTATCATTATAGCCTTACCATCTTCCTCCATCTCCGTTATATTATCTAGTCTACAAAACTAGAGCTGCTGAGAAGAGCACACAGTTTTAAGTCTCAAGCCTCAACCTAAAGCAGGGCCAGTTCTTTTCCATTTTTATTCTGCAATCTGGCCACTCCACCCAGATTTGTTATCCCTATTTTTTATAATTAAATCATGGCAGTTTGAGGCCCCTTGGGTAACTCTTTTGGCCCACTCAACTTGACTCCACCTCTGCATGAACTCAAGAAAGAACTTCCCCAAATTATTTAGGGATGGAAAAGTTCACCCTGATGAACACATTATAGCCTTCAGCATAGCCTGTGGTGTGATAGGGGTGGAATTTAAAGATGTGGCGGTCAGAGTTTTTGTGGAGACACTACAAGGTGCTACTACAGACTGGTTCTACCATCTGCAAGTTGGATTAGTGATCGATTGGGATACACTCAAAGCCACGTTTGAAGCTAGGTTCAAGCCTGTAGATGTGCATACCTTATTGGCCTAGCTTACACAAATGAAGAAGGATCCCCATGAACTTATGAGGGACTTCATTTCTAGGTTCGACAAGTTGAGGCATAGGATTCTCATGGTCGTCTAGTCGACACCTCAGAATGTCAAGTGTTTCTTCATTAACTCACAGCTGCCTGAAGTGAGTTTCTTGCTGAGATATGATAGACACATAGACCTTGCTACTTCTCAGGACTTGGCTACTGAGGTAGAAGATGACCTTATCTTGGTTGTAAAGATAAGAAGAGATCAAAATAGAGGTAAATCTTCTCCTTCTAAATACTCCCCTTCAGCCACCACTGATCTAATGGTGCAGAAGCTAGCAAATGAGTTGTTGGTCCTCAGAAGACAAATGGCCCAAGTTATGTCTGTTCCTCATAATTTGGATATGCCAAGGAGGACATTTTTGAATCAGGCATGCCAAGGCAATGCTGCCAAGAATCAAGGGCAACCAAATCATCTTCCTCCCCTACGGAGGAACCTTACCCTTGAAGTACCTCTAACCAACTCAACAGTTGGATATTTGGAAACAAAACATGATTTCTCTTTCCAACCTGAGTTTGATCAAGAAAATGACGCTGGTATTTTCATGGAGGATCAAGAAGAATCAGCTGGTGACTCCCACATTGGTTTCCTGAATTACCAGGATGAACCCAGAAGTAAAGGTGAAGCAGTCAAGGGATCATATGTAGTATTCACCTGGTCCAAGAATCAGTCAGCCCAACAAGCTGATAAAGAAAGAATAGAGGAGTGAGCTCAGCCTGCAATCTCAATTGCCAAGTGGGGGTCCACTCTTCCTTTCTAGCCAAAGGACCTGGTGATTGCAAGAAAGGTAAGTACTTCAAATACCCCTACGCCTTCTACTTCAAATTCTCAGTCCAGTCCTTCCCCTTCCAAAAATAAAAATGATGAATTTCCATCCTCTGCTCTTAGCTCATTCCAGACATTTGACATAATTGACCACATAAATAAAACCAAAATTCAAATGTTTGAATTTGAGTTCCTGTAGTCCAATCCTGAGCAATTGGACAAGTTGGTTTAATGTGTCAAGAGCCAAACCATCCCTCCAAGACAAGATGTTAAGATAGTAACTCATGATCCCCCAAGTAACATGTCCATCCTAAAAAATCTTGTCATTACTCCTCCTGTTGCCCCTAGGAAAATAGAGCCTTTCTATGTTTCCCTGTTGATAAATGGTCACTAGCTCAACAATTACATCATTGATTCTAGGGCTTCAGACAATGTCATGCCTGCTAAAGTGGTAGAATCTCTGGGTCTCACACTGACCAAGACATTTGGGATATGTTTCTCCATGGAGAACAAACAAGTGCCACTACTGGGACAAATTAAAGATGCCCAATTTGCATTTGTTGCCTTTCTAGACAAGTGAATCAAGATGACTATCCTAATGGCCGACATCCCAGCATCATATGGCATCCTTCTTGGGTGGAACTTCTGCAAGGATTTTGGAGGGGAATTAAGCATGGACTTGTCTTAGGCAAGAATCCTTGTGAAAGGTGTAATGCAGAGGTTGCTTCTTGAGAAGGAGGCAAAATACATTGTCACTCAGACATCAAGGCCTGAAGCTCAAATTCTGTTTGAGTTTTCAGGTAGGGGTAATTATTTTTTGTCTACTAAAGACATTCATTTTCTAGTAGATGAAAATCCTGTAGGTGATGATATAGGAATTGGTTCAGATGGAACAACACCAAGTATGCCTAATAGTGCTAATCATTGGTAGGTGTTGAATGGGAACAATCAAATCATGTGCTAGGCTGAAATAGAAGAGAAACCAATTATGGTAATGGATCATGTTGCTGCACATCAAAATCAAGAAAAGGAACTCTTTGCCAAGAGAGCAAAGATTCATGGTTTTCAGATTAAAAGTTAAGTCTTGTTGTGGGGCAAGAGGAGAAAACCAAAGGGAGGACACAAAAAATTGGTTTTCTGGTGGAGAGTTCCATTCACCCATCACCAATTTTGGGGAGAAAATGGCTTCTTGTTGGTTTATCAGGATAGAGTGCCATTTTCACTACCTCTCAGGGGGAAGCATCTAAAGTACTTCAATTCTTGAAGTACCAGATAAGTTCACCTATACATATGTATATCTGTATAGTCTTTAGTTCTATTTTATGCTTTTCATTTTCATTTTTGGAGCCTTTCTTTTTCGGGTAGCATGACTCCATAGCCCAATGGCAAACTTTAAGGCACCAGAGATTATGGTTTCTACTCCCCTCAGTTGTTCCAAGTTTTCAACTGAAGGAAGCTCCCTAACTAGAGCCAGCTGTTGTCCCCCAAAAATATAGCTCATTTTTGGGACAACATTTGAACTATTTTGGTCCTATAGACCAAAATTCTCTCTTTCCATTTCAAAAATTGTTCTGAGCATTCAGGTTCTTTATTTTTCAAAGCATTCTCAGAAATCTACGGACTTTGTAGGCTTGAATCTATGGACTCTACAGGCTTGAATCTACGGACTCTGCAGGCCAAGTTCTACGGGCTTTGTAGGTTGATTTATATGAACTCTGTAGGAAAGAAGCAAGCTCTCAAAAGAATAAGTTTCCAGCACTTAGTCATTTTCAGGATTGGTTTAACACCAAGGTTCAACCAAAGCGTCCATCAGCAAGTTTCTAAGCAAGAATCAAACCATTGAACCATTGAACCTTGAACCATATTGGTTCAATGGGTTCAATGGGTTCAAAGGTTTAACGTCATCAACAGGAGTTAAGCGCATTTGTCAAAGGTTTAAAGTTCAACTACATCAAAGTTCCATGGCTTCAAAACACTTAGCAAAAAAATGACGCGTTGAACCATTAAATCATTGAACCTTGAACCACATTGGTTCAACGGTTCAATGGGTTCAACGACCTATTGGTTTAATGCACTTGGTTAAAGAATCAAAAATACAGCCAAATAATGAAGAATGAATAGGTTGAACCATTAAACCAAAGATGGTTCAATTGGTTAGTTCAATCGACAGGTTCAAGGGGCTGCTCCACAGCTGAAGGAATAAATGCCCCTACAGAGGGCCATGAATCAAGTCAAGTGCCCTTGCAAAGGTCCATGAGCCAAAATGAATAAAGTGCACTCTTTCAAAAAAATGAACAAGGCAAAAGGCAAAGTAGAGTCCTTTAGACAAATTGTTTGAAGGAATTCACCCAGGAAGAAAGCCCGACCGAAAGGAAGGAAAGGAGCAGCTAAGAAAAGGATGAGCAGAAGCTGCCAAGTGGTAGCTGCAGAAGGTTTCAATGTCTTTTTCTCAACATAGTGGAACATGCCATGTGTCATCTATAGAGATCGGTGGAGGCTGACAAGTGTTTGCATCCATGTTCCCCTTTTGAAGTTGCTCAAGCAAGACGTGTCGTGGATCCCATTTTTCGTAAGTTTATAATGAGTTTCATAACAGTGGAACTTGCCACTTGTCAAAGACGTAGAAAGGACCCCCTAAAGACTTAGACAAGAAGGGCTAGAAAGGACAAAGAAGCAACATAGATGATTCCAAAGGCAAGTTTAATTAAAGCGATGGTTCAACTGGAGAGCAAAGAAGCGCTTAAGCGATGGACCAAAAGAGACTGAATGAACCAATGTACCAATGAACTTTCATAGGTTCATAGGTTCAAGGTTCAACATGGTTTAAGCAGCTGGTGACCATTGACGGTCCCGTGGACGTCAAATTTAAAGGGAATATCCAAGGGAATTCAAATAAAGCTCAAAATTTAAAGAAAGAATCAAGTGACTGACTAAAAAGAGAGCCCGGAGACTCAAATTGCTACAGGGGAGAGATGAACGAGACCAAATGACCAAAAATAGTTATTTCCAGTAGGTGGAATAGTGGATCAAGCAGACTTAGACTTCTAAGTGCACCAAATCAAAGATGCAAGCCTATTTTTCTTCCATAAAGTAATGGCAAATTGGACAGCTGTTCAAATATCAAAAAAAGGACCAGGTAGTCCATACTAAGAAGAGACATATTAGAAGAATGGACACACCATATTTATGGCAATACACTATTCCCAGCATGGTCCCTCTAGACAAAATTGGAGTTGCATTGAAGACGTTAACGCATCATGGGCCATCTCATGGGAAAGAATGCCAAGCCTTGCGTAGTTGCTATAAGATTGTAATTTCTCTCATTAGTAAAGGACACGTTTCATTTTTACAAGAGCGAAACTCTACCCAGTTGAAAGAAGAACATTGAGACTTTGAGCTCAGATTGTAATTTCATTTCATTTTATCTTAATGAGAAAGCAAGTTGTTTGTAGACTTTGTGTTGTTTTGGATTGTATCATTTTAGGAGATTATTCTTATGTCTATCTTCTGAATGTGTTCTTGTTTATTTAATTTGACAAGTAGAATTAGTGAAGGTAATAAGGGAGGTGTCCTGAAGCCAACTGTGGGAAGACTTTGTGCTTTCACAATTGTTTTCAATGTGTGTTTTTATTTTCTTTCTGTGTTGAGGATTTTGGGACGACTTTGTGCCCCCATTATCCTTTGTGTTATAATCTTTGGGAAGTTGAGGTGGAAACTTTGTGTTCTGTCTCATCCTGCTATCAGTTACTTTTACTACCTAAAAGAAAATCCTACTATTCCCTACAAGAACACTTTTAAAAGAAGAGAAGTGCCTTCAGTGTTTCCACTGGGATTTTTCTCCTTTGTGTGTTAACATCATCTTTGAAAGAAGAGAGATGGATGATGTATTCTACGCCTGAGTGTTATTTTTTGCTTATTTATATATAGGATATATCTCCTGTGTATTTATAGGGAACCTCTCCTTGATGAGAGGAGAGATTAGTCCCCTTTTGATGTGGTAAACCTACACATTTGGCTGACCAATCTTCCTGCTGTGGTTGATCAGACCTATTTTGTTTATCAGTACACTGATTGACAAAATATTCACCCAACAACGATCATGCTCTTCTCTTTCCAAATATATGATTCTTATATTTTTTTGGACTAAATTAAGGTTTCAAACTATATTTATTTCTAACTATGCCTTTTTAAGGCCACTATATGCTGAAAACATACATGCCTATACATTTTCATGTAATTTGTGTTTCATTGATCCAAGTGAAAAATAAATTATATGGTGATGTAGTATGCTTAATTCTACACATATTAAAAAAAAAATGATTTTTATTTTTTGGAGGTAGTTAGGCCTGACTCACAGATGACTATCCATTTCTTTATCATTTTTTAGGATCTGTTTACTTACAAAATTCATAAAAAAAGTATTCATTAAAAAAATACAAAAAACTATAGGTGACATGCTACAAGCTTTTATCTAAATTGTACCCAAAGGGTTTCAAGTAATATTAAACACTACTAAAAAAGTGGAGTGCATCACAGCCGTCTATCTACTATGTTTTCTAAAAAAATCAAAGTTCCTCTTCAAATTTTAGATGTTTGACCTAGTTATACTTAACCATTTAAAAAATATAGTTTTTTGAAAAATAGACTCGAAATTCTACATTTTATTTTTTTACATTATCTTCAAATTTGGAGTTTAGATATCTCAAATTAACATAGAAGTTCAAATTTTTGAAATATCAAAAAAATCATGTCCACAGGTAGGCCACTTTTTGTCCCCTAACTTTGTGCAGTTACCCCAAATATAACTGATGGCTTAGTCAATGGTGCGGATGGTATTTTCAAATATTACATAAATGATATTAGTAATATTGTATGGATAGAATTCTATTATTTAAATGTTGGAAAATTTCAAAGACAAAAAATGAAACACTTGTACACTGAACACATTCACAAATAATGGACTCCTATTGCAATAATTGAAAAAAAATCATAAATAAAAAATAATTATGTGAGAACAATTTCCTATTCAAATAGAATGTGAAATAACAATCCATAGATCAAAAGGATTAACAATGAATGCTTTAGCTTTTGACCCTCATCAAGTGAACTACCATGGCCTCATTTACATTGCACTATCTCAAGTCAAAATCATAGAACATTTGTACCTTATAAATAGATTAGAAAATAAACAAATTTCAGTATCTAATGAAGTGCAAGGAGAAATGCAAAGACTTCAACAATTTTCACAATGGTAATTCTTATGTGACTTTAGATACAAACTCTCAAAATATTTCACTATATGTTCTTTGAACACAAGTAGCTTGAAATTGTACTTAGAAAAAATAATACATGATAATCAACTCATGCTTGTGCATGTATTATGCTTACAAGAAACTCAAACAAATATAGTTCTAAATAAAACAATGCTAATAGACAAGTTTTATTGCTTTGCTACAATGAATATTCATGGTATCATGACATGCTGTAAAAAAGGAATTTTCGAGAAAACCATTGAAATATTTAATACACCAAATATAAAAATAATTAAAATTGACATCAGCTATTTAGACATATACATCCGCATATCAAATATCTTAATAGCACCAAAATCTCCCCTTGCATATATGTTAACATTTATAGAAAATGTTACTTCAACTACAAACGATAAAATGAATATCATTTTAATTGGTGACTTCAACATTGACATGATGCAAAACAAAATTTCCCAATGCCAATTATAACAATGTATGGAAAACCATAATTTATTTCTTATAGAAAACATATCAACTACAAATGCAGGGATAGTCATAGACTATTGTTGGATAAATATTGATCAGAGAAAAATAGATTCCAATCTCTTTCATGCATACTGGACTGACCACAATGCAATTTTACTTGCCTTTCATATTGTAAAATAAGCAAAGATTTATATGATTCTATTTTACAAATCAAATTTTAAATATAACAAATGTAAAATGAATACAGCCAAATTGGAAAGCAGATATCAAAATAAAAGGTATACGATATATTTTTTTCCAAAATCAATTGCTATTTTTATTTTTATTATATGCATTTTGTAAATCCAAATATACAACTACATTAGCAGAAGAAAATTAAGTTTATTGCTAATTGTTTTTTATTGGTCATTCAGGTCAGCACAAATGGAGCAACAGATCAAATGGAACATATACAGATAGAATCACAAGGACAAGCCAAAATGTATGTAGTTACAAATTTTCTATTTCTTAAATTCTATTATTATCTAGAAAATGACAGTAACTATTAAAAAAATGCAAACCTAAAAACTCAAGCCATATGTAAGTCACAATTGATGATATCAACAACCCTAAATACGGAGAAATATTTGAAGGTGATGTCCTTGTGACATATAGAATAATACTTGATAAAAAAAACAAGAGAAATTTTGTAAGTTGATTTAACAGACAATAAAGGAGAGATGATAATAACCCTAAATATAGCAAATTCGTTAATCTAAATCTATGAAGAAAAAATGTTACCGCATATAGGGATATATATTACAAACTTTTCTATAGATCCAAAAAGTACTTATGATCATGGTGACTGTGACTTTATTTTAATAGCAACTAAGGCCGCTGCAATAGAACTCATAGACCCAGTTTGTCCAAAGCATATGTTCATCCCCGATTCAACAACTTGTAGACTCCATGGAATACTATGCAAGTAGCACTGTAGTGACTCTTTGTACATCTTTAACAAAATTTGGCAATTAGTTTATTATGGAAATAATAGATGGAAATTTGTAGTGACAAATCCAAAGTAAATTCAATTACATTTATTGCACTCATGTTATGCCAAAGAAATTTATTACATGTTAGTATCAAATTAATAATTCTCTATTTCCATTAACAATTTTCAGGTTTGCCTCTTCCATACAGTGGAATTTGAATATAATGAAATTGAAAACAAGATATGAAGAAAGGAACTTGCAATTTATCTTTTCAAGAACCTTGAAAAATGAGATGATGCAAAAGATATGAACTTGCATAATACCCAATCAACATTCATCACCTCTGTACATGCCAAAAGAGCTCTACAACACTTGCAAATGTTATTAGATACAACTATTTGAGGTAAATGTCAAATGTGAATTTGTCTACTTTCTTATTCCATTTCAAAATAAAATTGACATAACATTTTATCCTTTTTCATTTCAAAAAAAAGGTACATGGTACTTTGACAATGCCCAGGAATATTCTAGACCCTTTGAGCTTGTACGCAAAAGCTTCAATATTGTAATAGAATGCTTGAAGCCTGCCCATGCAAAAACAACATATTGTAAGAACTGCATAAGTGAATGTGAATATTTCTATTCCCACCAGCTTCTTTACAATATAAAGACTACCAACAATACAAACATCTAATGCATTGCCACAGATGATGTTATTGACCAATTGCTCCCTTTGATTAAACAAATGACACATGTTCAATACATTGATGACAAAAAAATCATAGTTGAGCTTCAATCAAGATTGATAATACAAAGTAGTTTCACAGTGGACAAGAACCATGGCATTAAGCATATCACTACATCAATTGAAGCAAAAGGTATGGAAATTGTTGAGAACACAATATTTTTCAAATAGAACTAATTAATTATAGAAAATATACACATTTGATTAAATTTATATTTGAGCCTCTCCAAATAGTGATACTAAAAAAATTAAACTACAACAGGTACTTACTTTCATAGGCTAGCAATCATGCATCATCAAGCCACACCATGGCCCCCCCAGTCTTTTGAGAACATGTATGTATAACTCTATATATTGATATAATAATAAAAAAAATGATTGTAGCATTAGAAAAAGCCTAATAGTTGTATATATTGACAAAAAATGGTGTTTTAAAAAAACATGTTATCATGATTTGATACGATGACTATGACATGGTATAGTAGAAAATTATTCCATAGTTTTCAATCACTATTAACTGTCACCATGTTTTACAGGGTCCACCACAAAAATGTTGAAGGTGAAAATGCAATAAGCAGTTGGAATATGCAACAACAACAACAAAATGCAAATAGAAACAAAATGAAATCAGTATAGTTGACAAACTAATACAAAATTTTGCATAGGAAACTGGATTTACTGAAAATTAGCTTGTTTGTAATGTATAACTTGATTCTAACTATTTGTGAATATTTCCACAAACATTTGCACAATTCAAAATGAACAAAATGTACATTATCTATATTCACTAAAGTATGCCAATACATGTATAGAAATTAGGAAAATTAGTTATTTTTAACTTATGAAAATGGTTATTGCTATAACAATGACAAAATGCAAATTTTACTTTGCTCAGTATATAACAAAGAAAATGAAAAAGTGCATACTTTGTCATAGATAACATAGATAGACTATGTGTAAAATGTGTTCAATATGACTCTTGAATACTATGTCAATTGAATCAACCATCCTATTGTGGACAAATAGCAAAATGTAATAAACTTTCTTTCTTCGCTTTCAAATCACCATTTAAATATAAATTTTGGTTATACTTGTTCAGAAAATTCAATTTCCCAACTCTTATCCTTTCAATGAAACCAATAAATATTAAGTGTTTTATCCTTTGGTTTCAATAAATGCTTAAGTTGGAGACTCAACTTGCAACCTAGATTAGAACATGAGTCTTGAGGTCATCTTGCTTTGCATAATTGAAAACGAACAAAATGTATATTGTTTGTATCAAAAAGCACAAAGAACAATCTCCTGAATTGTGAAATTATTTATTTTTATGCTAAAATCTACAAATTAGATCTCTTTGAGTAAAGTATGTCAATATAGGTATATAAATTAGAAAAAATAGATATTTCAATTAACTTATGTAAATGTTTGTTAGTATAACAATAAAAAAATGCATTTTTTACTTCGCTAAGTATATAACAAAGAAAATGAAAAGTGCATACTTTGTCATAGATAAAATAAATAGACTATGTGCAAAATGTGTTCAATATGACTATTGAATACTATGTGAGTTGAATCAACCATCCTACTATGTACATGCTTAGAAGGAGAGTGTCTAGGTCCTCTTGTTTTGCACAATTGAAAATGAACAAAATGTACATTATCTATATTAGAAAGCATAAAGAACAATCTCTTGAATTGCGAAATTATTTTTTTATGCAAAAATCTTGAAATTAGATCTCTTTCACTAAAGTATGTCAATAAATGTTTAGAAATTAGAAAAATTATCTATTGAAATTAACTTATGGAAATGTTTGTTGCTATAACAATACAAAAATGAAATTTTTACTTTATTTAGTATACAACAAAGCAAATGAAAAAGTGCATACATTGTCATAGATAAAATAAATAGACTATGTGCAAAATGCATTCAATATGACTCGTGAATACTATATCAAACCTCTAGTATTTTTTAATGATGCTAGCTACTATGATTGTTCATTTCAGTGCTCACTTAAGACCCAAATATTAATGCCACTGGGACTTTATCTGCTATGTACAGCTAGAGAAAGATCATGCAACCCGAGATTATCACCGCATGTAATAATGAATGGTTGCATGAATCTAATTGACCTCCTCTATGTCACTGGGACTATGTAACCATATAACTCTCATACTTATGCATTTGATATAACCATGATCATGTCTATTCTAAATAACTTATCTGACTATCATATTTATGCCTTACCATCTCAGGATCCTATAGTCAGTCCATCTACTTCGACGCTTGTGCTATGTGTTGGCCTCACATTCAATCTAACTCCTTTGACTTTTCTACCTTTGATCCACACCATTATATCTTCGTTATGTAATTGAACATTTACTGGTGATCAGCTTGAGACCATTGTTACTATCATGCCCTTCAACCCTTTTGAACCTACCCTTTGGGATTTGTGCAACCTACCCTTCAGGATTTTTGTCATGAACAATTTCCCTATGAGGTAGACCATTCGTAATAATTGCCATAAGCATTTTTTCCACAAAGTGTACCCTTCAAAACTAATGCACTTGCCCTTTGAGCTTTCATAAAATGATCCTTCGAGACTTTTATCCTGGGCCCTTTGCCCTATAGACTTATCCTTCAAGGCTTTTATCCCAAGCCCTTTGCCCTACGGACTTATCCTTTGAGACTTTTATCCCAGGCCCTTTTTCCCACCAAAGCATACCCTATGAAATAGAATTATTCCTCGAAATTTTTTGCACCTACCCTTTGGCCTTTCTAACATGGGCACTTTTCCCTATGAAACTACCCTTTGATACTTTTATCCCTGGCCCTTTTACCTAACTAACATATCCTTTAGCCTTTTTGTTGTGGCCATTTTGGCCCAACAAGATTACCCTTTGACCCTTTTTCACCGACCCTTCAAAAATTTTATCCTAGACATGTACCCTCCAGAACTTATCCTTTGGGACTTTTATCCTGGGCACTTTACCTTTCAAAATGACCCTTTGGACTTTTTGTCATGGGACATTTTATCCAATGTAAAAAGCCAAAAATAATTCCCCATAGTAATCTTGTCGATACAGTTTTGCCAAAACAATGACCCCAAGGGCACATACCCTTCGAACCTTTTGAAAGTGCCCTTTGACCTTTCTGTCACGAGCACATATCCTTCAAAAATTTTGAATATAACCTTTAGAATTTTTGAAAGTGCCCTTTAGTCTTTCTGTCATGGGCACATACTCTTTGGACTTTTTGAATATACCCTCCAGACTTTTTTAAAATGTCTATTGAAGTCAACACACCCCTATTTTTAAAAAATGGGGACCCATGTGGCAAAGTATGCAAATTTGTACCTTCAAATTAAAGATTCACTTGATCAGAGTGTCATTAGCATGGTTGCACATTATTTTTATTTGAAGATCATCCACACTAGGTTTGATTAACATATTTGCTCATGATTCTGATTTGCCCTTATCTAAAGTGGTAACATTGAATCTCTATGTTTCAGTTTGCAAGTCCAATAAAATCTACTTAGAATGAACAATGTTTGGGTTTCATGATTTTAATTTTAACTTGATTCTCTACTAACCTTTGGTTTCTTAGATTCATATTTGAATAGCTAAACCCTTGATCTAAGTTTGATCTAAGTACTTGATTTGAATCTGGTGAGAACTTTTTATGTGGGAACATTTTAAATAATGTTATGGGCTTAGTTTATTTTTATTTTCTAAGGCTTTGTCATGTTTTTGAGCACAACCAAACCTTAGTATAACATCCATTCTTAGTCGCTTTTATGTCCTGAGACCCCCTTTCAGACCTTTCTAATATTCATGTTATCTAATCTAAATGCAAAGTCCTTTTGTTATGTATCTAACTATCGAATTTTATATTTTGGACATGTATTTGTAAGCTTTTCCTTTGGAGCTTTATCCCGAATGAATTAACCTTTGAGGTTTATCTTTTGGATACTTTCTCCAAGTACTTTCAGTCTTTTGTTTAGGGATTCTTTTAGGATTTATGCAATTGATCTGTGTCAAAATTATGCCTTCGAACTTATTTATGTCGAGATAATTGTTTCAAACATTTTGTCCGAAACAATTTTCCCGTGGACTTATTCTAGTAGGTATTTTTCCTAACAAAATTTCCCTTTGGCCTCTTTGCACTTACCCTTCGGCATATTTGTTTTGGACTTATTATTTTTTGAAATGATCCTTCAGACTTATCTGTTTGCAACATCTTTCTTAGAGCAGTTTTGTCAAAACCTACCTTTTGAGCTTTTTGAAAGTACCCTTTGGAAGTTTTCTCAAAGACATCTACCCTACAGACCTATATTTTGGGTTTTTTGTCAAGGCTTCTTGCCCGATCGAATTACCCTTTGGCCTTTTTCAAATTTCCCTTTGCCTTAATAGAATTATCCTTCAAACTTTTTATTTAGGCTAATTATTCTTTGGGCTTTTTGAAAGTACCCTTCAGCTTCTTTGAAAATACCATTTGGAATTTTTATGAAGGGCACATACCCTTTGAGTTTTTTAGAATGACCCCTTAAGCTTTTGAACATACCCTTCGGGTTTTCTAAAATGACCCTTCAGACTTTTGTCATTGGACATTTTATCCAATGCAAAAAGCTTGAAACAATGACCTCAAGGGCACATACCCTTCGGCCTTTGTGCATTTGACCCTTCAAAAGTTTCAAAATGGACACTTGCTCTTCGAGATTACCCTTCAGCATTTTTTAATGGCCCTTTACCCTCCAAACTTGCCTTTCGAACCTTTTGAAAGTACGCTTCAAAAATTTTAAGCCAGGCAAATACCTTACCTTGGTATAAAACCTTAGTCCAAATTCTATATGTTTTTTGAGGCTCACTTAATATTTCCATTGACTATAGGGACCAATCACATTCAGCTACTCAGATCCCAATCTACAGTCTATGTTTGCTTGCACCAGATTGATCTAACAATGTGTATCGATTCAGCGTTTCAATGAAGCTATGGGACTAGTAATGTGGTGACAAGTGTCACCATTTCATTTAAAGGATATTCAGTAACCAATGGCGATCCACTTCTTAGATTGAGATCCAACAGCATGCATTCATCTAGATGAGATCTATCCAATGGAGCGAGATGAAGTAAGACTTTTCAACGAAGCTCTGAAGGCTTGTGGAACCACCATGTGGTAAAGAGACATTTCCCAACACAATTAATAGAGTGTAGAGCAAACCGTAGAATGACAAGTGAGAAGCCTAGAAAATAGTTCCTATTGACAGTCATGTAAAAATCAAATTTAACACAGTAAATAGCCTCAATGATGTGTTTAAAATTGATGGCATTAATGTCATCCATGTGGACATCAAATGACAGTCGTGTAGATGTCAAATTTAACATAGCAAGGAGCCTCGATCACACGTTTAAAATTTGACAGTCTCACGTCCATCACTGACATCCATGCAAACGTCAAATGATGGTCCCACGAATGTCAAATTTAATACATCAAAGAGCATCAATAACATGCCTAAAATTGATGGTCACACACCCATCCAAAACCTTCATGCAAACGTCAAAATATGGTCACGAGGACGTCAATTTTAGCCACCATAAACAGTCAACAACCACGAGATAAGTGCATATTCACCAACTGGCATGATCCTAGAACTTGAACCCAAGATCCAACGGTAAGTTCTTTTACTCTGTTAAAAGGTAGATACTCTAGCTACAACACAGCTCTTATTAACGTAATGATTTCATTTTTCTAATGTGATGTGAGTGTAAAATTTTTCTGGTTTGGTGTGAAGTAGGTTTTAAAATGATTGGAAATAGTTGGCAAATTAACTGTTGCATTAGAACTGTTGCATTAGAATTGTCGCAATTCATTAAAATAACTTGCACAAAATTTGTGGATGTTATATATTGTTTATAAGTGGTGCCAAAATGTGTGTCCAAAAGCAGCGAAAACAAGTTGCGGAACCAAATTTTTACATTAGTTGTGATTAAATGGCTGAAAATTAAGCCCCAGTCAAATTTCTACCAATTTTTTAAAAAGGCTATGCATGTACCAAATCATCGTATTATTTATTTACACTGCTAGCGATTTTAATTTTGGGTATATTGAATTGTGTGTGTATTATTAAAGATTTAATATTTTCACTTTTTTTTTTTAGATAAATTGTGGGAAGAAAATTTTAATAAGTAATATTAATTGAATTTATCAAAAATTAAATTTGATGGTGAATTTTAATTATCATAAAATTTATACTATTAAAATATTATTTTAATTAGTATAATTTATAATATAATAATAAAACATTAAAATAATTTATACATTTATTTTAAATTTTAAATTTTTAAGATATTTATTTAAATTTTCATCTTATATTTAATATAATTTATATAAAACTTAATTATATTTTATTAAAAATATATATAAATAAAATTATAAAACTATAAATAAAATTATAAAAAAATTATGTTCAAAAAATAAAAATAAAATTAAAGTGACACTATTTCTTCAATGCAATTTCCTCTTAAAACCTATTAGCCACATATTAGGTATACCATGAAATGCTTAGCCACATATTTTTTCGGGTGTATGATACTTTACATATATATCCATGTTATGTACTGTGATGGGAAGATGCCTTTGACACTTTTACGATAGGAATAGGAAATTTATAAGCTGTATTACAATATTTTAGGAATAATTGTATTTCTGTTATTTCAAAAAAGCAAAATCTTTAAAATGTATTCTTCTTCTACTTTCTTTTTTGGGTGGTATGTCTACTAATTTTTTAATATATTGTTAAAAATATATATTTATTTTAATATATTGTTAAAAATATGTAAAAAGGTGTAACCTGTTTTTTGGTTTTAGATCGTGCATCACCACTAAAATTTTGGATAGATAATATGTTATAAGAAAATTTGACAAAATGTAGCATGCTTTTTAGTTTTGGATTTCCATGATCATTAAAATTTTCAATTAATGCTAAATGGTGATAGGTTTAAAAATTAATATATGATATATTTTGTTTTTAAATAGATGTTTGTTTT